>CM041781.1:280660005-281260005 GCA_023374045.1 Limonium bicolor
TCCATATAGAATACCGAACGTTTGGGAAGAGCCGGTGCAGTAGAAGCTTTGGTATCTGCAAAAGGAGAATATTGACATACACAGTCAGCGTGATAGTTAAGCAATAAATTTTCCCTTCACGTAGAGACAAACTAACTTGGCATCAAGACACTCCACCTCATACATCAAATACTATGTCTCAAGAACCACAGTACACATAGCATTGATTGAATGAATTATGAGAGGGATGGCAAATGAACAAATTATTTGTAAGTGACTTTAAAGGAGCCTGATGAAGACGCGACCAAACTTAAGGATCCTGCTCACAGTCCCAATACATATTCACCAGAACCAAAGACACGGCAACAAGGCTGAAAGAACCAGAAATGGAACAAACGCACAAACTGATACCGAAACAATTGCACAGACAAATCACATATAGAATTTCAGATAAGCAAGTGAACTTGATACCTTTCCGTTGCGCCTAGAATCTGTGTAAGGAATATTTCGGACAACAATGATTTTCCAGATACCAATCCTCCGGCTGCTGTTCAACAAACTGGCATTTCTCATGTATTTTTCTGTTTCCTCATCAATAAACATGTAAAAAGGAACACTCTTCTTGGCATCTTCACTCACATTAGAAGGTTGTTGAATTATGTCATAGTTGCCTGAAAAGTTAAGCAAGCCACAATAATTATATATCATGAGTGATTCGTCAATAATATTCCTTTACCACTAGCAAATGTTGCATTACCAAAAATAGCTGATGCAACTATGACATCATGAAATTTTTCCAGCTCCGGAAGATCATCTTCATCAATATCAAAACCACTTCCTCGGCCAGGCCTACTTCCTTTTACAAACCTAGTATTCACAATACGCAAACACAATCAATTGAGAATAGGAAGGATGGGGCCGATGTAGAAAATACATTAATTGTAATCTGTAAAAATTCAGCATACAACATAAAGATTGTCTCAACAATGACTCTTAATGGCTATACATACCCACAGTGCACTTCCATTGACTCTTTTACATCAAACGAATCACTCCTCTGCTGTAAAGAAGGATATCCACCAAAACTAGAGCCTCCATGCCATTCAAAAGCTTTAGGATTCTCATTGTGCACATAAGTCAAATGATCAAGTACTGGTGATATTGAAGTAGAAGTTGGCATGCTATCTTTAGCCTGCTCAGCAGGAAGATAACAGACTGGGCAAGCTGAGAAAGAACAGGGGGAATAAAAATTAATAAGCTATGATGATTAATGATATAGACACTAGCATAGTACAAGATGCTTGATAAAATCCTGTTTGGTAAAAGAAAATGGGATGCTATGTCAACAATCTCAATGACTTAATTCTCTTGCAAGATTTTGGTCACCTAAGCACCCCTATCAGCACCAGCCTTCAACCATAGAGATACAAAAGAAGAGATTAATGTGGCATCCACCTCATATTATATTAGATACAAGTATACTTACGTCGTGGTCCAAGACGCCTCCCTTTAGTAGGAGGAGGAGGTGGGAGACCAAAGTTTCTACATGGATGGTCATGAGGTCTGTATCCTTTAAACACTCTTGTATCAGATTTGGTATGTGCAGTACGGGTCTTGTTTACACTGGAAACTAGGCTGTTAAGTATAGCTGTATGGTTTCCAGTCCCCCCATTGCCCTTCCGCTGAAAATGAGACAGCAAATGGCCAGGGAATGCCTCTTTATGAGAAATTTTCTCGACCATCAAGCCTTCAATGAAATCCAAACTACTACTCCCAGGTGCTCCTACAGAGCAAAAGAAACAATCACACATAATGGATAAGGATTTGATATTGCACAAGAAGTAGTATGCCCAGATTGAGAAACATATTGCCCAATTGAATATGTGTGTGTGTGTGTGTGTGTGGGTGTGTGGGGGGGGGGGGGGGGGGGGGGGACTATACTAAAATTCTAATGCATATTTATAACAAGTATAGAGATTGAACAAAGCAGTGTTAATATAAATGATTTTACTAATTTAGGAAGCTCAACTAGACTTGATCCCTAGAAATTCTTCTGTAGGAGAAGTTAAAGCTCAGCACCAACTACTTTCCCTTGCATTGTCTATCAAACTAAAATTCATGCAAAAACAGTAAAATAAGAAATTGTAATTATGTTGTAGATTATTGCTGTTAAAGAAAAGGGTGTATAATGTTTTATAACACAGAGAATGTGCATATGCAATGGGCATTGAGCACAAGACTTAATATCAACAACATACATATGCTATATTAGAGCAAAAACTGCACAGAGACAGTGAAGGAACAAACCTTTATTGACTGTGAATAGGCTGCTTACAAAAACTAAAACAGCCAATGAAAACATAATCGCCATTCCAACCTTCCTTCGACACAACCACCTTAAAAGGCATGTGAAACACCTTTCCTTCTCCCTATAATTTGAGAGCAGACTCTTTGAGGGGCACCTTTCCTTTTCCCTGAAATTTGAAAGCAAAGACTTTGAGGGCTTCCGAGGGATGCCTAGGCTTGCATGATTGTATAGGGAGCCATTTGATTGCTGTAGTGGCAAGGAACCGGTACTTCCTGAGCGCAATCCCAATGACTTCCCAGTCATTGTAACTTCAAACAACAAAATTGACCTCTCATTTGCCTTTTAATCACCGATGCTGTCGAAGACTCATCTAAATCAAAATGCAAACTCGCCCTCAGCAAAAATATACGAAGACCAGCTGCTCCTAATCCAATCACGAATATGCTCAATACCAGTACTCATATATCTTTGACCTATACCCAGATTACGGAAGCAGCAAGTGAAATTACCCCCTCCCCCAACACACAATAATATCGAAACACTTTGTAACTCTTTGATTCACTGAATTTTAAGAGACATTAACCCCTTATTCTTCCCCACTGCTGTTTAATTGGATGGAATAACAACTTCATAAACGAGAACTTGATTTCAAACTACTGAAAGGAGACGCCTTGCAGCAGAAGATTTACTTCACTTCAAGCGGATC
Organism: Limonium bicolor; assembly: GCA_023374045.1. NCBI lineage: Eukaryota > Viridiplantae > Streptophyta > Magnoliopsida > Caryophyllales > Plumbaginaceae > Limonium > Limonium bicolor. Next base: position 280,662,999 of record CM041781.1, read on the forward strand.
AAGCATTCGGCCCAATTGAGGAATCCGCGCAATCCTGACAAAGAGCGGAAAATAAATAAGATCAATTTTTCGTCCAAATGAACCAAAAAATCGACTGAAGTAAAAAGTCCGATACATAAATCGGCATATGGAGCAAAACAATACTGTGATCTTTACGCATTATCCCACACATCTGATATCATAAAGCAAGAATTATGTACTGACCTTCGTTCTCTACGGCAAACAATTGAAATCAGACCCCGGAATAAATCGAAACGTGATCTTTATCTACTTATTTTCTTCTTCCACCTTAGGATAGATGCGTTCGGAAATTCTAGGCTAATCTCAGTAGAGTTAGTAGGCAAAAATTGTATTAGCGAAATTCTTGCTCTTCTTCTCTGGCATCATCATTCATTGTCGTTGGGTCGTACAGGTACAAGGCATTCTTCATAAACATCTCGCTGATACGAGAAGGACGAGGGCAAGAAGGCCAGACATTGGCCATTATGTCAAAAAAATATTTATCGTACAAATGAAATATTTACCACAATCTTCAAGCTGTAATTTTTTAAGAAGGAAACTCGTTCATCAACTTAAAAAATACTCCTTTTTCTTAAATTGACATAAAATATGGCATAGTTTTTCATTTAATATTAAGTATATAAAATAAATTAATTTTATAAAATTAAATAAGGAATTATTTGTAAAATTTAAAGTTTTAAAATTATTTTATCTTATATTAAAAATATTGAAATCAAATAATATATTAAAATAATGAACATAACAATCGTTTCAGACCGAAAGTATATATGTTTAACCTCTTTTTTTAGTAACAACTATAGCTTGTTCACCCCGAAAACAAACTATAAATATTAGCAATATCCGGTGTAATCATAATTGCTCTTTAAAAAAACTACTGCAACTACTAATTTTAGATATATATATATAATATGCATGCAAATGTTTTTTCTTAAACTTAGAAAGATATAATTTATTTTTTATGAAAAATATTTATATTCACACTCTAAAGATTAAAGAAATTTTGTATTATATTTTTATTAGAGATTTTCATACAGTAAAATATCTGAAATATAGGTATTATTAAGATTTGTGATATTGATGCAATATTTCATGTGTAAACAATCGAATTAGTTTACATTTTCTTTTTTTGGATTGGATAAAATTTCTTTTGTGTTTACAAAGAATTTGTTCTAAAATTAAAGAATGAGTCATAGTTAGTCACAATAAGGGTAAAATTAAAAAGGAAAAATCTTATTAAACGTTAAAAAAATAGACCAATTTATTATATATCACTAAAAATGAATAATTTATGAATATATTCATCTTGTATCTCATAAAATGTCGGTCTTTTAAATAAAAAAGATGAAATATCCTTAAGGTAAACTAAAGATCTTTTGTATAGCCGTGGGATCATCCCTAATAACTTATGTGATGCTTGTGGGAAACCTGAAGGTACGGGCCATATTCTTAAAGAATGCCCGGTTAGCTTGAAAATTTGGTCCCATCTGTTAAAGGACAAAGTTCAAATAGACCAATGGAAGGATGGGGATACCCAAGTTTGGCTAGCAAATAACTTAAAGCACTCTAACTTACTGTCATTTAATTATGCAAAGTGGCCTCAGATATTTGTTGTGACCTATTATGTACTTTGGTTTTGGAGGAATTAGAAGTTTCATAACAATATTCCTGAGAGAGATTTACCTATTTCTTTATTGTCTCTGAAATTGGAGGCATTTCTTGATGTAGCTTCAATGGACCAAAATAAGGTGATTGTGGTTGCGCAACAGAGATGGAATCCATCTTCCAGAGGCTGGTTCAAGATTAATGTTGATGGTGCAGTCACGCATCTTGGAAGTGCAGTAACAGGTGGCTGCTGCAAAGATGACAAGGGTGCATGGTCTGCCGGTTTCAAGCATTGCATGGGGAATGCAAGCGTCCAAGAAGCGGAACTCTGGGCAGTCTTGGATGGCCTACGCCTAGCAAAGTCCAGAAACTGCAGCAACATTTTGCTTGAATCAGACTCCTCTGATGTCACCGAATTAGTATATAAACCAAGGGGTGTAACTCATCCTTTCAAGAGCTTGTATAAGGCGATAGAGGGTCTTAGTCTTGAGTTTACAAATTGTAAGATTGTCAAGATAGGGAGAGATAGTAATAGGGTTGTTGATTCCATGGCTAAATTAGCTTTGGGAAGTAGACAGGCTTACATGGTGATCACTAGTCCTCCTGAACAGATTAATAATCTGCTCATAGCAGATGTAAACCCTTCTATTAATAGTTAAGTAAGTCCAGTTTCATCAAAAAAAAAAATCCTTACTACTAGTTGAAAGTTAACAACATGTCACTATGATTTATAAAATTCAAAAAAAGTTAAATATTTAAAAAAATATTTAATCAAATCAAATACTAATAAAATATTATTAAAATATCATAAAATATTGATAACTATTCAAAATTATTTTTAAAATGTAAAAATGTTTATCAACTGCCATAAAATAGAATGTAGATTTTGAAAGAGATACTACTACTTAAATAATTTGATGATTAGTTTGAATAAATGATTGAAATTGTTTTTTTAAAGAGATCAAACTTTTAAAAACTAATATAAAACAAGTCTAGTAGCTGAAAAGTTGTAAAGCATGAATAACGTGATTTAATTTTCTTATCCATTCTTTTTACTTTCTTTAACCCATTATCCTTTTTTCACTAAAAATTAAAAAATTAACAAATTGGTTGTACAAGTTTCATGAATTAACCGAAAAAAAAGTAATAGACTTTTCCTTAATAAAATAATTTACTCCTTATTTAATATGTTAAAATATTATATAAAAGTTACAATCAATTTATTAATTTATTAATCTCCGGTGAAGAAAAATGATGAAGAATTAGAGAAAAAACAGAAAAAGAAGAAGAAATTTAATCACCCTATTTATAATGGAAAACTTTTCAACCAGTTTGAATGTTTTTATTATTAGGCATTTTTTATATTTTATCTATTTTTGACCAATTTTTATCATTTAGAAAAATAAATTGTGTAAGTACTATTTTTTTGAAATTTAATAAAAACAATTTGATTTTAAAAAATATTCTTTTATATCTTAATTAGTTTTTTAAATAATAATTATCTATAGTTTTTAGTGTTTTTAATCCTTTTTTAATATTTTTTTTATTTTTGTTTGAATTTTATCATCTACTGGCATATTGTGAACTTTTAAACTAGTTTGTTAAGGGGCTGATGTATTTTTGTCTTTTTATGTTAGTTAACTTAGAAAGTGATGTTTTGCGAATTAGGTGATAGTTATAATGGTATTTCATAGCTTATTCATTATTAATGACATTTTACAAATTAGCAAAAACATATTGACATTTTCTGAAATTTTTCAGTAAACAAATGAGGCAAAATGACATCTTGTACAAATTGTCATCTGTGTGGCACATGCACATGGCCGAGTGGCAAAGAATAAGAGAATGATAACCATGATAGAAGCACAGAACTTGTTCAGGTAATACCCAGACAATTTGCTTTGCCTTAAGCAAGGTGACACCTATTATCGTCCATCCAACATTCCACCATGTACATAATTTTTTGTTTTGAACTTTTGAAAACTTTAACCATTCATTCATTAACTTTTAAGACTTTTCTTACAACCGGAGTAGCATACAAAGTAACCCATCCAATCCGACAATTAAGAGTCTTGAGAGAAGGCAAGACTAGTAGCAACAAAGACCTTATGAGTTGATGTTATAGTAGTTGGATTAAGTCAAACAATCACCAACTCCGGAAAGACAACCAAAAGCCACAAGCAACCTAAATTCTTATTAGAAAAAACAAAGCGCTAAAACGGGTGACAAACAACCGTGCATGTAATTTCTTTGTTGCTCATTCCATCTCCGTCCTGATTGCCGCAAATCATAGCAAGAAGTTGCGAAATCATCCTCTGATCGTCCTCCTAGTGAACAGCTGTGAAGGATCACAGTGACAGTAGCAAACAATCTTGGCGACGACAGCAATTGATCTCACTATCAGCTCCAGCACCTTTGACACCCACCAACCTTGCATGCACTAATCGTTCACAACTCACAACCACTGCACCAGCTGAGAGACCAAAATCCCCCACCGAAGAGGGGATGAACTACAATTTGGCAAAGAGAAACCGTACCCTCGCCAAAGAGGGAAACCACGCCCCTGCCAAAAGGGGAAAGATTGAAACGGTAGAGAGATTAAGGTGGGTGATGGGAGGTGGGAGATAGGAGAGTAAGTAGAGAAGGCTAAAAGAGGGAAAAGTAAAGGGGGATTTGGGAAGAAGGGTAAGAAACAGTGTTCCCCCCCCCCCCCCCTTAAGTTTCTTATTGGGTGAGAAGGAGTAGGGTTGTCAATTTCAGGTTTTGGGTCGGGTTGACTTCAACCCGAACCCGACCTGCTCATGTTTCATCTCAACCTAAAACCGATCCGAACCCAAAACTGGTAGTTATGTCAACCCGAAACAGACCTAATGGTCCAAAATCAACCCGAAACCGACCTGACACCCGAAATCGACTAGAAATCAACCCAAAATTAAAAATATTGTACTATCAATGCAAATTCTACACAAAAATCACCAAGACAATATAATATAACATATAAAACCATCAACCATAAATGCTTACATGATTGATATATTTAGGGTTATTTCGCATAACTATAATAATATTTTTAAATTGTTTTCAGGTTGCGGGTTAAAATTAGGTCAGAAACTCGAACCTAAAACCGACCCGAGTTTTTAGTAACTCAACCCGAACCCAACCCAAAAATATTTTCGGATTGGAAATTGTAACCTAAACCCACATTTTAACGTGTCGGTTTTGAATCGAATTTTGGGTTGCCAAAATTTATTATTGTCCACTACCAGGATATTGGACCTAGTGACATCTATTCAGTTCATATCCATTGCAAGCGCTGATTATCAGTCAACCTTCAGCTAAGAAAAAATAATCCCTAGAGTAGAAAATGATCAACTCACGTTCTCTACAGCGATAGTCGTTTGTAGAGACTTCCACACTTCGACCCATATTTTTCTTTCTCCTTCCCTATCATGAATTTTTACTTTTCCTAGTTACTTCTATCTAATGAATGCAGAATGGTCATTCTATAACTTCCAGCTCTCTAATCAATATGGGTGTAGTTTTGTGGGATGTGAATCCTAAATTTGGTAATTTAGTCAGATTTGATTCAATGCTTATTCTTGGCACATTTGATTTAGTGACTTTATCTTAGTGTTACTCTATGGCCCACTTAATCACTTATTGGCTCCTAAGTATTTGATTACAAGCCAGATTTCAGTTAGATATTTAGAGCGTGTATTAATTAGTTTGAATCCCAGTTGGAGTTGGAGATAAAAAGTGAATAACTACTACAACAGAGTGAAATCATGCTATATTACTTTTGGTCTTGAAAGTTTTACAATGAGACACGAGACCATATTATTGGATGAATTAATAGAGTCTGGGATCATAGTTATTAACAATTACTCATGTTGTCAACTCCGGAAAATGACCAATCTATAACTAAGGGCGGAAGAGAGTGGGGTGATGGGCGTCCATCCCATAAAGGCAAAGTATTTGTCTTTATGTAAAGGCTTTTATATTGATCCTTGAATCTAACATACTATGATGAATGGTTTAGATTAGAATGTTTTACTCATGTAATTAATTTATATGTCCACTCCTAATATCTATAGGGACAACCAAAAATACTAATTAAAAATAATGTTTATAATAGTAAATTGATTATATGAGTTTAATAAATTAATTTAAATCTATAACAAAATAAACTATATAATTTTAAAATATTAACAAAAATATGATATCATTGGGTCTAACGATCCTAAATCCTAACCACAAACCTTAAAAACCTGTCGAGTCAGTGGCGACATTATAAAGTATAAAACGACTTTAAAAAAGATTACCCTACACCACACACCCTAAACCCTAAACCACTCTAGGAAATCTAAAAACGCCGAAGGCATTTTTAGGGTTTGTGGTATAGGGTTTAGGGTCGTTAATATACAAAAACTACTTAATATCCATTGATTAATTCAACAAATCAATCATCTTTATTGACGTTGTGTGTATAATGAATAAAATTTTACACCTTATAATGTACATGTACGGCTATTAGGTTAAGCTTTAGATACAGACAAATGTTAACCATAGACATTACAAAATATATGACATGTGTGTACAAATATATATGCCACAGACTTATGAAATATTTCCCCCTAATGTATGTCGTTAATATACAAAAATTACTCAATATTCATTGCTTACTTCAAAAAATCAATTGTCTTTAATGAAGCTTAGTATATATTGGGTTGGCTAAACTTTTACAGCTTATAATGTACATGTACGGCTAATAATCCCTTACTAGTTTAAGTTTTAGATACAGATTAATGTTAGCCATTGCTTCAAACAATATATGCCATGTTTTCACAAATATATGTGCCATACACATGAAATATTTGCCATGAGTGTATATCGTTAATATACCAAAACTACTCAAATTCATTGCTTAATTCAACTTATCAATTGTATTTAATGACAATATGTGTATATTGGATAAAAGTTAACAATGTATACTGTACATCTACGACTATTGGCTATAGTTTTAGATACAGACAAATATTAGCCATAGGCATGAAACAATATATGCCTTGTGTGTACAAATATATATGCCACTGACTTATGTAATATTTGCCACGAATGTAAATCGTTAATATACAAAAATACTAAATATGCATGGCTTACTTCAACAAATCAATTGTCTTTAATGAAGCTAAGTATATATTGGGTTGGCTAAAATTTTACAGATTATAATGTATATGTACGGCTAATAATCCCTTATTAGCTTAAGTTTTAGATACAGATTAATGTTAGCCATTGCTTCAAAAATATATATGTCATGTATTTACTAATATATGATCCATACACGTGTGAAATATTTGCCACGAGTGTACATTGTCGAATTCACCACTTATTACTTAATGAATCATAATATCAATTATCAATATTAATGAATCAGAATAATAAAATTAATGAATCATATTATCATTTTAGTGTATCATTGTATACATGTAAAAATAATTTTTTAAAGGTTGTTAAAACATATCCATGACTGGTCTTGTTTTGAAGAGCTTGAATTTAGGTGAACAATGATATAATTTTTTTTTTCATTTTGGACTTATATATTAAAAGTTACAACCATTTAAAGTTATTATTATTTTGATAAAGAAAAAAAGAAAAAAAAACCAAATAACCATGGGGTGAATGTGGCGCGTGAATGTTGGGCATAAGTGAGAGAGAAGAAAAAGTTGAACCTCCTTTTATCTCATCCAATCAGAATTGAGCCTTTATGTAAAGGCAAAATCTTAGCCTTTATACAAACCTAGAGGGTGAATATGTTACCCCCTAACTCTTCCATCGTTTTCTTAATCTCAATTTTACGGTCATTAATGTTTTTAAGATTGCTAGTTTAATAACAAACAAAATCCACGTTGTAATTAATAAGAACCAACGAAAAGGAATTAGACTATTGTTCCTCAATGATAGTGAACCACAGGATTAGTTCGACTCGGGGTTCACACAAACCCTTCCATATATGCTTGAGGTAACATTTTTTTAATCTTTTATTAAATAAAGGAAATGAGGTAGCGAGGATATGAAGTTTCTAGGAGTTCTAGAGTGAAACTAGAGTTTTCAGTTTGCCCATTCGAAGTGGTTAGTGTGGATAAGACTTCATCTTAGAGCTTAGTTCAAGTCCAAATCTTTCTCTTATGGTGGTAAATTTCGATGGGTATTGCTGGCGCTCAAATTTGATTTTGGGAGATAATTTTTAATGGGTTTGGACTTAATCGTCTATGGTTTTTATAGATCAAAGTAGCAGGGTGTTAGGATATATTAGTATCCCATTAGTTTCTTGTGTTACTGTCTTTCTTATTGTAATTCTGTTAAGCCTAGCTGGCTTAGTTTCTAGCACTTTCTATTTCTGTCTCAATAAGAACATTAGCTCTCCTTTCTTTCTAACCCTATGTATATAGGTTGTGATTTTTCTGGTCCATGTACGTATACACATAATAAAAGTCTGAGCATCACAATTCCTTTTTTCTCTCTGTTCCACAATAAATATGGTATCAGAGCAGGATTATTCCTGATGCCTCTTTCCTCCTTGCGCTTTCCTTCGCCTGTCTTTCTCAGCCATGGCGAGTTCCATCAACTCAACTGGAACAGTTGGCATAGAAGATCTGTTAAGATCTATGGCGGATTCCAGAAAAAAAAATGTCATCGACTCATCAGATCCATGGTATATTCATCCTTCTTATCATCCAGGGATGATCATTGAACACAAATTCAACGGGAATGGATTCCAGACTTGGAAACGTACCGTTTTCATTTCGTTGATAGCGAAGAATAAAATCGGTATGCTGGATGGAACTATCAAGCGATCGGAGGACGACGATAACAAAGCTTTGGCGTGGGACAAATGCAATGGTTTTGTTATGGCCTGGATGTTGAATGTGTTAGATCAGAACATTAGTGAGAGTCTTGTTTTTTACAAGACGGCTAAGGATATGTGGAGCAGTCTGATTGCCAAATTTGATCAGATAGATGGTACGAGGAGATATAATTTAAGGAAAGAGCTAAGTAATCTGGAGCAATGTAATGACTCAGTAAGTGTTTATTTCACCAAGTTTAAAAGGATATGGGATGAACTTACTGCTGTCATAGATCTGGCTACTTGCAAATGTTGTAAGTGTGGTTATGCGGAAAAGGTAAAAAAACTTTTGGAAGAAGATAAAGTTCTGGATTTCCTCATGGGATTGAATGACTACTATGTGAACATTAGAGGTAAGATTCTGATAATGCTTTCACCTCTACCTAGCCTGGGAAATGCCTATTCTCTGATTCAATTAGAAGAAACACAATGTGAGAGCAGTAAGAAAAGAAGAGGATATTCAGAAAATGTCTTTGCCAGTGATGTTCACAATAGCAAACCACAACAACAAATCAAATGGCAACATAATGAGAAAGGGAAAGGAAAACGACAGATCTACTCCTTTTGTAATAAACCAGGCCATCACATTAATAATTGTTATGAGAAAAATGGTCACCTGGACGGGTGGAAGTTTGGGAAGTCTAAGAAAGTTGAAGCTAATACAGTAGCACAAGATCAGATGGCTACTGGTTAACCTATTCCAGGGATGACTCAAGAACAATTGAGTCTTTTGGTCGGTTATCTACAGAAGATCAGCCTTAGACACAAAGAAGAGCATGTTTCCTGCAACTTTGCAGGTAAATACTCGTCTGATATGGCTTCCTCTTGTGAGAATTTTCATTCCTGCATGAATGTGATTGTCTGTGATAGAAAACAGAAGAAAGAAGATTTATGGATTATAGACACAAGTGCTACCGATCATCTTACCGGTAAAGAAGAAATCTTCTTGCATAAGAAATTATTGAAAGATTTCCAATTTGTTTCAATGCCTGATGGGAGAACTCAGTGTATCAAAGATTGTGGCAAAGCTTTGATATCACCAAATTTTACTCTAGAAAATGTTTTTCTAGCACCTAACTTCAGATGAAATCTTTTATCTGTAAGTAAGCTTCTAAAACAGATTAAGTGCAGTATAAAATTTCATGAGAATCACTGCACTCTACAGGACCAGATATTGAAGCTTGAAAGGGTTGTCGGATGGGAAGAAAAAGGACTGTATTACCTGAACAGAGAAGCTGTTGACAAGTTCATTGCAGAAAGAAGACATTTGCAGCAAATTAGTGCTAAAGTCTGTAGTGTCTGTCTGGATAAAGGTGTTATGTACTGGCATAATAAGTTGGGTCATGTGCCAATACAGAAACTGTTAGATCTTGGTTTGATCGAGAAGAAAGATGTTTCTTCAGATTTTGTTTGTGAAGCATGTAATAAGGCTAAGGGCCGGATACCATTTCCTTTACCTCACAGTCAAAGTGAAGAATGTTTTGATTTACTTCACATCGATGTTTGGGGGCCATTTACAAAAGAAAATTATGATGGAAGTTCATATTTTCTCAGTATAGTCGATGATAAGAGTAGAGCTCTATGGGTAAAACTGATGAGAAATAAAGTTCAAGCCTTTGCACATATTAAAGACTTCATTGTGATGATCGAAAGGTAAATTTTAAAAAGAGTTAAGATTGTCAGAACAAACAATGCTCATGAACTCAGGGCATCAAGAGAAGGAATTGAGTTTTACAACAGACTAGGAATCATCCACCAAAGGTCTTGTCCTCACACACCACAACAAAATGATGTGGTGGAAAGAAAACACCGTTATTTACTTGAGACAGCTAGAGCCGTATATTTTCAGTTAGGTGTTCCATTGAAATTCTAGGGAGAACCCATTATGTTTGCCACATTTGTTATTAATAGACTTCCATCTGCAAGTCTAAAAGGAAAAAGTCCTTATGAAGTTTTGACAAAGTGCCAAACTTTGAGCTTTTAAAGACCTTTGGGTGTTTATCCTTATCTATAAACATTACTGGCCACAAAAGAAAGTTTCAATCTCGCACACATATACTTGCATCTATCTTGGACCAAGTTTAATTAGAAAAGGTCACAAGTTACTGCAGCTTGATAACAACAAAGTTATTCACAGTCGGGATGTCAAGTTTCATGAATCTCGTTTTTCCTTTCTCACCAGAAATCAGACTGACCTGTCTATTTCAGATTCATTACAAACCGAAATACTTACTCATTTTGATGATGAAAATGAATTTATTGGTTTTAATAAGGGATTTATGTCTTTTGGCTCTTCAAGGATTGATACTCCTGTGGATATTTTTCCTGCTACTTCAACTTCTGAAGAATCACCAATTACTGAGACTATCAATTCTAATGATCTGAATAATGTTTCAGATATGAGTAATCAAAATAATGAAGTCATTGAAGTTTGCAGGTCTGGAAGAGTTAGGCGCCAACCTTTATATCTGCAAGATTATTTTGTTGGGACAGTTACAGATGGCACAGATGATTTTACTTCTATAATTTCTCACAGAATAAATTCTTTCAAACGAGAAGCAGAAGAACGTCTGGATCTGTTCAGTTTGACAAATATTACTCCTTCCTATCAACAAGCCATCTGTTTAAATGGTTTTATAGGGAGCAGTACAGTCACTGATGCCCGTGACATTATTGAGCCTCGTACCTTTTCTCAAGCTAATAAAATTCCAGAGTGGAGACCGGCCATGGCACAAGAACTTTCAGCTCTTCACAGAAATGGGACTTGGGAAATTACAGTTTTGCCAAAGGGGAAGAAAGTGATAAGCTGTAAATGGCTTTACAAAGTGAAAGTAAAGGCTGATGGAAGTTTGGAACTTTACAAATCCAGACTAGTTGTACGAGGCTTTACTTAGAAACATGGTATTGATTATACCAACACTTTCTCTCTTGTTGTTAAACTAACAACAATCAGAGCCCTTTTTACCGTTGCTGTCAAAAAGAATTGACACATAAGCCAGCTGGATGTGAACAATGCATTCCTCCTTGGGGAATTACATGAAGAAATTTACATGAGTCTCCCTGAAGGGTTACATGTTGAGGGAGAAAACAAGGTTTGTCGCCTGAAAAAGTCGTTGTATGGCTTAAAACAGGCTTCCCGCCAATGGTATCCCATATTTACTAGTTTCCTTCAACTACAAGGTTTTATCAGTTCTGGCAATGATTTTTCCTTATTCTATAAAGTTAGTCCCGACTTTATTCTCTACATTGGAGTATATGTGGATGACCTTCTCATTTGTGGCAACAATAGAGAATCAATTACTCACCTTAAACAGAGTCGTGATCACCAGTTCAAGATCAAAAACTTAGGATACTTACATTTCTTTTTGGGGATGGAGTTTCTACGAACTGATAAAGGGATGGTAGTCACTCAAAGGAAGTTTGCTAAAATACTTCTTGAGGATTTTCAAATGGAAAAGTTGCAAATCAGTAGCAAGTCCATTGGAATTTGGAGCAAAGTTGCTTAAAGATGGAATAGAACTTGTTCTCCCAGAGGAATATCGCAGGCTGATAGGCAAATTAAACTACTTAACGAACACAAGGCCTGATCTCAGCTTCAGTGTTCATCTTCTCAGCCAATTCCTATAGCAACCTTGCACTCATCATCTTGAAGCCGCTTTCCATGTTCTTTAGTACATCAAAGGTACTTTAGAAAATGGGATTCTGCTTAATAATCGACAAGATTACAGTCTGGTTGCTTACTGCGATTCGAATTGGGCTTCATGCCCTAATTCTAGAAGGTCGATTAGTGGATTCTATATTCTATTTGGAGGAGCCCTCATCTCTTGGAAATCTAAAAAGCAAGCTTGTGTGTCTTTTTCGTCTGCCAAAGCCAAATATCGGGCAATGAGAAAGGTGACGTCAGAGTTAGCCTAGCTGAGTCGATTGTTCCATGATCTGGGTATTTCACAGATTACTCAAATCCCCCTTAAATGTGATAATAAATCTACCGTTTTTATTGCCAACAATCCAGTTCAGAATGAAAGAACGAAGCATGTGGAATTGGATTGTCACTTTGTGAAAGAACAAATCTAACAGGGGTTGATTGAAGTTCGTCATATTCCCAACACAGTTCAATTGGCGGACATGCGCACTAAGAATTTATCTAGTGTGAGTTACAAATCTCAGTATGATCAAATGGGGATATCTTTAACTTCCAAGATCGACAGGAAGATTGTTCATCCTGCCTTCTCTGGAGGGGGGGGGGGGTTAGGATATATTAGTATCCCATTAGTTTCTTGCTTCACTGTATTTATTATTGTAATTCTGTTAAGCCTAGCTGGCTTAGTTTCTAGCACTTTCTATTTCTGTCTCGATAAGAACATTAGCTCTCCTTTCTTTCTAGCCCTATATATATGGGTTGTGATTTTCCTGTTTCACATACGTATACCCATAATAAAAGTCTGAGCATCACAATTCCTTTCTTCTATCTGATCCACAATTAACAGAGGGACCCCATGGGGGCGATCAAATAGAGGATCAGGGTGTTAGAAGCTTAGGCCCATGTATTCTTATATACTAAGGTCCATACTTTGGCCCATGTACTGTTAACCCATGTACTATTAGTAGACAGCTCTTTCTTATATAACGGTACCATCAGTGTAGTACTATATATAATGTTGTTCTGTATCATTGTACCATATACACACAAATAATAAAAGCATATGAGGTTTATTAGTATTCACGTTTTCTCATGGCATCAGAGCATATAGAGACAAGAATACTTTTATTCCTTACCTTCGATTAGAAAAACAAGAAACAAGAAAGGAAAAGAAAAGACAACACTTTCTGATTTTCTCTTCTCTCGCGACTCTCCTACTCTCCGACCTCACCTTCTCTACAACCTTCCGCCATGGCAAACCCAGAAGATGAAATTGCAGTCGAACAACAAGACACCGGAAAGGATGAGTGAATTCAAGACAAAAATGAGTCGTCGACGAAAGAGAGAGACAAGATTCTCTATGTGCATCCATCCGATAGTCCGGGAACCCTACTCGCGCACAAATTCTGCGGTTCTAGTTTTGCTACATGGAAATAAGCCTTTACAGTGGGCTTATCTACCAAATCCAAGGTGGGATTCATCATGGGAGAAGCTAAAAGAGAAGATTTTACTTCAGAAAAGCGAAGCGACTGGGACAAGGAAAATGGCATGGTATTAGCATGGCTTTTCACGGCATTGGACGACTCAATCAAAGAAAGTGTCATCTACTATTCTACCGCAGCTAAAGATGGAAGAACCTGTGCAAAAGATGGGATGATCCGCCGGAAACTTGATCATATGCTCTCCGTCAAGAATCGCACAAAATCGAGCAGGGAGATGACAACATTAAAGATTACTACACCCGGTGGATACAAATCTGGAACGAATAGAGAGAACTAACGAACATACCTTCGTGTACCTGTGGTTCCGCCGCCCAGATATTCAAGCAACAAGAAAATGAGAAGGTCTTCGATTTTCTGATGGGTTTGCACAGCTCTTACAAATCGCTCAGGAGTAACATTCTTATGATTACCCCTCTGCCATCGCTCGACCAAGCCTATTTTATGTTAAGATAGGAATAAAATCATAGATCTTCCCAAAAGGCCAGGAAAGGGGAGAATGCCGAGAGTTTAGTCTTCGCTTACACGAACCCTAACACCGGAAGTAGGGCAAACATGGGACGTGAAAGGAATTCAAAGACTGACGGCAACAAAGGAAAATGCTCACACTGTAAAAAGAATGGACATACTTATGATGAATGCTACTGGATTAAGGGAAACTTCCCTCCTCACTGGTGTAACATCCCACCAAAGTCCAAGAAACCTATATCTGCTGCTGTTACAGACGAACAATCAAAGGATGACGAAGAAGACTGCCCTGTTCCGGGTTTCAATAATGAACAGCTTCGTGCCTTGATGACCTACTTCAGGGACAAAAAAGGAAGCGTTCCAGGATTATCACAAAGGCAGTTAGCATCTCTCAGTACATACCTGGAGCAGGATCGATTTCACACAACCACGAAACTGATTTCTTTAATCAGTTTGCAGGTATTATAATCTCTTCCCTAACAACAGCCATCTGTTCTGATTTTATGAATCTATGGGTAATTGATTCTGGAGCCACAGATCATATTTGTGGAAATATAAAATTGTTTTTGGATGTCAATTTTGTTGCGTGCAATAACTCTGTGAGAATGTCTAATGGCCACCCTGGTTGCATAAAAGTTTTTGGTACTGTGAAATTAACAACAAATTTCTTGCTTGAGAATGTTCTCTATGTGCCCACTTTTAAGTTCCATTTATTATCTGTTAGGAAACTTCTCATGCAGATACATGCTAAAATACTTATGTATGATAACACTTGTCTTTTTAGGACCTTGATAGCACATTTCATATTACTATAGGCTATGAAAAAAGGGGTCTGTATGTTCTTTTGTTGGAAGCTTTGGATGTTTTTGTTTGTAATAGAACCACTCAGAGTACTGTCAAATCTGCTACAAATTGTAAACAAAATTCTTTAGCTCATAAGAATACCATCAATAAAGATTCCCTTGTTTCCTCTGTTAATGATGATATACATATTTGGCATTTAAGATTAGGGCATCCTCCCTTAGATAAAATCGTTAGACTTAAACTTGTTAAAAACCATAAAACAGATGAGAATTATTTCTGTGGCTGTTGTAATAGAGCCAAAAATCACAGACTTCCTTTCCCACAATCTACAACTGTTAGTGCCCAAATATTTGATCTTTTGCATATTGACATATGTGGCCCATTCAGACAAACTACATATGACAATAAAAGATATTTTCTAAGTATAGTTGATGACAAAAGTAGAGCCCTTTGAGTAAAACTTTTAGCTCATAAATCAGAAGCCTTTCCCTTTCTGAAATCTTTTATCATCTATGCTGAAAGACAATTTGAAAAAAGGGTTAAATGCATTAGATCTGACAATGCTCTAGAGTTAGGAAGCTCTAATGAAGGGAAACTTTTCTTCCAATCTTTAGTAATAACCCACCAAACTTCATGCTCTCACACTCCTCAACAAAATGGGGTAGTTGAGAGAAAACATAGATATCTAATGGAGACAGCTAGAGCTCTTTTCTTTCAATCTCAAATGCCATTGCATTTCTGGGGAGAGTGTATCATTACTGCCACTAACTTGATTAATAAACTCCCTAGTTCAGCATTACAAGGAAAAACCCCTTTTGAAGTCTTATACAATAAACCAGTTGATTACAGTGAGCTCAAACCTTTTGGATGCCTGGTTTATGCTCTTATTTTAGGACCCAAACAAGGAAAGTTCAGTTCCAAATCCAATCCATGTATAAATCTAGGTCTGGCTAAGGGTCAAAAGGGTTACAAACTGCTAAGATTGAAAGATCACAAAATAATTGTATCTAGGGATGTCTACTTTCATGAAACTGTTTTCCTCTACAAACATCCAAACTTTGACATCTCCAAAACACAAGAAAACACAGTTGATACTGTAAATCAATTTCCATATGTCTACATCTCTGATGATGAGAGCATTCCATATGACACACCAGAAACCAACAAAAATACACAAAAATTTCCACAATCTGTTACAGACACCATAGATACTGTCCTTGACACAACACAATCTGTAACAGAAACATCACATCCCATACCTGAAACAACTTCTATCCTTGAATCCTCTCAAACTGACCAGAACATTAGAAGATCCTCTCGTACCTCCCATCCTCCTGCATACCTAAAAGACTATCACATAGGCTCAGCCCAACTTGAGCAAGACCTTTTTAAAGAAATTCTCAAACACAGAATCAATGCCACACATCCCGATTCTGATCACAAATATTTCCAACTGCATACTCTCACCAATATCACACCCACCCCTTCTTTCGTTGCTACTTCCTTTCAAAATCAACAAACATATGATAAGATTCTTGATATCCAAGAACCTCAAACATATGAACAAGCCATACACAAACAGCACTGGGTTGAAGCCATCAATAAAGAACTACAAGCCTTAACAGAAAATGACACTTGGGATCTTACCAAACTGCCCAAGAACAAAAAGGCCATAGGCTGCAGATGGGTTTTCAAAACCAAACTAAAAGCAGATGGTACCTCGGAAAGGTACAAAGCTAGACTTGTAGCTAAAGGATACAATAAAAAACATGGCCTTGACTACACCAAAACATTCTCACCAATTGTGAGAATGACAACAATAAGGATCCTTTTGGCAGTTGCTATTAAAAATCATTGGGAAATACAGCTACTTGACATAAATAATGCATTTATTCATGGGTTCCTTCATGAAGAAATATATATATGCAACTTCCCAAGGGTCTACAAGTAGAAGGAAATGTTAATGCTTGTCGTCTTAAAAAATACCTTTTATGGCCTCAAACAATCATCAAGACAATGGTTTGCTCGATTAAGCAATTTTTTGGAAAATATTGGATATCAAAAATCTGAAAATGATTCTTCTATGTTTTCAAAACATAATCTGTCGCATGTTACCTTTCTTGCTGTCTATGTGGATGATCTTCTTATGACAGGAAATGATCCTAGTGAAATAAGTACCCTACAACAACAACTAGATCATGAATTCAAAATTAAAGATCTAGAACAGCTTCACTTCTTCTTGGGAATGGAGTTTTTATTTCATGAAACGGGTCTTATCATCACTAAGAGGAAGTTTTGTACAGAAATACTTGTAGAACATGACATGCTCAACAAGAGCAGCTATGTCTCGCCCTTACAACATACGGACAAACTTGGTATTGATGATGGTGAGACACTTCCAAACCCTACTATATACCGAAGTCTCGTTGGTAAACTAAATTATCTCACCCATACACGTCCGGATATTGCATATACTACACAACTTATAAGTCATTTTCTACAGGAACCAAAAGGAAAACACATGAAAGCAGCCCTCCACACACTGCAGTACCTACGTGGGACTTTACAGTATGGTATCTATTTAAATAACATAACAGATTTTTCACTCTTAGCTTACTGTGACAATGACTGGGTAACCAGCCCAGTCATTCGCAAATCTGTTTCAGGCTACTATATAATGCTTGGAGGATCACCTATTGCATGGAAATCCAAGAGGCAAAGTAGTGTGTCCCTTTCATTAGCAGAAGTTGAGTACAGAGCCATGCGATCTGTAACTTATGGTTGTAACCTCGGTTGTTGTAGAATATGCCTCCTCTTGTGGCTGAAGAGGCACCTTTGTATGTATTAGATTGGTAGATTTTGTTTCTGAGGGTGTTATTGTATTGAGTGACATTAATGGAGAGTTGAGTGTTAGACAATGTTTTATGGTTTTATTAGATAGGATAGGTTCATATGTGAAAAGCTAGCTACAGGAAGCTTGAGCGGTAGCAACAGTGGGCATCATGGTAAGATTGGCGGCAACAGTTTCATATTCTGAGGGTAAGCCCCAAACAATATAGCTGACAAAATCACCATCAGAAACTAGACATCCAGCAAAAGCCAAAGAGTTGGCTATGTTTCTGGTGCGACCAAAAAAATAGCAATAAAATTAGACCCTTTCTTAATGCTCATGGGCTGAGATTTAAGTTGCATAACCCTAGCATTAAGCTGAGCTGAGAGGATTTGTTTGATTGTGTCCCACACATCTTTTGATGTTTCACAGGGAATGACTTGATTGACTAAGCTATCAGTCATGGAGGTGGTGAGAACCGCCATTATGAGCTTATTTGTCTACTTCCATTTTGTGTACTCTAGATTGTTTTCACTGTTCACTCGTGTAGGTGGACAAGTGAAATACCCCGAACTTAAATATGGTGATTATATTATTCTAATATGGTATTTAAGGGCCTAATAGTGCCTAAGTAATTTTTGGTAAAGAAAATAAATCCAAAGAAATGAGAAAAACGCTTCGGAAGCGGAAAACACTAAAATGAGCGTTAAATAACCATAGGAGGTACGAGACCTCGGTTATAGTATCGTAAGTACTCCTAAGGCTTATTCATGCCCAATTAGTATACAGGAATGATTTCCGAAGAAAACGGATTCAAGAAATGTATTAAAACGCTAAAAGAGCTTTAGCGCACGTTTTTCGAGGGAACCCGAAAACGTGATTTTTAAGTGGTCAAACAGACCCGTAAAAATTATGAATCATTGAATAATAATTATTAAGCATTTATGGAAGCTTAATAACCAATAAAAATAAAGAAACGAGAAAATTCCGGAAAACGGGCCTGGTTAGTGAATAGTATCAAAACCGGGTGAAATAACGAGCGTTTTCTGTAAAAGACGAAAAACGCTCCAGCTAGTATTACAGTGGGGGCCGGTTTTAACAGATAAATAAACCCCCTCTCACACACACACACTAGCTAAATAAATAAGGAGTCAAAAAGCAAAAGTAGAATAAAAAGGACAAAAGCAACCCCACCTTCTCTCTCCTCTCTCATTTCTCTTTCCTTCCTTCTCTTTCCTCTCCTTCTCCTTCCCCATCGATTTCTCTCTCCCTCCTTGAGCTGGGCGATTTTTGAGAAGCTCCACACCTTCCATGGCTTCTCTTCATTCTTCCCCAAACTCTAGCTCCATTTGAGCTCCAAATGTAAAATAAATTACATATTTGTAATCCCCTCATCCTCCTCTACATTTCTAACTTTTCAAAATTCGAAAAGGATGAGTTTCATCTCCATGGGTTTTCCCCATTTGAAGAGAAAAGCACACCATTGTGAAGCTTGGAGTCTCCTCTTTCCAACAAGGTAAAAATCTCCATGAAAGACCTCATTTTTCTCCATCTCTTGGTATGGCCGATTTTTGGTCTCTCTTTCTTACCTTGTTTTTCCTCTTGTTTTGGAGCTTTGCTTCAACCCTCCAATGGTGGTGAGAACACCTTCTTGAACCAAGGGCTAAACCCCTCCTAAAGCACTCCAAAGGTAAACCCTAGAACTTGAATTTTAAACACTTCAATGAATTAGTGTTAATATTAGGGTTAGTAGATTGATCATGCTTGTCTTTGTGTGCTTGGGTGATGGGAATGGAGTTTGGCAACTCCATTCCCCATAAAACCGATTTGAACAAGAAAAGAGCAGAGGAGAAATGGAAAAGAAAGAAGGAAGTATAAGCTCAAGGTAAGAGCTCCTTCCTAATGTAAATTCTATTGCATTAGAGTAATGGGAAAGGGTAAAATATTTAAAGAACCCAAAACCTTGTACTAGTATTGAGAATTGTGAAGTTTGAGTATTTAAGGGTAAGTATGTGGATTGTAGGCCTTAGAGCCAAATGATTGTATATGAGCATTTGTATTGTGGATGGAGGAAATATTGGTGTATTGGGATTTTGTATGTGTGCTGGTAGAACCCTTGTGGTTTGGCTAGATTAGGAATGAATTTGGGGGAAAAATATATATGTGGAGAAGTTAGAATTGTAGATGAACTATGACAAAATTTTGGTAGGAATTGTGCACTTAGGGATGACTTGGTGAATGGGAGAACCAAGGTATGTATTGGGATTAGTAGAGATGTTTAGTAGTTATGGAATGGTAATTGTAGTATGAGGGATAAGAAGTGTAAAATCTGTAGCAAAGTATATAAGAATACATTGGAGAAGTTAGAAGAATCTAATGTGCAAGAATTAGTAAAATGAATGCTAGACTTGGGTATAGACATTGTAATTGCTTGGAAATGTATTTGGGATACTAGGAGTAGCATTGGTAGAGGGGGTATTGAATGGTAAAGGTTAGAAGGAAAATCTGTAGCATGAGAGTAAAGAAAACAATTGTAAGAATTGAAAAGAAGTGAGGAGAAATTGTGTATGTGGACTTGGAGAAGAGTAAGGAATTGTTGGATGAACTAAGGCAATTTGGAGGGCCTAGATAGTGTTTAAACATGTGGGATTACATGTAGGAAGATTGGGGAAACAATGAGCAAAGTATAGAGCTGAAAACAGAATTTAAAACTGAAGTACTGGGCCGGACCGGACTTGCGACCGGACTTGCAAGTTCGGTCGAGCCCAGATTTACAAAGACGGGAAACCTTCTGGAATCGACCGGACTTGCGACCGGACACGCAAGTTCGGTCGGACCAGAAAAATTCTCCCGTCAGAAACCTACTGGAATGGACCGAACTTGCGACCGGACTTGCAAGTTCGGTCGGCCAGAAAAATTCCCGTAATGCGAGCTACTGGAATGGACCGAACTTGCGACCGGACTTGCAAGTTCGGTCGAGCCAGAAAATTTCCCGTACTGGTAGCTACTGGAATGGACTGGACTTGCAAGGTCGGTCGCAAGTCCGGTCGAGTCAAAAAAAAAAATATTTTTTTATATGATTATAACAATCATATGTATATATATATATATATGCCTATACACATATATGCATATATATGTAGTAGTACACTGTAAATGAAGTAGTGAAGGTAAGAAAGTAAGTATATGAGTAGGAAAACAAATGTAAAAAAAAAAGTAACCAAGTAAGTTGAGAGTATGAGAACATTGAGTACACCGGGATAACGGGGTAAGTACGGGAGTAGTAGTTATTTGTGTATCGTAAGCGTATAATATTAATAATAATGTTGAAACATTATCAGTGGGACAAGTGTGAACCAAGGAACGAGGGAACACACGGTAGAGCTAACTCCGGTGAAAGGTATAATTTCCTCATGCCCTGTATGCTAACCGAGTTACGTTGATTTGTGTGCTGTATGCCGACTAATCAAGACTAAAGCATGAAAACGGTTTATTGTCTTTCGTTGCATGTCTTGTTGTATGTTGATTGAGCTAACCTTTCTTGATTGATTGAGTGGCCTCACTTAGTGCGTAGACCGACTCATAGATGAGTCTTATTGTGTATAGACTCGTGGTAAGAGTCATGTGTGAACCAATGGAACCTTAGCAACGCATTAAACCAACGAACCAATAAACGATAACGTAAATCAATGAACTCACCAGAATGTGAGAGAGTGTACGGGAGTAATAACCTCCCGATAACGGTAGGAGAAACGAAATGAGTAATCCACAAACGAACAGTAGTGGAAGTATATAAGTAACCTCTATTAGAGGAACTAATCTTGGTGCAAAACATGAACCAGGAGAGTAGTAAAGAATGATGAGGGATCTCCAAACCCCTTAGTAATTAGTCGACCCATTATGAGGGGACCCGACTGATGTAAGTATGCCCCGAATGAGAGAGTATTCGATATGTTGGGGAAACCCTTAAATCTGAGGATACTAGACGGTGGTAATTCCCTAAGCTAACAGAGGTTATCGAGAGAGATACTTCTAGGCTAACCCATGAGGTTGTATTGTGCTCTGAGAGAAGAGTGTTGGGAATTCGTGTAGTCCGGTAGAACGGACATTTGAGTATTTGAGGAGTTAAGCGTATAGCCCTCGTATTGTAGGTCCGGTGGCGAGTCTTGAGTATGACTCCGCCCAGAGGCCAAAGTAATGAGTATTGCGCATGTATGAGTAAGGTAATGAGTATCGAGTAAGAAGCAAGTATGAGTATGTAAAGAGTACCGAGTATTGAGTATGTATGAGTAAGTATTGAGTATTGAGTATGTATGAGTAAGTATTGAGTATGTGTGAGTAAGTATGGAGTATCGAGTATGTAAGAGTAAGTGTAGAGAATTGAGTGGTGAGTATGCACCAGTGTAGTAACGAGTACAGAGTAAGGATCGTGTACGAGTAAGGTATTGAACATGGAGCGATGAGTATGCAAGAGTAAGGAGCGAGTATGAGTAGAGTACGAATCGAACACAGTACAAAGAGTAATGAATGTATAATAAGACGAATGGTTGACTATTGAATTGTCTTCTTAGTAAGTATTGAACTTGTACATTTATGTAGGTATCCTTGATTGTATTGTTGTAGTATGGTATGTATGTATGATGTAAATGAACTCCATGTATATCCGACCCAAAGTAGTTGGCGTACCGCGGTTAGCACGCGGTATATGCGGATTTCATATGCAGCGTAAGCTGACCCCCTCGGGGGACCCTTTTTAGTGTGCAGGTACCGAAGCTGCTCACCGTTCGAGAGAGTAGGACATGGACTGCTACATAAGCACGGGTAGTTGAGTAAAGGGAATTGTATGCGTAAACGTAGTATGAATTGGGATGTCTATACTGTATCGGTAATGTAAGGATTGTAGTATACTCGGTATAGTATTGTATTGAAGTGTATTTGAATTATGGATTAGTTTGCAAGGGGAAGTATTGGATTGTGTAGAGCACTCGGTATGTTCATATTCATCAGACCGATCGTATGTAGTATTGTAACTCGCCTTGTTAGTCACGAGGGTGACTAACGGCATTGTACACCCGCCGATGAGTAAGTAATATCCGCTGCGAAGGTAAGTAGGGTACGGTAATGATGGTATTAGCGGTAGGGGTGTTACAACAAGGATCGGAACCATCACCGGAACCGAAAGGACGATGGCCTGAGAGGTAAGGTTCAACATGTTTCAGCCAAACCTGATAATTGTCTACGGATAATTTGGTGAAGTGTTGTGAAGTGAAGACCAGAGAGGGAAAGGTGGTGGTGGTTGAGGTGCCTGCTAGCTTAGAGGAGGACGAAGAAGATGAGCCATAATGTAGAGTTTGCGGGGTTTTGCTTCATTGATGAAGCAGAGGAGGTTAACAAGAGGAAGCTAGGGGCAAGGTGATGAAAAAGGAAAGGAAGAGAGAGAGAGAGAGAGAGAGAGAGAGAGAGAGAGAGAGAGAGAGAGAGGGGGAGGGAGGTCGGTGGCTCTGATACCATAAAGAGGAGCTTAGAAAACTAGATTAAATGATAGGGCCATGTGTAAAAGTAATGTTCTCTTGTATTGAATAGTGCCAAGTATAAGTGTATATATATTGTTGTATCGGATAAGACTGAATAAAATAAATACAATGGACTGAGACTTATATAATCTATCATTTGGGCTCTTATTCTGGTTCAGGCCTATTTGTTGTGTTGGGCCTTATTATTCTCAAGGAAAAGAGCAAGTCGGTTTAGTTGTTCCGTACTGAGTCCAATAGTAACAGAAGACTAATGAGTTTCAGACTAACAAGAAATCTTCTTGATTTCCTGTATTTTTTTTTTGTATTTTTCCAAATTTGAACCTTTAAGGTAGCCATGTTTCTTTTTCTTTCCATCCGAGCTTTTGTGTGAGTCAGTTTTTTTTAAGGTGCAAAACTAATTAAGACATTTGTCATGTCCTTTTTCAATCTTCTTTCCTCTCAATTTTGTTTTTAAACAATATTAATTATGGCTAGTAGATAATTAACTTGGCAATCATAAAAATACTTCCCCGAATATTCTTATAAAATTTATCAAGACCCATCAAAAACTCACCTAATTTTAATTTTTTAAATGAATCTCCTGAATTTTTGTGGTTGGGCACATTGAACATAAGTGAGAAGGACAAAAACAAAAATGCATGACCGAAGGACCATGTTTATAATTCATTCACTCATTATGGGAGGTGGGGAGTCAAACCTGCGACCTATTATCACAGGTGGATGATGACCAACTCGGCTATCTCACTTTAGATAGAAATCGTTTTATTCTTCCACATGAATTACTAAATCTAGAAACTACATAGCAAATTAAATAATTGCGCAAACACAATCTTATTCCCAAAGAAAGTCTTCCAGTCCCATGCTCTCTGACTTCCATCATCTTTCACCACTCCATGGTCACATGATGTGCACGACACAGCTGCTTCGGCTTATTGGTGTTGGTCGTACTCGTAACTACATTTCTATCTTTGGCAACTCCGTGGCTGCTGCAGCTTACCTGCTGTGGCTTCTGATGCCGCTTGAAGCTAAAACACTGAGTGAACTTGCTTAGATGGTGGTGGTGATGCTCATCCTTGTGTGGGTGTTGGTGGTGGTGCTGATTCTTCACTTGGATTTTAGTTGTGACTTTCTCATCTGCTATGTAATCAATCTTCACTTGTGTGGGGTTGTAGATTGTCTCACTTGCCATGGCGATAACAAAAAGGATGGTAATTTGCTTTATCTAGCTAATTGAAGAATTAATGTAGATTGTTATGGGAACTACTTACACCGGACAAACCAATGTGCATTTATATAGCAAAGAGATCGATAAAAGATAAAACGTGCAGAATTAAACTAACTAGTAAAAAACTTCCCACCATTGTAGAATATAGTATAGGTTACATGTAGCGAATCATCATTCCGTAAGCATAAAACATGTGTTTATTTGTTTTAAAAAAAAACATGTGTTTATATGAATAAGTTTAGTTATATGAACCGATAAATGACCGTCCCTTATTGTTTGAATATTGTCCGATTATGTACGACCAATATCTACTTTTGACTTAAGCAATGTGGCATATATTCTTGAACAAGTTGTGAGCTAAAGTTAATACTATTTCTAATAGAAAATTTATGCTATACTTTGTTTATATTAATAATATTTTGTTTAATATTAATAAAATACTTCCCTTATTCAAAATATAAGTTATTTTAGAGATAAATCTGAACTGTTTTTAGTTCATATTCATGTCCAAAATTATTTACATTTTAAATTAGAAGGAATTTTTTTCCATAATAATACAATTTTTATATACATCTAGCTAATATATATACGCTGTTTTACAACATTGGATGTCAAAACTTTTGTGTAAAAGAGATCTCATACAAAAAGAATAATATTTTTTAACAAATATATAGAAATATTAAATTAAAAAACAAAAAAAACAATTGCTTACATTTTCAAATTTTAAAGATAATACATTATAAAAACTTTAGTGTTTTACATTAAGGAGTGTTAAAAACTTATATATATAAAAATATATATTTAAATACTTCAATTAAAATTTTAAAACATAGGGGCTATATATATATAATTGTGATGCTATATTCTGACTTAACACAAGATCTATCGAAGCCGCCTCTAAATTTGCTCATGGTAGAATTACCCATAATTATTAATCGGTAAAACACATATATGTACTACCCAATGTAATAGTTTGTGAATTTCCCCACCTTTCTGCTGTGAAAAGAAAAACCCAAACAAATTGGTCGGGTCACTCGGGTGGATCCAGAAGGATGAAGTATCCAAGCCAAGCAAACACAAAATCATCCCCCATCTGATCAAGCAATAGAGATCTGCTGCAAGTTGGAGGACTTGAGGCGATGTTCGATCCAGAGTCCAGATATGGCCTTGTAACGTCATCTTTTTTTTTCTTTTTTTTTTTATAATCGGAGACCTTCACCACAATCCAACACCATCTTACTATTCTACATCTCTTACCCAAATTATTAGTGGCCATCTCTCTTGTCTTATTCTATGCCCTTACTAGTTTTTCTAATCCATCAATAGTTACCAGGCCGAATTCTTTTGCAAGATTATGAAAACGAGTTTATTTGATCACCTCAACTTTTCTTTCTATACGCTACTTACATCAATTGTCATATCAATTTTTTATAATTTCTCTTACCTGTTTTTTCTCTCTACTTTTTCTAACTTCAACTGACAACTAACATCAGCTATAAATCATCTTTGTAAAAGAATGGGCTAAAACATGATTTTTTACCTCCTTACTTTCTTTTGGTAAAGAATTGAGGTCTTGAATCCCTCCTTTCTTCTCCAAGTTCTTCTATGCCCTTACTAGTTTTTCTAATCCATTGCAAGTAGTTACTATGTCTTATTCTTTTGTGATATTATATGAAAACAAGTTTATTTTATGAGCTCAATTTTTCTCTTTATACGTCACATAAATTAATTGTTATATCAATTTTTTATATTTTCTCTTACCTACCTTTTCTCTATACTTTTTCTAACTTCATCTAACAATTGACATCAGCTATAAATCATCTTTGCAAAAGAATAGGCTAAAACATGATTTTTTTTAGGTCTTGATTTGTGCATCCCTCCTTTCTTCTCCAAGTTCGTCTATGCCCTTACTAGTTTTTCTAATCCGTTCCAAGTAGTTATATGTCTCTCTTTTGCAAGATTATGAAAACGAGTTTATTTGATGAACTCAATTTTTCTCTCTATACGTCACATAAATCAATTGTCATATCAACTTTTTACATTTTCTTACCTACTTTTTTCTCTTTATTTTTTCTAACTTTAGTTGACAACTAACATCAACTATAAAATGATCTTTGCAAAATTAAGATTGGACTAAAACATGATTTTTTTTTTTGCCTCCTTCCTTTCTTTTCGTAAAAATGAGGTCTTGATTTGTGCATACTCGTACTAGTGCTTGCCACTTATTCCTTCTTCGCTATTCACCATAACATGTACCCCTTACTTATTCAATGAATCTCTTCTTAAAGATCTCCAATGCCTACTTCTCGTCGAAAACTTCACACCCAAGATCCTTCACAAATGTCCATTCCACCGAAATGTGGTGCCTCCCCTCCTCTCTCTTCCCCTTCTCCATCTTTGTTGGTTCATGTAGCATGTAAACCTATCTTCCTTCCCAAAATTTCCATAGTTGATTCATCGTCTCCCCAAATTTCCACCGTTTTCTAGCTCTTCCTTTTGTTTTCTTCTTTAGTCTAAACTCTACTCTATTTAGTATCAATAATACTTGTTGCGTGTTCCACCGATCCATCATTTCTCTGTTGCTGATTCAGGGCCCACTTCACCATTGCTGGGGATTTCGACACCAAGGAGCAGCGGGTGGAGGACCACTTCGCGCTCTTCCTTTGTGGTGGTTGATTAGGATATGGAACAACAACTGGTGGAGGATATGCTTCACACTTTTCCTTCGATGGTGGTCGAGCAGGAGATGGAGGAGCAGTTGGTGGAGCTCCCATGGCTTCTTTGCTTTTTCGACTTGCATGTTTATTTTGCTCTAATTAAATAAGTGGATTAATTACTTTTATTTCCACAAGTTTGTTGTCTTAATCTTTTGCCATAATAATTTTGTTCCAATAGCTAGGAGTGTTGAGTCCGGATCTAGCAATAGATCTCAGAATGTTGTGATCGGATCTAGCTTTTGATCTAGGTATGTTGTTGGTTTGTGTGAACCTTTCTCGCTTTTTCTCGGTTCCAGGAGGCGTTTGTCTGGAAGAGCATGAAAAGCTCTTGTCTCCTTTAGTCACGAAGAATTACATCTATAGATTTATGTGCTATTCGGGCAAAGAATATCGAATTCACCAATATCGTTATTATCTCCTGACTATGGTTTGGGCTGCCTTAAGCTCATTGTTATACCCTCCGTATCATTAATGGAAATATCTTTGTTATGAAGAAAAAAATCCTTCATAAACTCCAAAAATTTTTTTGTTGCTTCGATTTCTGCTTGCGCTTGACGATAATCAAATTACTTTCAGCCTTCCGCCCTCTTAAATTAGTTTTAACTTGAAAAATAAGTTTATATGCAGTAAGTGTTAGAGTAATTTGTGTTTGTAAACAGAGATGTAAAATTGTAAGCTTTATTGTTCCATTGATGTAATCGGCAAAAATATAATCGCTACTAGAGATATACATATATAGGAAACTAACTCCTGTATTCTAGCTAACTAATTGTAAAACATTTAAAGATAAATAAATAAAAGATTATACAAGGTTTGTTAAGATTTGCTATCTACTAAATCCTTGTATTTATTATTAAACACGTTATTATCCCAATACCCCCCGCAAGCCGCAGGTAAGCAAAATTACCAAGGCTTGGAGGGATACTCTCATGCATGCCCATACGTCGGATCTGCTCCTTGTACCGTGTGCCCGGTAGCGCCTTAGTCATCATATCCGCTAACTGTGAAGAAGTATGAGTATAGACGACATCAACAAGACCTTGTTGAACCTTTTCCCGTACAAAGTGACAATCGATCTCAATGTGCTTCGTTCTCTCATGAAACACAGGGTTCCTTGATATATAAATAGCAGACTGATTATCACACTTGACGGGTATAGGTGCGATGTGTTCCACACCGAGTTCACTCAGAAGGCGTGTCAACCAGGTCAACTCTGCTGTAACACGACGTAAAGACCGATATTCTGCCTCTGCACTAGAAAGGGATACAGAAGCTTGCTTCTTAGTCTTCCAAGAGATAGGACTGTCTCCTAAAAAGATGTAATATCCAGAAACTGACCGTCTGGTATTAGGGCAAGCTGCCCAATCGGAATCACAGTATGCCAATAAATCCAAAGAAGAAGGACCCGCTTGGAGGACAATACCATAATTCATCGTTCCTTTGACATAGCACAAAGCATGTAGAGCCGCTTCCATGTGTGTCTCAGTAGGATTCTGCATGAACTGACTCAGATACTGAACTGTGAAACTGATATCAGGTCTTGTGTTGGACAAATAGTTGAGTTTGCCAACAAGACGTCGATAAACAGTAGGGTCACGCAAAAATGAACCGTCGTCTGCTAACATATGTTTACCAACGACCATAGGACCTTGTGTAGCCTTGCGAGAGCCACACTCATATTCTGTCAGGAGATCAGTGCAAAATTTCCGTTGAGACAAAATATACCCATGTTCCGTGTGAACGAACTCGATCCCTAAGAAATAATGCAGGGTACCCAAGTCTTTAATGCGGAAATTCACATCCAAAGCTTTCTTAATATCATCGATCTCACCTTGGTTGCCACCTACCACCAATATATCGTCCACATAAACAGCCAAGAAAAGCCGACCATTGTCAGAATCTCGATAAAACAAAGAATAGTCATTCTTCGACTGTGAAAAACAGAGATGGCGCAAAAAGGTGGCTAATTTGGAAAACCACTGGCGAGAGGCCTGCTTGAGACCATACAAAGATTTTTTGAGCAAACAGGCTTTATTTCGCCCATCCACATCAAGACCGTGTGGTATTCGCATAAACACCTCCTCATCAAGATCACCGTGGAGAAACGCATTATTCACATCAAGCTGGTTTATGATCCAACCTTTGTTAAGAGCGACAACAATGAGGGCACGAATTGTAGTCAATTTAACAACCGGTGAAAAGGTCTCATTGTAATCCAGTCTGTGGCGCTGAGTAAAGCCTTTTGCCACTAACCTCGCTTTATACCTTTCCAACGTACCATCCGACTTGAGCTTAACTTTGTACACCCACTTGCAACCAATAACCTTCTTACCCTTTGGTAAAGTAACAACATCCCACGTGTCATTCTATTTAAGGGCTTGCAACTCCTCACTCATGGCTTTATTCCAATGCTCATGCCGAGCAGCCTCGTGATAGCTTGTGGGCTCAGTCATATCAGCCATGGGAACAGCCGTATCACAGGTCAAAAAGGCTGTACAAACACGGGTGGGCATGAGATTAGTAAGACTATCACAACCAACAAGCAAACTGTCACGTGCATGGTCACCCTTATAGACCCTCTCATCCAGCACCTCCTGAAACGTAGTAGTACAAACGTAGTCGTCAAGGTAACGTGGTCTGTGACTTTCTCTGCTAGAGCTTCGGATAGGTGCATCATGCTCGACCAAGGGAGGCTCAACGACCGATTCTGATTGTGATGGCGCCGCTCGCGTATCTTCATCAAACATGACAGGAGGGACATCAACTGATGGTGAATGCACGTGAACTGGAGACGTAGACAAGTCAACAGCACTACTCTCTGAGGTCGCTGTAAACGGGAAAACATGTCTGTGAAATTTGACATCTCTGCAAACGTCCACCGTACGGGTACGAAGACACAAAACTTTATGCCCTTTTCTCCTAGGATCTTCACCAAGATAAACACACGATTCGCCCCGTGGACTAAACTTCCCTCCAAGCCCGTTCACAATGGTCTTATAGCACAGGCACCCGAATGGTTGAATATCAGCATATGCCATAGAATGACCATACAAAGTCTCAAACGGTGTTCTACCCTGCAAAGCCTTGGTGGGAAGTCGGTTAATCAAATATGCCGCATGAAGAATACATTCACCCAATAAAGAATAGGACGTTAGACTGAAAATATAACGCTCGTGCTGTCTCAAGTAAATACTTGTGCTTGCGTTCTACCACTGCGTTTTGTTGCGGCGTATAAGCACAGTAGTCTGATGAATTATACCTGCTTTGGAAAAAAACTGCTGACCATCATGAGAAACTACCGAGTTCTTTGGCATTATCAGTACGAAGACTTTAATGTGCGTTTCAAACTGTCGCTCAATCATCTGAATGAAATGTACAAGAACGTCTCATCCTGCACTTTTCTGTTTTGATGGTTGAACCCAGGTAGTCCGAGAGAAGTCATCAACAAAACAAACAAACGAAGTACTTATAACCATTAAGTATCCTCCTTGAACGGCCCCCAAATATCAACATGAATCATCTCAAACGCCTTTTTAGTTTTGATGAACGAACTAGTAAAAGGCAACCGTTGAGCTCTACTTTTATAGCAGACATCACAAACAAAATCATTCGGAATTTCAGAAGCCTTTATTAAATGCATGGAAACGAGTTTTTTAAACGGTACATGCCCAAGTGCAATATGTAAATCAACTGCTTTAGAAGTAGAAACAGACGTCAGGCTTTTATTAAAAAAATTGCCAGAAACACGCTGGCCCAGGCCCAAGCTAGTCTGCCCATGTGTCACCTGATCCAAATAACGCCGGCCAGACCTCGCCTGATCCAAATGTCGCTGGCCGAACACTCCTTCATTCTGCAAATGCCCAAGGTGGACTTCAGCCTGCACGGGGTCCAACACGTACAGTCCATGCAAGCCGCGTCCGATCTGGTCACTCCGACCTGTAATATGGACCTGTAGAAACACATTTTCTCCGTCAAAAACAAGAGAACAATGGAGCTCGCGAGCTAACTTCTGCACCGACACCAAATTAAACCTAAAATCGGGAACATAGAGAACGCTGCGCAGCCTGAATCGTTTCCCTAATCTCACATCGCCGACGTACTGAACTAGCTGCGGTTGGCCGTCAGGTAAGATTACGGTTTTCTCATCTTTCAGGCATCTCCAATTTTTGAAACTTGCTTCATTACCTGACATATGATCTGTGGCTCCCGAATCCACGATCCACTGTCCTTCAAAAGAGTTTTGTGAGCTAAAAAAACACAGTTTAGCACAATAAGAACCATTACCTGAGAAATTGCAATGGGATGGTTCTTCGGATTTGGTTCCTATGCTAGCACTGCGTATCATCTCTGCAATTTGTTGCATCTGTTTGGGCGTGAGACCGCTATCTGTGTGCGATTCTGCTTCGTTACTGTTTTCAGACCCAATCTGTTCTTCTGTTTTCACAATACTGGCATATCCCTTCTTCCTTCTTGTGAGAACATTATCTCGCC
The DNA here is from genome assembly GCA_023374045.1 of Limonium bicolor. NCBI lineage: Eukaryota > Viridiplantae > Streptophyta > Magnoliopsida > Caryophyllales > Plumbaginaceae > Limonium > Limonium bicolor. Next base: position 280,694,734 of record CM041781.1, read on the forward strand.
CGTGGAGGAAGAAACAATCGTTCTCTGTGTGACCAACCTTTTTACAATGGGTGCACTTCTGCTTTTGATAGCAGTTCTCAGTGCTATGACCTAGCTTTTTACAGTTGCCACATTGAATTTTCCTGCGATCTGTTTCAACCCTGTTGTTGAGATTTTTGGTGCTATCCACGGCTGAGGTTCTCTGACTGTAAAAGGACATTGAGTCCTCTTTTACCAGTTTACCACCTCTCTGCTCTTCCTCCTGTATAATCAGCGCAAATGCCTTCTCCAATTCGGGTGGTTCCTTCATCGCCAAAATATTACCGCGGATAGAAAGGTAGTCACGAGTTAACCCCATCAAAAAATGCATTAATTTATCTTCATCTAATGCCTTTTTATTGCTTTGTTAACACCACATGTGCAACCACCGCAAGAGCATCTCTGTGGGGGTCTAGCTTGCTCTAATTCTCCCCAGATCCTCTTAAGTTTATTATAATAATTGCTACTGATGAATCTCCTTGCTTGATTTCTCCGAGGTCACGTTTGAGGGAATGGATCACAGCCAAGTTGCTGTGCTCATACCTCCGACACAGATAATCCCAAATCTCAACCGGATCATCACAATAACGCACACACTCTTGTATATCAGTAGAAAGTGCGTTTTTGAGCCATGAAACAACAAAGGAAGTTGACCTTTCCCAAGCATAAACCCTCAAGGTATCATTCTTATCCGGTTTTTTAATTCTTCCAACAACAAAACCATACTTATTCTTGGATTTTAAAGCTGTTGTCATATCAAATTTCCAGCCAAGGAAACCGACTCCAGTGAACTTTGGAACAAGAATCAAACCTGGATTTTCAGCAGCATGTACGTAGATGGGGTCGTTCACATCAATTGAAGTGCTCGGTGAAGAAACCGGATCCTTTGCCGCGCCTTTCTTCCCATTGTCATCCGCCATTGATGATGAAGCTTATGCCCATAAAGTCTTTTTATTTTGACTGTGCTCTAGATACCATGTTAGAGTAATTTGTGTTTGTAAATAGAGATGTAAAATTGTAAGCTTTATTGTTCCATTGATGTAATCGGCAAAAATACAATCGCTACTAGAGATATACATATATAGGAAACTAACTCCTGTATTCTAGCTAACTAATTGTAAAACATTTAAAGATAAATAAATAAAAGATTATACAAGGTTTGTTAAGATTTGCTATCTACTAAATCCTTGTATTTATTATTAAACACGTTATTATCCCAATAGTAAGCAAAGGCTTCTTGATCGATCGAGAAGCATCAACATAGGGTAATGTCCTAGAATGATAGGTGATAGGTTTGAGCAAGTAAAGAATTTTGAATGTATTTTTTGTTTTATTAAATAAATTTAAACCCTTGGATGAAAATGAATGGAGAGAGAGAGAGAGTTGTTTTGCGTCAAATAAAACATTTTCGCATAATACTTCACCAAGTATTGACTTAGTTGATTTTGTTATATGAACAAGTATTGCCGATAATTTTGGGTGAGAGTTGTTGTAAGTTGCTGAAATTCTTGAGTTTGTCAAGGTTAACGATGTTATCCAAATGTTGCAGTTGTTTATTGAATTATGTTGACTCATTGTTGCATCAGATGAAAGATGTTTTTCAAAACTGAAATTATTAAAAACTCACTTGAGTTCTTCAATGGCACATGATCTTGCAATATCTATTGAGAAGGAACTTTTGGAAACAAACGGTAGACTATGCAAGCTGCTGCAGGCCCTACACAGTAGTGTACAAACGGTAGACTATGCAAGCTGCCTGCACGGTAGTGCGTATGGTCTAGCTGAGTTGACAGTTCAGTCAGCCGCTGACTGGATCGTCTTTTTATTATATTAATTTTAAATGATTATAACTTTTAAAATATAAGTCCAAAATGAAAAAAAATATTATACTACCATTGTTCATCTAAATACAAGCTCTTCAAAACAAGATCACACATGGATATGTTTTGACAAGTTTAATAATTTATAATATTTATATGTATATATTTGCATATATCAACGCGGCTTTTGATTCACCATAACCAATTTTATAATGCACCATATAACAATAATAATACACCACAAAAAATGATGATCCATTATCTGTCCAAAATTGGTATGTCAGAGAAATATATGATTCACCATATAAAGTTTAATACTCCCTCCGTTCAATAATATCTGTCATTTTAGAAACTTGCACACTGATAAGTGGTGAAATAGTGCTCTCTCAAGGTCTTTATTCGCCGTCATTTTATTTGGCGCATGACTTATTTCACCACTTTATGGAGTATTTTTGTGTTTATTAGTGATCTTATACTTTTGGCATGTTCGAATAGGTAAATACTCATTTGAGTACATTTTGAGAGCTTAATCTGAGAATGCATCAATGTTCGAGCACCTCGGGAAGGATGCCTAGCCAACGGGAAGCATCGGGAGAATTCCGGCACAGAAAAAAGGACATTCTGGGGCCGACCGACCTTGGGACCGACCTTACAAGGTCGGTCCGACTCTGTCCAAGCCGTCCCAAACACACTGGAATCGACCGACCTTGCGGCCGGACTTGCAAGGTCGGTCGAGCTTTAAAACCTGTCACGTGCTTCCGTCAAAAAGAGTCTGACCGACCTTGCAAGGTCGGTCGGACGGGATTTTTTTCCCAGAATTTTCTGTTAAAAGACTACATTTTGGGGCTTCCTTCCCCATTATCCAACACACACGACTTCAACCCTAAACATACAAGAGAGAGGCGAAAATAGAGGAGAAAAGAAGAGAAGAAAGGAGGAAGAAAAAAGTGAAGATTTCTACCTCCATTGAAGCTTGGGAGCTCCTCTAATGGCTAATTCTTCCTTCTCCTTGCTCTTTCCTTTAGCTATGTTTGAGTAGTTCCATTTGTATCCCAGGATGAGGGTTTGAACCCATTTTGCTCATTGAATGCTAAAAACCTAACTCATTTGTTACTTTTGTTTTATTCCCTTCAATATCAATTAATGCACTAAATTGATCTCTTATTGCATTTATGGTGGTTCCATTCAATATTTGATCTTGAGTTTGGAACTAGACCAAGAAGGGAGTTAACCATTGATCTTGAGTTTGGAACTAGACCAAGAAGGGAGTTAACCCTAACTTTTGCTTTCTTGATTTTGGAAGTGAATGCTTGGGGCTATTGTTTAAGAGTGTTTGCTTAATACTATTTGATGACTTGAACCTCCTTTAATTAAGGGGTTTGATTATTTAGGTAAGAATTGAATTTCCCATGATTTGGGGATTCATGAGCTAAACTCTAATAGGCACTGAGATGATGAGTTATGGTTTTGAAGTTCTTTGAGTGAATTAGGTGATTCCCACTATCCTAGGGTACTCTCCCCATCCATTCCTTACACAAACATTTTACTGTTTTTATTCATTTATTAACAAACAACCAAGCTTGCCTCTGGCTAAACCCCCATTTTACTGTTTATTCGCACTTAACTATTATACCGAAGCTTGGGATTTAGAAACCAATTTCCTTGTGGATACGACACTTGTTTTATTACAACAAATTAGGTGCACTTGCCCGTTTTAGCTAGGTTTAATTACTATGTTTGTAATTTTCCCAACAATTTTTTGGCGTCGTTGCCGGGGAAATTGATTATTCAATTTCCCTTGGTTCGGTACTTTAGTTTTTGTGCATTTAGTACTTTTATCTATTTTATTTATTTGTGGTATTTATGTTTTTAGTTGTTGTTTATATTTTTACATTCCTTCTACTTAAGAGCATTTGGTGTTGGTGCGGTTTAGGTACCTTCTGTTTTCTCGGTGTATGCCAAACACTCGAGCCAAAGGATCTCCACTTGTTAGTCCGAGACCCGAGCTCGAGCGTTCATTGTTGAGAGCCATCCGAACTGTGAAAAATTCAATCATGGCTGATCTAGACCAACAGGGGTTTAGAAGATAACGGAAACCAACAAATGGCTCTCAAAGACTACAACCAGCCGGACACCGAAGGGAGACCTTCGGCCATAGTCCTACCGGAGTTGACGCCTCAAGAGGCCGGACAATGGGTATTCAAGACCCACTACATCACTGCTGTCCGGGACTTAGGAAAATTCAGTGGAGCACATCCCGATGAAGCTCCCAACCACCTAAGTCAATTCCTCGACTTTTGCAACTCATTTGGTAGAACTGGAAATGTTGGTGAGAGGATACGCCTGCAGATCTTCCCTCACTCACTGTCCGAGACTGCATCAAGATGGTATAGGAGCTTACCGTCAAAATCAATCCATACTTGGGCACAAATGGCTCAAAAATTTCTTGCCAAGTATTACCCCACTAGTAGAACGAGGCAATTAATTGGAGAGATCAATACCTTTTGCCAAGAGCCGGGAGAGACGTTGTACGATGCATGGGATAGATTCAAGGACATGTTGATGAATTGTTCCCACCACGGTTTGGACGACCAATCACTATGCCTATCATTTTTCAACGGTCTCGACGACTCGAATAGACTACTTGTGAACTCCTCAGCTGGAGGAAGCTTTATGACTAAGTCACCTCAAGAGGGGATGGAACTCCTAGAGGTGATGACTAGTAACATAAGGCAATGGTCTAGGCCAAAGGGGAGAGCACCAAGAGCAGCTGGTCTCTTACATGTTGAGCCCACCGACCACCTTTCCGCTCAACTATCTTCACTCACCAAGATGGTGGAGAAGCTAGCTATAGCTCAAAAAGAAACAACAAAGTCTATAGCTTCTTCATCATCACCCTCTCCATCTACTTCTACTCCAATCCAAGAGGGGTGTGCAATTTGCGCGGGTCCTCACGAGACCCACTTTTGCGAAGGCAAGGTTTATGCCGATCCACATGAGGATGTAAACTTTGTAGGCAACCCCGGATACAACTACAACCAAAAAACGCCCCATGGAGGAACCATCCAAACTTCTCATGGAGAAATAATGACCAAACCCAAGGGGGAGCTAGCAATGCTTCCAACAATCCCACGGGCTACCGGTCACAAGGGTCGTCTCAAATGTCCAACCCACAAATGGGTTACCGACCACAAGGAGCACCTCCGAGATTTCAACAACACCAACCACATCAACAACCTCCTCCTCCATCCACGGATGCCAATGCCGAGCTAAGAGACATGATGAAAAATCTTGTCTCGGCTGTGCACTCTAAAGCGGCTGATTTGGATGCTTTTAAAGCAAGTCAAGAAGCCACCAACAAAAGGGTTGAGCCCAACTTGAAAGCATCTCTCAACAACTTGCTCAAAGACAACCGGGTGTTCTTCCAAGTCAAGCGAAGCCCAATCCAAGAGAGCAAGCAAAAGCGGTAACACTAAGGAGTGGGAGACTCCTTGATCCGTCATGCTCACATGAGGACATGGAGTCCCAAGAAGATGAAGCTCAAGAAGAAGAGCAAGAGATTGTTGAGGAACCACCACCTCCACCTAAGGAAGTTTCCAAGGAGAAGGGGTCTCCTGAACCTTCTACTTCTACTACTCTTGCAAAACATCTTCCCCCTCTTCCTTTTCCCAATAGACTCAAAAAGAAAAATTTGGATGAACAATTTGGGAAGTTTCTAAGCATTTTCAAGAAATTAACAATTAACATTCCTTTTTCTGATGCTTTGAAACAGATGCCGATCTATGCTAAGTTCATGAAGGACATCATAGCAAACAAGAGATCGCTGGAGGAAGCGGAAACCGTTCACCTCACCGAAGAAGTTTCGCGGTTCTACAAAGAAGCCTACCTCCAAAGCTTGGAGATCCCGGTTTACCTATCGTTCCTTGCTTTATTGGTGAAATTGACTGCAGTAGTGGGTTATGTGATTTAGGTGCTAGTATAAATCTTATGCCTCTCTCAACTTTTAATAAGCTTGGAATTGGTAAATGCACTCCCACTCCCATTCAATTGCAATTAGCGGATCGATCTATGGTTATCCCTAAAGGGAAGGTAGAGGACTTGGTAGTAACTGTTGGTACATTTGTTTTCCCAGCTGATTTCATTGTGATAGATATGGAAGAGACCAGAGAGTGCCACTAATTTTGGGCAGACCTTTCATGAGAACTGCTAGGGCCCTTATAGATGTGGAGAAAGGCAAAATAATTCTGCGACTTCATGATGAAAAATTAGAATTTGACATGTCTAAAGTAGTGAAGAAGCCGTCACAGGCTGAGGCTGTTTTTGCTATAGATGTCATAGATTCAATTGTGCAGGATCACTCTCTCTCTCTTGTTAAATCTGATGCCCTTGAATTAGCTTTGTTTGAGGCTTGTTTTGAACAGGAATTCCACCCAGAAATGATTGAAATGGTGGCTGAGTTGAACAGCAGATTTTCTGGGTATAGACCACGCTATTCGCCACCCGAACCATTGGAACGAGCTGCTCAGAAGCCGTTGCCCTCGGTTGAGAAGCCTCCCACTGTGGAGATGAAACCTCTACCCTCTCATCTTAAATATCCTTATTTGACTGATCCGTGTGTTCTACCTATTATTATTTCTTCTTCCTTGACAGGTGCACAAGAGGAAAGTCTGATGAGGGTGCTTCAAAACCATAAACGGGCTATCGGGTGGACTATAGCCGACATCAAAGGGATCAGCCCTCATTTTTGCACCCACCGGATATTCATGGAAGATGACTACAAGCCGTTGGTCCAACCTCAGAGGAGATTAAATCCCAATATGAAGGAGGTTGTCAAGAAGGAAGTTCTTAAACTCTTAGATGCGGGGATTATCTATGCCATCTCCGACAGCAAATGGGTAAGCCCCGTGCAAGTGGTCCCAAAGAAAGGAGGCGTTACCGTCGTCCCCAACGAAAAGGGTGAGCTGGTGTCTCAGAGGACTACCACTGGTTGGAGAGTCTGCATCGACTACCGGAAGCTGAACACCGCCACCAGAAAAGACCACTTCCCTCTCCCATTCATTGATCAAATGCTCGAGAGGTTGGCGGGGCAAGACTATTACTGCTTTTGGATGGATATTGGGGTATCTCCAAATCCCATAGCTCCTGAGGACCAGGAGAAGACGACATTTACATGCCCATATGGGACGTTTGCCTACACCCGGATGCCTTTCGGGCTTTGCAACGCCCCGGCCACATTTCAGAGATGCATGATGGCAATCTTCTCCGACTTCCTAGAAAAAAGCATTGAGGTCTTTATGGACGACTTCTCCGTCTTCGGCACCTCCTTTGACACTTGCTTGGACAACCTCGAGGCTATCTTGATCCGGTGTGAGGAGACAATCTTGTGCTCAATTGGGAAAAATGCCATTTTATGGTAAAAGAAGGAATTGTCTTGGGGCACAAGATCTCTTCAGAAGGTATTGAGGTAGACAAGGCAAAAATTGAAGTAATTGAAAAGCTACCTCCTCCAACATCAGTGAAAGACATTCGAAGCTTCTTGGGTCATGCCGGTTTCTACAGAAGGTTCATAAAAGACTTCTCCAAAATCTCAAAGCCTCTCTGCGACCTTTGGCCAAGGATGTAAATTTGAATTCACCGAAGAGTGCCTTAGTGCCTTCAACACCCTCAAACAGTGCCTTATATCTGCACCTATCGTGGTTTCCCCCGATTGGAGTTTACCGTTTGAGATCATGTGCGACGCCAGCGACTATGCGGTGGGGGCGGTCCTTTGTCAGAAGAAGGAAAAGATATTGAGGAGTATCTACTACGCTAGTAGAACTCTCAATGATGCTCAAAAGAATTACGCCACCCCGAGAAGGAGCTGTGCTGTGGTTTTCGCCCTCGATAAATTCCGATCCTACCTCTTGGGCAGCAAGGTTGTGGTGCACACAGACCACTCAGCACTGAAGTACTTGTTCAACAAAGGTGATGCAAAACCTAGACTTCTCCGATGGATTTTGCTCCTGCAAGAATTTGAGATAGAGATCCGGGATAAACCGGGTGTGCAAAATGTAGTAGCTGATCATCTGTCCGAATGGAGGTCCCTGATGATGGTGTGCCAATCAATGAATTCTTCCCAGACGAGAGCATCTACATGATTGCAGAGACCGGAGACCCTTGGTATGCGGACTTTGCAAATTATTTGGCAAAGGGAATGGTCCCACCAGAGATGACCTATCAACAAAAAAAGAAATTCTTCTCCGACGTCAAGAGGTATTTCTGGGAGGACCCTTTTCTTTTCAAAGTTTGTGCTGATGGGGTGATCCGGAGATGTGTGCCCATGAGTGAAGCGCAGGAAATTCTGATTCACTGTCACTCGGGTGAAGCCGGAGGACACCACGGTCCGGCACGAACAGCAGCCAAGGTTCTTCAAGCCGGTTTTTCTGGAAAACCCTTCATAAGGACTGCCACTCGTTCGTTGCCTCCTGTGACCAATGTCAGAGGCTTGGGAACACCTCACGCAAGCATGAGATGCCGCTCAACATAATGATAGAGGTTGAGCCGTTTGATTTGTGGGGTATCGATTTCATGGGCCCCTTCCCATCTTCTTGCTCCAACTTGTTTATTCTTGTGGCGGTCGACTATGTGACCAAGTGGGTTGAAGCAATTGCAACCCCGACTAATGACGCCAAAGTTGTGATCAATTTCTGGAGAAAAATATTTTCACCCGGTTCGGGGTACCGCGAGCCATATTGAGTGATGGCGGGTCTCATTTTTGCAACAAACAATTTGAAGCGCTGATGAGTAAATATGGAGTGAGACACAAGGTTGCCCTTCCTTATCACCCTCAATGTAATGGCCAAGCTGAGGTCACCAACAGAGAGCTTAAATGGATCCTTCAAAAGACAGTCAACTCCTCAAGGAAAGATTGGTCCATGAAGCTCGATGATGCATTGTGGGCATATCGGACCGCCTATAAAACTCCAATCGGTATGTCCCCGTTCCGGCTTGTCTATGGGAAGGCTTGTCACTTGCCGGTCGAATTAGCGCATAAGTCATATTGGGCGGTGAAGGCCCTCAACTATGATCTCAAGAGCGCTGGTGACAAGAGACGGTTCCAATTGACCGAGTTAGAAGAAATTCGGGAGGATGCCTATGAAAATAACCGCATCTACAAAGAAAAGGCCAAGAAATGGCATGATAAGATGATTATGAAGCGGGAGTTTCACGAAGGTGACCGGGTTCTCCTCTACAACTCAAGGTTGAAGTTATTCCCCGGGAAGTTAAAGTCTCATTGGGCTGGCCCTTTTACTGTCACAAAGGTCACCCCTTATGGAGCTTATGAGCTGAAGAATGTCAAGGGGGAGACTTTCATGGTCAACGGTTCCCGGCTAAAGCATTATCATGGAGGAGACATCAAAAAGTTGAAGCTCGGGCTCTTTACTTAAGAGACCCTCCAGGTTCCCTCTAACCCTCACTATGGTCTAGCCAAAGACCTTAAAAAGACGGGAAGCTTTCCGGGAGACAACCCGGACTATTGTCACTTTTACCTTGCATTATGTTCTCATTTGAGTTATGTTAGTTTTGCTTATTCTATGCTTTATTTATTTTTGTTCTGGGTTTTTGCATGTTGAATCTGTTTTTGATTGATGATAAGTGTTGTGGGCAAGAAAACAAACATTTTGGTGAAATTCTGGTCTCGACCGACCTTAGGACCGAACTTGCAAGGTCGGTCGAGTCCCAGATTTCAAACCCGCCAAGCTACTGACTTGGACCGACCTTGCGACCGGACTTGCAAGGTCGGTCGGCTAAAAATTTCAAACCGAAACATTCTGGAAGGACCGACCTTGCGACCGGACTTGCAAGGTCGGTCGGACTGAAAATTTCGAAATCAAACCTTCTGGAATAGACCGACCTTGCGACCAGACTTGCAAGGTCGGTCGGGTCAAAAATTTTGAAAAAAAAAAGCAAAATGATGCGTTTTTGCAAATTTTTTTCTTTTCTTCCACATTTTCTTCTTCTTCGCTTGACCAACCCGACTCCCGCACCCACATCGCCATTACTCCCTCATTCTCTTTCTTCCTCACCTGCGCACACCACCACCTCGACCGCCGCCCTGCTTCTACGCCACGCCCACTCCGACCACCGCCGTCCTCTTCCGCCTGCTCCCGCCGACGTCGTGCACCACCCACCACGGCCAACCGAAGCAACAGCCGCCTGAATCCCTAAATCGCCCCCATTATCCCCAAATCTGTTCTTTGCCGTTTTTAATCCCCAATTTGTCAAATTTTTACATATCCCCTTCCACAAAACCACACGGTATGTGATTCTAGTGTTAACTTGTTAGTTTGGTGCATTTTTATGAAAGTTACACTTTGGGGCTTAATTCCATGCGAACCAAACGGCACTTCATTCTGCATTTTGTGAATTTTGTAAACTTGGTGACTTGGAGAGTTCATAGTCTTTGATTCTAGGGTTTGTGTGCAAATGTGGCTGAACAAATGGGAATTTGGTGAATTCTAGCACAATTTTTATGATAAATGCTTTAACTTGAATTCACCTTTGTTTAACATCATTTGTATTGGTTGGAATTGTGTTCTGGTTCTGTTGGATAGCTGCGTACTTCGTGACCATATTTGAACCTAACATGCCCAAGGCAACACATTTATAAGGTTATATTTGTTGGGGAATAACTGGTAAAACTTAGTGACTTGTGTGGGTGCTTGGTGCGTTTAGTAACAATTACCGTTGAATAAATTGTTAGTGCGCTTGGTGAGCTACAATAGCATTATTCTGCGTGGCAATGTGGAGGTTCTTAGAACCGGGGAATGATAGAAAAACAGGGGGGACTCTGGCAAAAATTTTCCAAACACCTATCGTTTCTTTTGCTCTTTCCTGCGCTTCTTACTTCGTATGTTGCCCCTTCTTTATTGTCATCTTAATTGTTTTCTAACACTTCACTGGTTGTTATTTTTGTTGTTTCTGTTTTGTTTTTGTTTTCATTTTCAATCTTTGTTTTGCAGAATCATGGCCCATCGACCACGTCGCGCAAGGAGACAAGTGGCTGCCCCAGAACCAGAGCCCAATTTCCCTAATGCACTTCTCGACGGCATCTTCGTCAGCGCAGATGCCCGTAGTTGGTTCAACTCTCCCAGACGTAGGGAGATCGTTCAGGAGTGCGCTGTGGACCCGGCGCTAGTGGAGGACCTGCAGCTCCGGCCTTATCTCGAGGCCATCGGGTGGGGCTGCCTACTCAACATGGGGGGCCCATACTACCCTCACCACATTAAAGAGTTTTACGCCAACGCTACGGCTGATCGGAGGGCGTGCAAGATCACCTCCTTCGTCAATGGTGTGCCCGTCTTCATTCGGAGGTTGGACGTCCACACATTCTTCCATCTGCCACGGGACGACCTCCAGCACTCCAAGTGCATCCACCAGGCCGACCTCAATGCCAGCCGGCGTCACTACCTCAACACCCTTCCGGTTCAGACGCGTCGTAAGAACCAGGACGGGATCGACGTTTGGCTCACCATGACCCCGGCGATGGTCGATGATCCGGTGAGATGCCTCATGCCTGCTCTGATCCGCCATAACCTTCTACCTCGAGACAACAAGGATCTCAACGCCACGGACTGCTACTTGATGGACTACATGGTGGCGCCGGACCCCGACAAACCCCTCTCCCTCTCCGATCTCATCATGGCCCACCTCTGCCACATTGTTTAGAAGAAGGATACCCACCACTTGGGTTTTACACACTTTTTACAGAGGATGTTTGCTCGCTTCGGAGTCGAGCCCAGAGTGGGGGAGGTGGCAACCTTACCTATGGACCCTATCTCCGCCACCTCTCTGCGGAAGATGGGCTTTGTTCGCGAGGACGACGGGTAGCACAAGACCATCACTGAGCCTAGGCCGAGCCGGGGTGCATCCTCCTCTTCCGGTGCCTCCACTTCCACTGCTGCACCCGGCCCGTTCCTCGCCCTGCCTCCTCCACTACCGATCAGAGTGGTGACCCCGTAGCAGCTAGAGGTGTTCGAGAGGCAGATGGATGAGCACCGGCATCTCATGGAGGAGCACCAGCGCCAGATGGACGCACAGATGCAGTACCTTCGCAAGCAGACGGCGCGTGGTGGTGCTCCTCCCCATTAGCCATCTTCGGATCCCGGGATGTTCTGTCGTTGTTTCTCTATTTATTTCATCTATCTCAGAATTCTCTTTTAGGCTGTTAGACTTTGTTAAGATGTTTGCTATGCTTGTACTTTAAACTCCCTTTACTTTCACATTCTCGTACTGATCCTTATGCGCTATGGTGCTTTACGCACCTTATTGACTATTATGCTATGGGACTCATTTATGAGTCCCCTTTTGATTCTCTAACTATGGCATTAACGCGAATTCTCTGGAATCCATGTTGCGCCTAGTTTCTTTTTGGTTTTGCATTGTAGATATATCAGCTTAACTCGAGAACACCCCAGAGTGAGCTAGGAAAAATTCAAGAGAACCTCTTGTCAATTTTTCCTAGGCCCTTCGACTCTTCCTGTCGGAGCTAGCGCTTACCTGAATATGCACACTGGCAAGTGTGGGGGAACCCCACCACCAACTCATCTTTATCAGGGGAGTACTAGTTCTCTAACCTTATCCAATTTATACAATGCAACACCCTTTCTGCTTACTTCATGCCTAATGCTACCAAAATGTCTTCTATTGTTTTTCCATAAGCTTTTCTTTGAACAATGAGGACATTGTCCCATTCAAGTGTAGGGGAAACGACTTTTTCTTGTTGATGCACTACTCAATTTTCTCATATTTATCTATAGCTTCATGTAGGAGTTATGTTTATAGTAAGCAAGTTTTTCTTTGAATTCTTGGAATTTTCCACCGAACTTTTTTTTCAAAGGTTCTCTCTTGAGGAGCACTTATGTGCGGTGCAATCATAACTCCATTTCATGATGAATTTTTATTGCTTAGGGGTTCCTTCTACCTTCTCATCTAGGGATTGCTAAGGGGTGCTTCCTTGTGAAAAAAAAAAGACAAAAAGGACCTTGAGAGACACCATAGGTAACCAACAAATGAGAGTTGAGTGTTCATTGAAGCAAGGCAAAATGCCAATTTACCTCTCCTCATCTCTTGTTGCAAAAGTGAATCAAATGCAAATCTCTATTTTTCCTTTTGTTTTCCCTCAATGCCCATTCTTGAGAGAAGTTGGTCATGGTAAAAGTTCTCCAAGTTCCATAATCTGTAAGAACTCGGAAGCACTCTAGATCATACCATGAAACTCTATATTTTCATTTGCCCTAAGCACACCCATGTCATCATGAGAAGGTTGGTTGCACTCCTCTTGAGGTTTTACACAAATTTTGCTCACTAGAATTCAAGAACTCATCTAAACACTTGCTTGCTTTAAATGTTCCTTCTTTTCGTGGGTCCTTAGCTAATTTTGCTTGAGGACAAGCAAATGGATAAGTGTGGGGGAGTTGATAAGTTGTGAAATAGTGCTCTCTCAAGGTCTTTATTCGCCGTCATTTTATTTGGCGCATGACTTATTTCACAACTTGTGGAGTATTTTTGTGTTTATTAGTGATCTTATACTTTTGGCATGTTCGAATAGGTAAATACTCATTTAAGTACATTTTGAGAGCTTAATCTGAGAATGCATCAATGTTCGAGCACCTCGGGAAGGATGCCTAGCCAACGGGAAGCATCGGGAGAATTCCGGCACAGAAAAAAGGACATTCTGGGGCCGACCGACCTTACAAGGTCAGTCCGACTCTGTCCAAGCCGTCCCAAACACACTGGAATCGACCGACCTTGCGACCGGACTTGCAAGGTCGGGTCGAGCTTTAAAACCTGTCACCTGCTTCCGTCAAAAAGAGTCCGACCGACCTTGGGACCGACCTTGCAAGGTCGGTCAGACGAGATTTTTTTCCCAGAATTTTCTGTTAAAAGACTACATTTTGGGGCTTCCTTCCCTATTATCCAACACACACGACTTCAACCCTAAACAGACGAGAGAGAGGCGAAAATAGAGGAGAAAAGAAGAGGAGAAAAGAAGAGAAGAAAGGAGGAAGAAGAAAGTGAAGATTTCTACCTCCATTGAAGCTTGGGAGCTCCTATAATGGCTAATTCTTCCTTCTCCTTGCTCTTTCCTTTAGCTATGTCTGAGTAGTTTCATTTGTATCCTAGGATGAGGGTTTGAACCCATTTTTCTCATTGAATGCTAGAAACCTAACTCATTTGTTACTCTCGTTTTATTCCCTTCAATATCAATTAATGCACTAAATTGATCTCTTATTGCATTTATGGTGGTTCCATTCAATATTTGAGCTTGAGTTTGGAACTAGACCAAGAAGGGAGTAAACCCTAACTTTTGTTTTCTTGATTTTGGAAGTGAATGTTTGGGGCTATTGTTTAAGAGTGTTTGCTTAATGTTATTTGATGACTTGAACCTCCTTTAATTAAGGGGTTTGATTATTTAGGTAAGAATTGGATTTCCCATGATTTGGGGATTCATGAGCTAAACTCTAATAGGCACTGAGATGATGAGTTATGGTTTTGAAGTTCTTTGAGTGAATTAGGTGATTCCCACTATCCTAGGGTACTCTCCCCATCTATTCCTTACACAAACATTTTATTGTTTTTAGTGTATTTCAGTTAACAAACAACCAAGCTTGCCTCTGGCTAAACCCCCATTTTACTGTTTATTCGCACTTAACTATTATATCGAAGCTTGGGATTTAGAAACCAATTTTCTTGTGGATACGACACTTGTTTTATTACAACGAATTGGGTGCACTTGCCCGTTTTAGCCAGGTTTAATTACTATGTTTGTAATTTTTCCAACACACACTTATTAAGAAAAGTAGAACAATGACGTATGTGCCCCTATTTTTTACTTTTTCATCTAGATAATAGTTATTTTTATGTTGAATAGTAGGGTTAAAAATGGAAAAAAGTGTATCAAAAAGCTAGAATGACACATATTTTTAAACAAGAGTCACACCCTAAAATGACAGATATTAATTAACGGAGGGAATATACATCATACAAATAATAATACACCACAAAACAATAAAAATACCTCATAAAACAATAACAATACACCACAAAACAAAAATGATTTTAATCGATTCTGAAATTTATTATTCACCACTAATTGGTTAATGAATCATAATATCAATTTTAATGAATCACAATATCAAAATTAATAAATCATATCATCAATATAGTGTTCATCAAAACAATAATAATAAAACACCACAAAACTATGACAATATATCACATAACATTAATAATAATACACCATAAAACAATAACAATTTTTTACTGTTCTGAAGTTTATTATCTAATTCACCACTTATTAGTTAATGAGTCGTAATATCAATTTTAATAATTCATAATATCAAAATTACTGAATCATATCATCGATTAAAGTATCATCGTAAACGTATATTAAAAAAAAAAAGTTTTTAAAATATATTCATGTCTGGTCTTGTTTTGAAGAACTTTAATTTAGATGAATAGTGTGGCAAAAAAAATTCATTTGGACTTATATTTTAAAACTTATAGCTATTTAAAGTTTAATACAATTTTTTTTCTCGCCAATATGCCACATAAGCATTGAGCTGTACAAAAATGTTGAATTGTAGGTTTGGGTCATATTGATGATGAAAGTGCAATAAATGATTTTGAAGAAATCACTTTTATGATCTGTGTACTTTTTGCTGATGTATTCAAAAGATATAATTAAAGATTGTAGACTACGCTTAGAAGAAATTTGTAATGAAATCCGCATTGTTTTATAATTGTGTGAACCATTATTTAAAAGATCGTGTTTCATATTTATCATTTCACGACCGTATCGCATTGAAACAATGCAATAATAAAAGAATAGCAAGTATGCAAGCTAGAAGGCGCATCACCGTGAGCTAACAAATCATCAATGACGGTGAAAGTTCCAACCTTGTTCTTCCTAAGTTAAGGACTCAATAAGAACGAAGCAACCTGCGGCTTATCAAGAATACGATTCTTAGAAAAATAAACGATTGTAGTTTTACTGAATTTGAGTGGAATTTGTTGTCACACAATCACGCATTCCAATTAATACTCACCCACTCGTGTCAAGAAGAAACTCTTGACAACGTAAACATTTGCTTCAATTTCTCTCCCCGATCCTAATTGAATCACTAAACCAATTTATCTCCCCGATCCTAATTGAATCACTAAACCGAATTAACCAGAACACAATAGCTTTGCTCTCTCAGTCTTTTCTCTTTGTGTTTCCCATTCCTAAAACCCCAGTTCTAACGTGTTTCCTAACTTAATATAATTAGGCATATTATTTATCTTCTACAAATAACTATCTAAAACCATAGTATATTTGTTTACAAAGTAGATAAATAAAATTTGTTAGATAAATAAAATCTAGACATATTTATTCTGATTATGAGAGTTTGTTATGCAAAAAAATGAGGCTCCTGGGTTTTAGCTAATCTATTATGCCTCTGAAGTCGGTTCAAGACTCTGTTTTCGTGCTGCGGTCTTAGTCTCAGTTTATGACTGAGTTTGTCCATCAAAATAACATCAACATTTCCCCCTTTTTGATGCGGCAATCTCATTGAGTCTTGAGCTGATGTTGGTTCCCCCTGAAGTCCTACATTGGTTGATAAGTTTGGAGCCATAAAAATACCAGAAATTGTTCCCCATGAATTGTTGCATTTTTTTTCATAGCCAGACATAGTTAGAAACATGTATATGCTCAAGACAATATTTCCCCCTTTTGCCAAATCAGAAAGAAACTAAGTCATAAACCTCACGGATAGGTAATATTTTGTGAAGCTGATACTGAGTTTGAAATTGAAAACCATATTAATGCTGCTATCAAGAGATACAACTTTATCGTGTCAATCGCAAAGTGGAAGGTACTCATATTGATCCTTTGGAAGTGCGTCATGGTCTTATCACTAGGAAGAAGATGACAAAATTATGAGAGATTACCTAGCTGCAAAGCGAGTATGACAAGGCTAATTAGGCGTAGGTACCCAGGCTTGTTTGTGCCCAGTTGTAGACACATATTTAAAATGGTTAATAAGAACCCACCTTTTAAAGCTTGGATTGATGAGCCCTGGTCGCAAACACTATCAATGTCACCACTGTTGTTGTCATCATGGCTCTTATCATCTCTGTTTCTTCCTTCATTTCTTCTTGTTCAATGAGGCAGCCCCATGACCATCTCTATTTTGTCCTTCCTTTCTTCTTTTTGCATGAGGAAGCCTCACCATGGGACCGTCGAGTGGGTGAGCTACGTTTTGACAGTCATTATGACCGCGGAAATGCCCATTTGGCTTGCTGGGTGAGTGAGTTCCACCGTTCGGGCCATGGTGACTTCCGCCACCACATGGCATGTTAGGCTTACTAGGTGGGTGAGCTCCACCGTGACTATGGTGACCGCCACCGCAGTGGCCAGGCTTGTTGAGAGTGTGAGTTCCTCCGTTATGGCCATGATGACCACCACCACCACCGCAGGGACCGTTAGGCTTGCTGGGTGGGTGAGGTCCATTGTGACCATGGTGACCTCTTGTAAATGTATTTATTTTATACATACTTGCGATTTTTGATGTGTGACAAACTAAATACCGAGTCAGCCTCACACTAAGTAAAATCTACTTTCATGGAATTCGCTTCGACAGTAACAGAGCATAGTTTGTGCTTGCAGTATTTGTGCGCTGTTAGGTTGTTAAGATATGGCTCTAATATATCTCTATTTAAGTGGCAGTTATGGTTATGTATATATCTTTTATAGGCAATTGGTTCTAGTATTAGGGAAATACTAATTATCATATGTATATAAGTGTTGTATAGGTCTAGTATACGGGTGTGCTTTTTGGGGTATTAAAACTGATACACTTCATACGGCGATTCACCCTTTGGGAGTTTTTAGTGAGTTTAGTTGTTCATTGTTTCTAGGTTAGTGACGATCAATCTAAGAGTGTTAGATTGGAGTGTGATTGTTCAAAGTGTTGAACAGATCAGGTGAGGAATTTTTCATGCTATCAATAAAGTTTAGTGGCTGAGTTTTCTTCTACATTTACCCTACCCTTAAGTTCAACGCTCAGATCTGTACAGAGCTTTCTGGGTAACTGAGTTACGAACTTACAAGTGGTATCAGAGCAGGTTTACCTTCACACGAGGCTAAAGCTTCAAGGTAGATCGTGAAGATGAGTTCGTACAACGTCAAAGCTCCAAAGTTAACCTAGCTGAATTACTCCAAATGGTGCGAGTAGATGGAGACACAACTGATGTTAGTTGACTACAAAGTCTGGAAGGTGGTTACAAAAGGAGATTTCAAGCCAGCTGTTACTGTAGAAGGGCGTTCCCAGGATAAGCCTGGGGAACAATGGGCCGAGGATGAAGAAAAGTTTCTCAGTAAAAATAAGCAAGCTTTACGTATCCTTGTATCCTCCCTCTCTGGTGAAGATCAGGGAAGAGTTCTTGGTATTCAGACAGCAAAAGGAGTATGGGATTTTCTCAAAATCGCATATCAAGGGACTGAGTCCATTCGAAAGGCGAAAGAAAAGCAGTTCAAAAGAGAGTTTAACAATTTCAAAATGTCAGAAGGAGAGACTATGGTTTCATTCATTGAAAGATTCAACCAGATTCTGATAGAAATTAAAATTGTCGGCGCTTCGCTTACAAACGAACAGATCAATGAGAGATTTTTGGAGTCACTTACTAAAGACTGGTTAAATTATACGTCCATTATGGAAAAGATGGATAAGGTCTCTTCCGTATCATTTGAAGAGTTGTGTTTTGTCCTAATTGTTCATGAGAGCAAAATGAAAGAGCAAACACTTGAATGAGGTTCGGTCGAAAGAAAAGACCTTGATTTGAAGGCTAAGAAAGTGTCTGAACATCATGACTGGGAGTTAGATGATGACTTCGATACGGAGATGAATTTGTTGGCTCAAGGTTTAAAAAGAATCATGAACTGGAAAAGAGGCGGATATCAAGGGGCTAATGGTAACCGCCGAGAACCTGATGTCAGTAAAATTGAGTGTTTTTGGTGTCACAAGTTGGGGCATATGATAAAAGACTGCCCTTTGTCATCCAAGCTACCTCAATACAGAAATCGGGACACTCGCATGGCTGCAGCGGTGTGGGGAGAAGAAGAGGAGGAACCTGAGCAAACTGAGAAGGTGGAGGCCCATTACTACATGACGGTGATTCATCAGTCTCATACTGATGAATTAGTCTATGTCGAGTCCATGTGTTTAGTTGTAAAAGATAAGGAGCATCACTCTCTTGTGGGAGAACAGGTAAGTACTCGAAACTTAGACATATTTTGTAAGGATTCATCCAAAGATCAAATTTTTGATGCTATAAGATCAGTTCTCTTGGAGATTGATCTTCTAAAAGAAAAAATTGCCAAAGCAATTAGGGATGATAGTCAACTAAAACGACTTGAGTCAGAGATAGTTGAGTTAAAGGAGAAGAATCAGGAAATCGCAGGAAAGTTAGTAGAAAACTCTTATAAGGTTTTACAGTCTACATTCACTTCAGCAATTAAGAGTAAGTAAGTTCCATTCCAGAGTGGGTAGAAAAGGAAATTCAACTGCTCAAAGCAGACAATGAGTGGATTCATCAAGACAATGCTGACCTCCAGATTCAGTGTGATACTCTAGATTTTTTTTATCAGTAGTGTGATACTCTAGATAAGAGGTTGAACATTATTAATTTAGAAAACCCGTCGTGGTACACAGGAAAAATTAGACTTAATGAGATTGTTAGAAAACCAAATCAAAATCGAGGTGGATTAGGTTTTCTTGGAGTAGAAACAAACCTCAAACCTCGGAAACCATATACACAGATTAAATCCGCATCAAGAAGGATCTCCTCGTCACATGTCACACCGATCGAGTGTAGTTATTGTCACAATCTTGGACATCACATAAATTCATGTTTTAAGTTACAGCGAAAGAATGCTAGGGCTACTAATTCTCATACTGTCAAATATGCAAATATGTATTCACGTCGACCCAAACAGCAATGGGTCCCTAAACGTTACTGACTTATTCTTTTTCTTATTGTGTCTCAGGACTATGCTCACGGAGCTAATTTATGGCTCATGGACAGCGGATGTTCTCGACACATGACTGGGGACCATACTTTGTTTCGAGAACTAGAGGGACTGCATGGGGGGTTTTGTAACATTGGAGAATAGTGAGAAGGGACGAATCATTGCTATAGGCACAGTGGAAAATCAAACCGGTGTTGAAGATGTATGCTTAGTGGATGGCCTGGAGCATAATCTGCTGAGCGTGTCACAAGTATGCGACAAAGGACCATCCTCCATTACTTTTGATTCCTATGACTTCATAGTCATAGATATAGCCACTGGTGCTCCACTCCTACAAGGACATAGAAAGGGTAACCTATAGTTGGTGGATGTTGATGCTTAAGACCTGGATGCTACATGCTTAACTGTTTCCACAGTCAGTGCTAATCTGTGGCATCAGCGGCTTGGTCATGCTCACACTCGATTGATCAACAAGCTTCACACACAACACTTAGTCGAAGGACTCCCATCTTCTGCACTTCATGAAGATAGTCCATATGGTGCATGTCTATTGAATAGATTAACAAACTCGGTCATCTCACATCCCAAAAGCAGTTGTATCCACGTCAATTGTTCTGGAACTTGTACACATGGACTTGGTAGGTCCTATACGGACGATGACTCGAGCTAGGAAGCATTACATCTTTGTTATTGTCGATGAATTTTCTCGTTTCACCTGGATATATCTGCTCCATAGTAAATCTGACACATTTGATCTGTTCAAAGGCTTCTGTATTCAAATACAGCGTCAACTGGGTTTGCTTCTGTACACCATTAGGTCTGATAATGGTACAGAGTTTGTCAACCAACAATTCCGTCAGTTTTGCACTGATCAAGGTATCACTCACACCTTTTCCGCTCCTAGAACTCCACAGCAAAATGGAGTCGTTATAAGGAAAAATCGAACTTTAGTAGAAATGGCACGCACTATGCTAAACGCTAGTGGATTAGCACCTAGTTTCTGGGGAGAAGCAATCAATACGGCATGCTACATCCTAAACCGTGCATTTATCAGACCTATACTGAATCAAACTCCATATCAGCTGGTGAAAGGGAGACAATCGTCTATCAGACACTTTACAGTATTTGGGTGTCGTTGTTTTATTCTTCACATTGGCAAGCAAAGTACTGGACAATTTGACACTAGAGGAGATGAAGGAGTCTTTCTGGGCTATTCTACCACTAGCAAGGCATATAGAGTGTTGAACAAACGTACACTTATTGTGGAAGAATCGATCTATGTTCGGTTTGATGAAACCAACTTTGGATCCTGCAACCCACAAAATATTGGCTTTGAATTGAGTGTTGATGATTATGATGACTCAGACTCCGATACTACACTACCTTCAACCCAGATCTCTCCTCATACCTCTCAGACAGTTTCGAATTCTGATCCTACGTCTACGTCACAACCACCATCTGATGCTCCTGATAGTTCTCCTGTGCAAATCGAATCTTCCACTAACTCAGATCGTGCAACTGATTCTGCTGATGCCCCCAGTTCTCCATCAAATGATGATGATGTCCCATCTGTCATTCCCTCTCGACGGGCTCCTGGTGTTACGCTCGATAACCTTCTCTCAAACTTGAACTAAGGGAGAGTGACTCGTAGCTCACTTCGAAACTACTGTACTCATGAAGGGTTTCTCTCTAGTATCGAACCCCGTAATATAAAAGAAGCTCTCACTGATTCTGATTGGATTCAAGCTATGTAGGAAGAACTCAATGAATTCGTCCGAAATGATGTCTGGACTTTGGTTCCTCGACCTAGTCACAAGGAGGTTATTGGCACACTGTGGGTTTATCGTAATAAACTCGATGCAGACGGTCATGTTGCACGTAACAAAGCCCGGTTGGTCGTTCAAGGGTACAATCAGCGGGAAGGTATCGACTACGATGAGACTTATGCTCCTGTTGCTCGTTTAGAATCCATTCGCATGTTGATTGCCTTTGCCGCACGTAAGGCGTTTCCCTTGTACCAAATGGATGTCAAATGTGCATTTCTGAATGGTTATATTGATAAGGAAGTATATGTGGCTCAACCGCCAGGTTTTGCTGACCAGTCCAAACCTAATGATGTATACTTACTCAAGAAATCCGTTTACGGGTTAAAACAAGCTCCCCGGGTCTGGTATGCACGTCTCACTTCTTACTTACTACAGTAGGGTTTTCTCGTGGTCAGGTGGACAGTACTCTCTTCTTAAAATTTCATGGCTCGGATATTTTGTTGGTTCAAATATATGTTGATGACATTATGTTTGGGTCCTCCTGTCCAAATTTATCCAAATCCTTTGAAACTGTGATGACAAATGAATTTTCAATGAGCAGTATGGGCGAACTCACTTTTTTCTTAGGACTACAGATCCGCCAGACTAATACACTTTTGTTTGGCAAGGGAAGTATGCTACCGAACTAATGACCAAGTTTGGGTTTGAATCTGCAAAATCCTTAACCACTCCGATGTCTAGTGTTATCAAACTTAGTTCGGAGACCCACGCTGAACCCACTGATCCTACAGAGTATCGGGCAATGATTGGCTCACTAATGTATCTTACTGCAATCAGACCTGATCTACTTTATAGCGTCTGCTACTGTACTCGGTTTCAAGCTGACCCTCGGGTTCCCCATCTCCAAGCAGTGAAATGAATTTTTCATTATTTGAAAGGTACTACTAACCTTGGTTTGGTTTATCATGTAGGCTCTTCCTTTACTCTTGAAGCATACACTGACGCCGACTTTGGCGGATCTCTTACTGATCGAAAGAGCACATCCGGTTGCGCCCAGCTTCTGGGTACAAGCCTGGTGTCTTGGTTCTCCAAGAAGTAGTCCTCGGTCGCTCTGTCCACTACTGAAGTTGAGTACATTGCTGCTGCTGCTTGTTGTGCTCAAGTCCTCTGGCTACAATTTCAACTTGCTGACTATGGGATGCCACAATCACCAGTTCCAATCTACTGTGACAATCAATCTATAATTGCACTGTCCAAAAATCCTGTGCAACATTCACGTACAAAATATATCGAGATTTGTCACCATTTCCTTCGAGATCAGGTAGAAAAAGGGACGGTCGAGTTGCTGCATTGTTCCTCAGATCAACAATTGGCGGATATTTTCACAAAACCTCTTCCTCGAGAAATCTTCAATCGCTTGAGTCTAGCACTGGGCATGGTTAATGTCGATTAAGCTCCATTTCTTTTATTTTCTATGTTTTCACCTTTTGCGTTTAGACAAACATGGTACTAGAAATGAGTGGAGGGTGTCTTTTATACATGCTTCAAATAAAAGTCAGGATTCCTTTGGTTATTCTGGAACACGCATTGGATGATCTGGATCAACGTTATAGTAGGAACGTATTTCATGTTGTTAGTCTAATGCCATTTATTTATTACACCAAGTTTTTCTAGTTCACTGTTCAATTCCTTTTTTTTTTCCCGTTCCGTAAAATCAACAAAAAAAGAACCACAACAAAAAAACGAGGCTTCATCATGTCCTCTGCAACCGTCGACCACTTCCTTCCCCATTTACACATGTTTTGCCAGTCTTTTTTTTCTTTTGTGTCAGTCTAAAGCCCATTTCCCGTTGCATGTTGTTCACTTTACACGTGACTGCTCCTCTTCTTTGCTTTCTCTCTTTCTGCTGTGATTCTTGATTCCGCCAAGGAAATCGTTCCTTATGATCCCACATTTGCTTATCGCCAGCTTCTTGCCCTTACCCTTCCACATTATCTTGTTTCTCCTCGCCAGCCATGCATCATAGTTGATTCCATTCTTCTCCCTGTGCAACCCGAGCACCACATTCCTTTGGCCACACTCCCTCTACCACTACATTTACCCACACCACCACCCCCATCTGCTTCGCCACGCAAGAAATGCGTTGATGACTTCCCTCCTTGCGAAGTACCATTTGATGATTCACCCCCTACCTCTGATCCCTCCCCAGTCTCTCCACCTCCGTCTACATCTTGCCGAAACCCTATAAACAGAGTTCGTGCCTCCACTGCTGCTTCTCTTCGACGTTGCCAGTCTCTTCGACCGTGTCGCCCACAACCCACTCAGCCACCGTCCACCTCGTCGCACCCTGATCCTTTCTCTGATGACGATGTGCCGCTGACAGTGTTACACCGATGCAAATGAAACGCCACCCCAACACAGAGAGCCTCTACTTCGAAACGTCAACGTCGTGATTCTCCGGTGCCCTCCTCGTCTGCCACTGTTTCGGCTACATCTTCGGATTCTTCATCGACAAACTCCGCATGGTCTGGGTACACTTTTCCTTGCTACCCTGCTTTTATATTGGATATTAGAAATGTGCACATCATAGTGGGAAAAAGGGTAAAACTGCTTGGCTCCATAAAAATCGGCTGACCAACATTGCTAGTTGTCTCTCGACTCAGGGTTGGTCTACAGTTTTTGAATTGCGCATGCATATTTACTGGGAACCTGTTAAAAAATTTTACAAGAATCTACATTTTGAGGATGAGTACCTTGCCAAGTCTAGGGTTAAGGGTGTTGACATAGAAATTAATCCTGATGTTCTTGCTATGATTTTGATGCTTCCCACTGAGGGTGTTAAGACCTTCTCTAGAGATGTTAATACCTTTGCTCCCAATCTGAAAGATGAGGATCTTTTCAGCTTCTTTGGTGTTGAACTGAAACCAGAAAAATTCGGTCTGCTCCACAAGGTATGCTAGATGTTGTAGGACGCTTGTTGCACATGATTGTATACCAGGGTGTTGCGTCAAGGAATGATCAACGTGGCAAGGTTACTTTTATGGATATTTGCTTGATGTGGTGCTTGATCCAGAAATATCCCATTAGCTTGCCTCATTTGATCATGTTTCACATTCATCATGCCATTACACAGTGCACTTCTTCTCTACCCTATGCTACTTGGTTAACTAAGGTATTTGAGTATTACTCTGTGAATCTCTCTGCTGACACTGCCAAGGTCTTGGATCACAATCATGAGCTCTCTAACACGACCCTTGCCAAGATGGGTCTTGGACTGGTTGGCAATCTATGGATTGTTAAACAACCCCCTAAGGTTGTTTCGGGTGCTGCAGAGACACTTGGGACCATCCCACAGCAGCTGCAAGAGCTCTTGTCCCTTGTCAAGAATGTTGAAGATTGACTGGCTCATCTGGAGGCTCACTTGGGGGTACGACGTTAATCCTTGGCCCATTATTTGTTCTTCTTTTTGGTGTCGTTTGTCAGTCTTAGCTTGTTAGGCTCAGTCCTCCCCACTTTTATTTCATATCAGACTTCTTGGATTCTCTGTTTTGTTGACTGTTCCGTTCTCTTTTGTCTTTACTTTGTGCTACCTACTGAACTATTTTCCTGCAATTGACATTGTATAAAATGCCACTGCGTGTTCTCCGGTATACCACTTTACACTTCGTGCGTTTTTAGGTTCGTACCATTTTTTTTTATTGCGCAAAAGGGGGAAACATGGTGAATACAGAGATTTTGGCTATTGATCATATTAATACTTGCACACTAGTTTTGTTTCAGGGGGAATCTACACTTCAGGGGGAATATGATCTTTCGATTCACCATGCGCGGTTTGCACACATCAAAAAAGGGGGAAACTATAAATGTATGTATTTTATACATACTTGCAATTTTTGAAGCGTGACAAACTAAATACTGAGTCAGCCTCACACTAAGCAAAATCTACTTCCATGGAATTCGCTTCGACGGTAACAGAGCATAGTTTGTGTTTACGGTATTTGTGCGCTATTAGGTTGTTAAGATATGGCTCTAATATATCTCTATTTAAGTGGTAGTTATTGTTATGTATATATCTTTTATAGGTAATTGGTTCTAGTATTGGGGAAATACTAATTATCATGTGTATATAAGTGTTGTATAGGTCTAATATACGGGTGTGCTTTTTAGGGTATTAAAACTGATATACTTCACACGGCGATTCACCCTTTGGGAGTTTTTAGTGAGTTTAGTTGTTCATTGTTTCTAGGTTAGTGACGATCAATCTGAGAGTGTTAGACTGGAGTGTGATTGTTTAAAGTGTTGAACAGATCAGGTGAGAAGTTTTTCATGCTATTAATAAAGTTTAGTGACTGAGTTTTCTTCTACATTTATCCTACCCTTAAGTTCAACACTCAGATATGTACTGAGCTTTCTGGGTAACTGAGTTACGAACTTACACCTCGGTCACAAACAAAGTTAGGCTTGAAGGGCTGGGTGGGCGCATGAAGTCCCTGGTGACTGCCGCAAGGCCCATTAGGCTTGTTGGGTTGACAGACACCAGGCTTGTTAGTGCTCAGATGACAGCGGTATGCTTGCATTGAAGCCATGTTGGTGCTGATAGCTAGCCGATGTTGAGATCGTTAAATCATAAATGCTCTATGGATAATTCGATAGCATTATATATAGAGTAATGGGCAGGAAGAAATCCCCAAGAAAAGAAAGAGAATCCAATATTATTGAGCAATTTTTTTTTCATTTTTCTTCTAATAATGCTGCGCAATTTAGAGCCTAGTTCCGGTGCCATCAAGAAAGGTGGCACAAGTTTTGACTTTTTCTATGTTTATTCTATTATAAAATTTTTAAGTGATGTAATATATTAAATATAAGTTGAAATAATATAATTTTTTTATTGTTGTTCATTATAATTTGAGCTCTTCAAATAAGATCTAATATGAATATGTTTTGATAATTTTAAAATTTTATATTTTTTGTATGTACAGAATTTGAACTCTTCAAGATAAGTCAGTCGCATAATTGGGCTCTATCGAAATAATATACTATGATTAAATCCAGCCAACTTGATTGAATCCATCCATCCATCCAATTACGAATCGTCAGATGTAACAGGGATTGTCGCTAAACATTTTTATTCCACATCTACGTGTCCTTGCTTGTTTAACTAGTTTTCTCTCGCATTCTTACGGCAGCAACAGCAGCACGCTTGGTCATAGCTTTCTCTTGCATATAACATAAGCAAGATAAATCACAGAAAATTATACTATCATGCACAATTACTTCATACAACTTTTGTTTAGTAGGTCGTTAGTGGTTTGCTGATTTTGCACTATTTTTTCTAAGTTACTCTAGTGTTAAAAAGGAAAAAAACAATAACAAATTGTTCAAACAAAAAAACTGTGATAATTTTGATCAATAAACAAACTCATTGAATTTACTTTCTTGTTGGTAGGGAATATAGCTACTCTGGAATGGAACTCTTTCTTTATATTTCTTTAGGAATTAAATGACTAGCGACTCATGTAGTATTATTGCAATTTTATATGCCTTATATATAACACCCCGATTTTCTACCATTTCTATCTTATACTTAATAACAAGTTTGTAGCGGAAATAATTAAACTTATTGGGTGCTAAGGCTATTACTAACTCTAATGATACTCAAAACATACCTGATATTGATTGATAAGAACTTTACATGATTCTGGTAAAAGCTTACAAAAAGGGAGACTCTCCTGGTAACAGGCTTCTAGAAGAACTCACAACAGTACTACACCGACTCCCTTCCGGAAGCAACCTCCCGGAAGGCTACTGTACTAAGTCACATTCACATATTGTCAATTACAACTCAAAACTCTATTCAAAATCATGGTGTTCCCTTCCATTCTCCTATAGTTCAGCTTTAGTCACCAACCTGCAGTCATAAATCCATATAACACAGAAAGAGACCGTACAATCAGTTAAACCGAGTAAATCATCATTTCACCATGTAAAATTCATTTTGTTTAGAAACATTTTAAGAATGATATATCACCCATCAGTACAACACAATAACTCACACCTTCAATGATCTTTAACAATATATAAACAAATACAGATCAATCCAATATTATCAACAATACGTTTCGTAACACAATTTCTTCCACAATAACTCATTACTTCTATATGCAAATACTCATCGAGTATCCAATCAAACAATTCATACGCCATCAATCACACAAGTCATGATAACAATGATCAAGTTCTTAATTTAATCATCCATCCTTTTCATATGCTATTCGGACACCCAGGAGAGGGGTCGTGGCAACTTTCATATCATCTGCTCTTCAGTTACCCATAAACGGGATCGTAGCACCCATTCCTTCCCATATGCTCTCCGGACACCCGTAGCATTCTTATATCATATGCTCGACAGACAACCGTAGCATCCATATTCTCCTCACCCACATCCTTAAGTATGCACACCCACCAGAAGGTAACTTTTAACCCAAAGGAGTGGATTATAGAGCTTCACCATAATTCATTGGTAGTGGTGTAATTTCAGTATAAGAACTTGTTCAAATCTCTAGAGTAAACTTTCCCTTATCAAGCGCACAAAACACATGTCCAAAGATCAATAAACACTAAAATATTCAACAATTCATGTAACTCATAAGAGCAGATACCATCGACAATCAAAACAATCTCCATTTTCACAACACCACCAAAAACGTAGTATAACCACTACTCTTCCATGTGTGAATCAATTCAACAACCCACACCATGATTTCAATAAAAACAAGTATATCCAGCATGCACAATATATACAAGTGACGAACTCTACAACTTACAACATAGACTTTTTCCAAAATATAGCATATTAACTCTTCCAAGTTATTTACAACCATTCCAACAATCAAACAAAAGGCACAACAACAATCATCTCGACAATACACACTTTGGTGAACACAACGACTTACAACATGGAACTCAAACGAATGAACACTACGACTTACCTCACTCTACCAGCAATAGAATTGTTCCTCCCACTCTAGACTTGTACGTTAGACAGGGTACTCTTTACCCCAACTTTCCTTTCTCCCTTGATTTCTAACTAACTCGGTTTGGGTCTTCTTCACTTCTAAATGGGTTACAACAGCTAACTTATAAAACAAGAGTGTAAAGACCTGGGTTTATATAGAGACTTGAAGGTTTAGAACGTTGACGGTAATATATGTGGTCAACAGAAGATTACTTCATTGTTAGGTAATTCAAAGACGGTTCCTTAATCCTAAGGTAATACACACGTAACACTAACACAAAAAGAATAATTAGTTTAAACATGTGGCATATGTTGGTACGCTAACATTAAGGTGAACAATAGGAAGTGGACACCTGGTTTGGGCGGAGCCGACTATTTTTCTTTCCTAGGTTCTGGGGCAATTCCTACCGGAACACCTCTTCCGGATATGCTCTCCCGGAACACTCCCTCATTTCCTCCGGAATGTTCTTTCAGAACATTTTCAGCACAACGCTCAGATCAACACTATATAAGGCAAACTAGGATTTTATGGGATGTTACATTATATATGTGTCGTCACACTCTGTTTTTTATAGCATTATAGTAGTAATTACTTAAGTACTAGCAAATACATAAAGACAAGATCAATTATGATTGTCGTTATAATAGTATATTTATATACACTTAATCCCAGCAATATAAATATTATAGTATTATTAATACGGACAGAAAAAAATAAGGAAGCAAAGGCTATGGTTAGGTCAGACAGGTATGTCGTGTTGTGAAGATTATTATGGTTAAGTGAATTTTATGTTTAATAAAATTGTACCTTTCACATTAAAAAATGTGAATCCTTTGTGTTTGTAAAAGTGAATTTTTAGCTTAAGAAAAATCTTATGCGAGAACAATATGAGCCTTTTAATTGTTGATAAGTAAATCGTATGTTAAAGAAAAGTGACTCTTATGTCAAAGAAAAGTGAACCTTTCCCATTAAACAATGTGAATTTGATTTTTAAAATGAATCTTTGGTTTAAGAAAAGTGACTCTTATGCTGGAATAATATGAATCTTTCATTTATTGATAAATGAATCATTCTTTTAAGAAAAATGGATCTTATGTTTCAGAATAGTGAACCTTTCACATCAAACAATGTGGTTCTTTGTTTACTAAAAGTAAATCTTTAGTTTAAGAAAAGTGAAGCTTAAAGAAGATTCATTATGTTAATGAATAAGATTCATTTTATTATTGAAGAAGATTCATTTAGTTAATGAATAAGATTGACTTTTAAAATACGTAATATATACTCATTCCAAAAACATAAAAATTTAAGTTTACCAAAATATATTCATGATGCATCTTATTTTGAAGAGCATGAATTATGATGAATAGCGGCATAATTTTTGTTTTATTTTTACACCTATATTTTATAAGTTATAACACTTTAAAATTTAGTATACTTATTTATATACTCACTCAATCATAATGTGACACATGGCACAGAAGCCATCTAACTTTATGGCTTCAGCACTAGCTTCCCGGTGCTGTAATGCAATGCGTTCTCTTAGTGTATACTCCTTCCGTCCTGAATTGACCGTCCTGTTTGCTTTATGGCACGTTTTTCCACTTCAATATTAAGCATATACGATAAAATAATTTTATAAAACTAAATTTTGTAACATATAGTTTATCATCTAAGGAATCACATGCAAAACTTAAAATTTTAAAATTATTTTATCTTATATGTTAAATATTGAAGTCAAACGACAAGTCCAAATAGTAAACAAGATGGTCAATTCAGGACGGGGGAGTATAATATTCGGCACCACGATCATACTTGAAACACAAAAATAGAAAATTTTCATCTTCCACTTGTAAATAGTGGCCTACATATACCGTTTTCAACACGAGGAAGAGAAAATGAGAGATTTTTTCTCACATAGAACAAGAATGATCGCGCAACGAGTAGGGATGTCGATGAATCGGGTTTGGGCCAAGTTAATATCACCCCTATTACTCGGATGTACCACCCATTATCCATCAGTCACCCGGTTACCTATCATCTATCATTCATCCACCTTTCATCCGTAGGTGATTCGGTTGAATCAAATGATAATTTTCTTTAATTCTTCAGTTCATGACGAATACAAAAACTTTAATATAAATTAAAGTTCCCTTTACATAAAAAATATAAATTGTAGTGATAACACGAGAATGTTACCATTCAAATTCGAAGAGCTCAATCAATATAAAAATAATAATTTAAATATAATAGTATCCTCTAACATAAAATATCATACTGATCGAGAAATTCATAGTGTATTATTATCTAATGATGTAATCTATATATACGTGAAGTCCTAATAAGTATATGTTTGATCAATTTATAGAAACCACTAATATATGAGATTCAAAGATGTTTGATTATTAGAAGAAACGACATATTTAAAAGGATACACATTTAAATAGGGTCATGTTTAAATGGATGATATATTGAGTGGTGGATGAAAAATTATAACCAAAATTTAGCATGGATCTGTCACTTATTATATTCATTTATTTTAAATTTTCATCCGTTTATTTAAATCTAGTTGATCAGTTAGTAGATATCCATTAAAATTGTCATCCCAAACAACGCCTGAATCCTGCGTGACATCGATTGTGGATTTGTATTTTATCGGCCTGGGGTGGAAACCGTGGAATTGTATATCATGGGCTCTGGCCCAATTCACTAAAAACGCTCATACGTTTAAGCCTTCATACATAACCCATATGCAGAAATGAAACCCGATTAGCGTCTAGACACACAACGAAAAAATATCGTTGGACCTTAGGACTGTACATTTACCGTCCCCGCCATAGACTGGGGAAAATGGGCAAAATGGCACGGAACGGAGGGAGGGAGAGAGATCAGAGATGAACCCACGTGATCTGACGAAGTGGGACCCTGTTCTATCAAGTCAGACAAAAAAGGAGGCCCATACATGCAACAGCAGCAGTAAAGCTATTGATCTATTTTCGTTTTCTGTTCGTTGATATTGATCCAGCCAATCTTCCGAACTCTTCATTTTTAACCCAACCGCGTACTTAATAATTTGTCTCCCTCGTGTCATGTTTCGGTTCCTCCACCAGCAAGAGCTTTACTTGATTTTGTACCCACGTGCAGAGCGTAGGGTTGATTCCTTGTTCTTCTTATTTGTGTCTAATAATTTAAGATAAAAAATCTTGTCCCTACTGCCCCGCTGGCTGTTCATGGACAAAACAAAATTGAGTACATGCCGCGGATTGAGGATAAAATAAAATTTTGACATTATTATTATTTAAAATATTATCTTATTTTTTAGAAGTTTTATAAAAATATTTAATAAATTTTTTAAAAAAGTTTTGGGCTAATCCCAAGGACCGGTTTTGATCCGCCCCTTCATGCATCTAGCATTCAAGGTGTGACTGTTGATCATGTATAACCGATAATAATACAGATGTGAAGGAGTGGGTGGAAGAAGCTCGAACAACGTCTACGTGAATAAGGAGGAGGAATATGTTTTAGGGCCTGTTCGTTCACAGCATCTAAAATCGTAAGTAAATTAATGTGGTTTTATTTGTTACGTGTCTACACATCAATGGTTATCACTTTTCTCTTTCATCTTGTAGGACCCACTATAGCCAATGAGGGGAAGCTGCCTAGGATTATTTTTGAGCATGGTGCTCAATTAAATCATAGCCATTGAATCTTTAAAAAATAAATGGATGGTTTATATTCCATTGTTTATTATAAGGGTATGGATGTCAAAATCAATTTGTAGTATTATAAATAAAGAAAAAAAACATTCTCCACCATCAATATTCTCACGATGTAAAATTGTTTTTATCAAAAATTGAAATGGATGGTGATAGATGTAAAATTAAATTTTTAATTTTGAAAATAAAGAAAGTAAACCTCTTCCACGATCAATATTCGCACGATCTTAAATTGAAATGGAATGATGATTTGAAAAATAAAAGATCCCAAGTTTTGAGTAAAAAATTTTTTTTGACATGAATTCTTTAAATTAAATATAAGAAGATAAGTTGTTGGGCTGAGTTTATTTATTACTAACTAAAAATCCACTCTTTCATTTTTAAAATTGTGATGTCTAAATTAAAAATGTACACTTTGATCAAACAAATCGACATCTGCAGTTTAAAAAATCTATCCTTTTAGATAAATATCTACACTTTTACCTAAAAAAGAAATTAATAAAAGTGTTACTTCTATCAAATATACATACACTTGCATTTTTATTGGGTCATGTACTTATATATCTACACTTTTACATAAATGAGAATTAATATTAATGAGATTATATTCATACGATCTAATTTGCAAAAAAGGTTAAACCATCAATTTTTTTTTAAAATGTAGATGTAGCTCATCTAGTTAGAAAAAAAAAGATAAAGATCCACATTTTAAGCAAATTGGTTAAAATAAGCAATTAGAAAATCTTTTGACATCAACCCTTTAAATAAATATAAAAACATCACAAGTGAAATTGTTGTGTTATATTTATTTGTTACTCACTAAAATAATTTAACTCTTCCATTTTTAGAGTTGTATTGTCAAAAATTCAAAATCTACATTTTTACTAAACAAATCTACACAAACTTTATAAAATCTATCATTTTACTTAAATATGTCACTCCTAATAAAATGAGAAATTTAGATAAAATCTGCTTTATCAAACAACGCCACACCTAATTTTGAAAATCTATATTTTACTTAAATATATATACAATTATAAAAATATACACATCTATTAAACAATCGACACTTCTATCAACAAATCTACACTACTATCAAACAAATCTACACCTACATTTTGAAAAAATCCATCATTTACTTAAATATATACACCACTTGAATGATTGAATTATAAAAATCTACACGTCTATCAAACAAATCTACACTATATTTTAAAAATCTATCATTTTACCTAAATATCTACACTTTCATAAATTAATAAAAATATAAATGCATGCCAAAAGTAACATATTCCCACAATTTCTATCAATTTTTTAACCGAATGGCACTGAATAAGTGATTTTGAAAAAAAAAGATCCACGCTTTAAGCGAAAACTTTTATTTAGAATTGCAAATTAGAAATTCTGCTAAGAAGATTTTTTTAAAACAAAATATAAGAACATAAAATAAAATAAATTCAATTTTTTATTTTATTAATTGTATTGTGTAAATTTAAAATCTACTTTTTATCGACAAAAATCTACCCCTAACATTTAAAAAAATCTATCCAATTTACTTTAATATTTATATTTTCACTTAGTTGAGGAAAATCTAAACTTTTATCAAAGTTTTTTTAATTTTAGAAATAAAGAAGAAATATTACACGATCTAGCTTTAGAAAAAAAAAGAAACCCATCAATTATAATAAATATTCCTAGCAATATATTTTTTGTGAAGTAATGATTTAAATAAAATAATAAAAAAATGCCAAGTTTTAAGTAAAAAAATCATTTTAAAATAACAAACTAGAAATTCTGTTGAAGACTCCTTAAAAATAAATATAAAAGTATAAAAAAATAAAATCCACTATTTGTTATCAATTGTTTTCCTAAAATTAAAAACACATTCTGTCAAACAAATACACTTACAATACTGGAAAATATATCAATTTACTTAAAATCTACACCATCAGCTAAATAAGATTAATTTAAATTACTCTTTTATCCAACAAATCAACACCTACATTTTGAAAATCTATATTATTTAAATATCTCACTTTCACTCAATATGGGGAATTAATAAAAATCTAAATAATGTCAAAGTTCATTGTAATTTTAGAAATGAAGAAGCAAAATATTAAAGGTGTCCCACCATCTAGTTTTCTAGAGAAAAATAAATCATAAATTATATTAAACGAAATCATAATGAAGGAAAGTTTTTTTTTATATAAAAGAAAGAGTAAATAGTAATGGATGTGGCGTGGAAACTGTCTTTATATTCAATGAGATGGTAGTTATTAGTGGAAAAAGTTGTCTATTATACCCTTCTATATTTATTTGTTTGTTTTTCAATTTTTGAAAACTAATTATTAACTAAGTAAAATTATTAACGGTTGGGATTAATATTTTAAAACTAAATTCTAATCTAAAGGCTGAAAATGTGTTGAGCATATGCCCAAACTACCTACACATGGGCATGGTCCCTCCTTTGGAGGACGAATAGCCACCAACGAGGGGAAGGTGCCCAAAAACAATTTTGAGCACCATGCTCAAATACATCATCACCATTGGATCTCTAAGAAATAAATTGATGGTGTGGATTTTAATTTTTATTATAAGGGTATAGAAGAAACTTAATTTATAATTTTAGAAATAAAGAATAAACATTAGACAAATACCATGATCAGTTTTAAGAGAAAAAAATAAACAATCAATTAATGGTAGTGAAGTAAGGATTTGAAAAACTAAAAGAAAAATTCAATGTTTTAAGCTAAAACTTTTATTTAAATAAAAATAGAAATTCCACTCCTTAAAATTAAATATAAGATTATCAAATATAAATAAATCCACATTTAAGTAAATAAGTTGTATTGTCTAAATTTAAAATCTACACTTTTATCAAACAAATCTATACCTACAATTCAAAAATCTATCATTTTAATTAAATATATACACTTTGAGGAATTATAAAAATCTAGCCTTCTATCAAACAAATCTACATCTATATTTTGAAAAATCTATCATTTTACTTAAATATCTACACTTTCAGGAATTATAAAAATCTACACTTCTATCAAACAAATCTACACCTATATTTTGAAAATATATCATTTTACTTAAATATCTACACTTTCAGGATTAATAAAAATAAATGCATGTCAAAAGTAAATTTGAGATTTTTGGAATAAGGAAGAAAAATATTAGACGTGTCCCACAATCCACTTTCTAGTGAAAAAAATAAACCATCAATTATAATAAATATTCCCACAATTTGTAGCAATATTTTTAACCGAAATGAGTGATTTAAAAAATAATGATAAAAGATCCCACGTTTTAAGCAAAACCTTTTATTCAAAATTAACAAATCAGAAATTTTGTAAGAAGACTATTTAAAAATAACAAAGTATAAATTTTGTTGAGAAGACTCCTTAAAAATAAATATAAGAGCGTAAAAAAATAAAATCCACACATTTTTTATTAAATAAATCTACACTTCTATCAAACAAATCTACACCTACAATTTGAAAATCTACCAATTTCCTTAAAAATCTACACTATCACCTAAATGAGGATTAAATTTAAAGTCTACTCTTTTATCAAATAAATTTACACCTACATTGAAAAATCTATTATTACTTAAATATTTACACTTTCACTTAAATATGAGGAATTAATAAAATCTAAATAGGTGTCAAAGTTCATTTCTAATTTTAGAAATATAATAATAATATTAGAAGTGTCCCACGATCTAGTTCCTAGAGAAAAAAATAA
Source organism: Limonium bicolor (assembly GCA_023374045.1). Lineage (NCBI taxonomy): Eukaryota > Viridiplantae > Streptophyta > Magnoliopsida > Caryophyllales > Plumbaginaceae > Limonium > Limonium bicolor. The sequence continues at coordinate 280,730,872 of CM041781.1, forward strand.
TCATCAGTATATTTTAACCAAAACATAGTGAAGGAGGAAGTTATTTCTTTTTGGTAGAGAATGAGGAGTAATGGATATGACGTAGTAACTGTCGCTATATTCAATGAGAGGGAGTTATTAGTGGAAAGAGTAGTCTATTATACCCTTTTATATTTATTTGTTTGTATTTTAATTTTAAAAAACTAATTATTAAATAAGTAAACTTATTACGGTTAAGATTAATGTTTTCAAAAATAAATTCTAATCTAAAGGCTGAAAGTGACTTGAGCATATGCCCAATCCACATACACATGGGCATGGTCCTTATGAAGGAGGATTAATGTGGGTATAGAACGCACCCTTAGAAGAAGATAACCCTTAAAAGCTGGTAAAAGAGCTTCAGGGGCGTTCGCTTCAGGGTAAACAGTAAAGGGAAACGGAATGATTCCCTTGTAATCGTTTGTTTTGTATTTTTAAAATTCTGTTCCCCCCACTTACAGGTTTAAAAACCCCCATATCCCTCTACAGCGATTCCCCCCAACATTGTGGGGAATGGTATTCCCTTTGTTTCATCTTTCATTTGGATAAATATTAATATATGTTATTTCTAATATATGTAAATCTATTATATATATTATTTTAAAATATTAATATATATATATATATTAATGTACATTTTATAAATCTTAAATATATCATTTATAATTTAAATATATATATTTATATGTATACTATATATTTTATATAAATATGAAAATATATTATATATAATTTGTATAAATACCAATATATATATTTCATTTATAATATAAAAAATTACCTAAATCTATTTATTTAATAATAATATTAATCCTGTCTGTAATTAAATTCCCTCCTTCTTTCTCTCTCTTTTTCTCCTTTCTCTCCCCGTTCCTCTCTATCCTTTCTCCTTTCCGTAAATTTTCCTATCTATATATACTATATAATTTCTCTCCTTATCCCTCTGCCTTCTATTTAATTTCTGTAAATATATCTTCTTTTAGTTTCCATCTCCTGTATACCTTATATTCTTTTAAATAAATATTAACATATACTATTTATCCATTTTTTTTATATACATTCTTTCAATACAACATATTATGTAGATTTAATTCAATATATATCAAATTAAACAACAAGAAAGGGAATCATTAGAAATTGTATTCCGTTTCTCAACCAGAACCAAACAAACTTCTTGATTGGGGGGAATTCCTTTCCTTTTCATTCCATTCCCTTTCCTGATTCCATTCCGTTTCCTTATCTCGAAGTGAACGCCCCCTCAATGTACTGTCTTTGACGAAAGGTGTACGCTTTATAATCACAAAGAGATCATTTGTAATTCTAGAAAGAGTCCATCCTCTTGTCTATGGAAAAAGATAATATGGATAGTGCCCCGGGCTTAAGAAACCGCCATCTAGAGTAAGTCTTCATTCGATACCCACGAATAATGATTAAACTCTTTTTGCAAAAACATTCATGCTAGATGTCAGTTATTAATTGGATATACTCTTACTGCGGTACACATGTATATTTTTTATTCCCTAACCATAATCATAGTAAGCTTTATAGAAACACAACAATACCTGTACGTGTTTGTATGTAAGGAGCGAACGAAACCTTAGAAAGGTCCACAGTAGCAAGATAAACGATATGGGGTTTTACAACTTGTCCAAACTAAGAAACGAGCATGTAAGGGGGAAAATAAGGGTGTATCATAATAGTGATGGACCATCTAGCGTCAGGGGGACAAGTTTTTCACAAGAATCACTAGTATAAAAAACATCTATTATGGTGGCCCTATCTTGATTCATCATTAAAATAATGCCTGTAACTCACTTCAGGCATTACAGAAGCGAAACCTAACTATCTCTCCTCCCACCACCGTAATTCTTTCTTCTCTTCTTTCTTCCTCCTGATTCTGCTTTCACCGTTTTGCCTCTGACTGTCACTAAGCGCTATTGTCGACCGCCACCAAGCGCCTCCATGGAACCGCCAAAGTAGATTCATTAATATAACGTCCTGTAACTCACTTCGGGTATTACAGAAGCGAAAACCTAACTATCTCTCCTCCCACTTTATCCCATCAGTGTAATTTCTTCCTCCAATTTCTGCTTTCGCTGTTGCAGCCGACCGTCACTAAGCGCTACCGTCGACTGCCACCGAGCGCCTCCATGATCGTCGTGCACATCTATCCGCCTCCGGTAACCCCCTATTTGCTCTACTTATAAAAAAACCCTATTTGCTCTTGTTCTTCCCCAAATTATAGTTTAAAACCCTAGATATGTTCTTGTAGTTTTTCTTGAAAAATTCACATGATTTGTTGTTGTTATCTTTAGAATTGTAGTGTGATGTTATTAGTGAATGTTGAACTTGATTATGTGTGGACCTTGCATGTATATTTTTGTTGTTGAATTAGTAGACAATAGTATGCACATAAGGTGTTTAATGAAATGCTGATTAAAAATTTGTGTTGATTTGGCTCTTTTTCTATGTTTAACGTAACAGTATATGAGTTGAATAAATATGTGAGTATTGGTGCTCAACTAATGTTGGAAAGAGTTTTAATCCACCAAGAAAATTTCCAACCATGATATGCATAGATTTTAGTTTTAGGTTAGATAGTTATCAATCAAGACAATACCATGCTTACAATGTGTTTGATAAAATGACTAAGTGATATAATGAATTGTTTTTCTTGTTTTTTTTATAATTTACTAGTTGAATGTTTTGATACATAAGAGAGGGTGGAATGACAAATTGAATATTTGATAGTGCAATAGTAAAGGAAATAGGTAAGAATGAGAAGGGGCTAGCAATATATAAATGTGGATTTGTCTTACATTTACCTTGTGTGTGTATATATATACTTGTACTTTGTTTAGCGTTTACATGTTTATTGTTGGCAATGGATTAAGATGTTGAGGTCTTATAATTTAACTTAACTCTTCAAGTTTGAAATATTATGTTACAAGATCTTCAATCAAACAATAGAGTGAAAAACAATGTTTTTCCAAGTAAAATATACAATTTTAATTTCATCTTTTCTTCTTATATAAGATACTTAATTTGATCTCTTTGTTTTTTTTATTATGTGTCTATGCTTCAAAAAAGTAGTTTTCTTATGATATTGTTGGAATTGATTATTTACTTGATATTAATTAACAAAATATGGATGTATTAATTGTGGTGTTATCTTTTGTCCTTAATTTTTTGCTAGAAAATAAGGATTCCGTAAAAATAAGTGTTATGTTGAGAGTGTAGGTTCATCATCATCCTCCTCTATAGCAAGAAGCATCAATAAGAAAGGATGTCGAAGCGTCAAGAAGGAAGGATGAGTTAAGAAAGAACCTCACATGGAGGTTAAGCGTAAATACCTAAAGTTGGAGGACCTACACTTAAGACCCAAACCTAAGGATTGTGATCCATATTACTATGCAGTATGGAAGATATACACCCGATTATCCGGAGTACGACCCCACTCTTCCACCTTCTGATGTTTGATTATTTCAGTTGTTAACTATTCTTTTTTGTCGTTGTTCTTCATTTTTTGGATAACATCAAAGTGGTGGTGTGTTGTGAACATTAATTACCCAGTTACCAACCACAAAAAAAATGAAATTTGTAATATGTTTGGATAAATGTACTGAATGAGGTTAATGTATTTAAGTGTATTCTGAGTGTGAGATATTGCGCACTTATGTCATTACATGAGAAGTTTGATATTTACAAGATGACTAAAAATAATGCTATAAAATGGGTTGTAGAAACAAAACTGAAAAAAAAAAGAAGAAAAGAAGCCTATTCGAAGGTTCCTATTAACACCGTCAAAATAGATATGTCTACAGAACTGGAAAAAGAACTAATTTTGCGATTGTTGGTAGGAACCGCCAAAATAGGTTTACTTCCCTATCTCGGCGGGATTTATTTTGACGGTCTACAACCGCCTAAATAAGACACTTTAAACCACCAAAATAGACCTTTTTGTACTAGTGTTAAGTATGGCTATACTTTTGTAAGTCACAACTTTTGTTGTCCCTATCCACAATTGTAGAATATTTGGCTATGCTTCTCAAATTATCAATATATATAAAGATTGTAATGATATGTGAATTGGTTATATCCACTGCTATGCTCGATCCACAGCTCTTTTATTGTGAGTATTGTGGCCTTGTTTGTTGCCACTTTATTGCACTAATGTACTGAATCCACAATTATAAGTTTATCCAACAGTATATTATTGATAATGCCCTCATTCGCAATAGTCTTTTTGAAGCTTTTTTATTTCACTTTTTTTTTTTTCTCGTTTTTCAGCTTAATATATTTAATTTTTGTACATATCATTTAACAAAATTTTAAGAACATCTGTTTAAAAAAAATATTTAGTCAGATCATTTTATTCACAAACATAATCATGTAATTAGACATTTAGAATTTGTAGTCATTAATCCACAATTCAAATCATCATACTTCAATTTTCCGAATCCATATCCGAGATTGCTCTTTTCTTTTCTTTTTTTTCTTTTTTTTGGTAACACGAGATTGCTATTTTCTCTCTCTTACGTTTACTCATGCACTCTATTATGAGTAGCTATATTTTATTTTTCTTGAGTGGCGTATGCTTAAAGTTTTATGATTTGAATAAAAAGCGACTCCATTATCTTAAAAGCTTAATGCTTTGAGCCTTTGACGGATTAATCACCCATGAATGATCTAAACATAAGAAAACTAGATACCATCGCGTTGACACATTCGTAATTTGATAAATCAAGATAAGAGAGATATGTCTGATATCATTGACAAATATATAGTTCTTATTGCATGCTTAATAGCTTTAAGTGTACATTGCTTTCACCCCATTATTGCATGATGAGACCCATAATATAATTTAGTAATGGCTAAAAAGATACCTAAATGTATGTCATCATAATGTTTAGGTTAATTGTTTTAGAAAAATTACACTGCCCACCCATAAGGTATTGGGAATTATCACTGCCCACCCATGAGGTTTGAAATTTAGCACTGCCCATCCATAACATTTTGGGCATTTATCTTCGGTCATCTTTTTCCCTCTTTTGTGTCATTTTGATGTTAAGTTTGACTTGGTTACTTATGTTGACCAAACTGAAGAAAGAAAAATACGACGGTCCTTTTATTTCCAAGCAATAGTCAGTTCTTCAATTATCCTTTTCATTTCATTTGGGCGATTCTTCCCGATTTACACTACGTCAGTACCTCCGCTTGTTTGTTCCTCTGGTTTGACTTATTTTTCTTCATCGTGTTGCTGATTAAGGTGATGTATTCATTGCCGCGTTGTGATTTTCGTCCTACACATTCATCCCCATACTCATGTCGGTCTAGGGTTTGAAATTGGGGGAAAAATTGCCACCAAGGTTGACGAACTATTTCTGGTTCGTTTGCATCGTTCTATTTATTATTCGCTTTATTGATTTAGGTATTTCCTTCATTACCTAGTTATGATTCTTGTCGTACACCTTCATCCCTATTCTCATGCCGATCTAGGTTTGAAATTGGGGAAAAAAAATTCAACGAGGCTGACTAGCTGTTCGCTTGGGGTTCTGGTTCGATTGGGGTTCTACTAGCTGTCTAATTGGGGTATTAAATTACCCTTTCGATTATCTACTGATATGTATTTGAAATTGGGGAAAAATTTCCAACGGGGGACTGGCTGTTTGCTTGGGGTTCTACTAGTTGTTCTAATTGTTTGAAAAGGGGTATTAAATTACCCTTTCGATTATCTGCTGTCATGGTTGTGATTTTTTTGGCTCTATAGTATGCATTTGACTATCTGCTATCAAATGGGAAACCAATATGAATGGTGTCTGATGCTTAACATTTTGTGTTTGCGACCAGTTTGGATGATTATTTGTGAGGTTGCTATAAAAATGGCCTTTATTCAATTGGTTAAACTTATGTGCATTTGTCTATGTTGAAGCGGCCCTTCATCTAATTGCTCCGCTTGATTGCGTTGAAGCGGTTTATGATAGGGTTGCTCCATAGATAATCTAGTTGCATGTAAAGAATTATAACGTAATTGAAAAGCGATGATGAAGGCCATAAGGACCGTTCTGAGCTTAATTTTGAATTACACTTAAGTTTGTGTTTTCGCATGATGTTCAATGCAGTATGTCTTCTTCAAGTGGGCACAGTTTGAACTCACCTCATATGAGCGATGTGAAATTCCACTGCAATTGTAGTGCTCAGTTATGGGTTACCCATAATGCCAGAAACTACGAGAAGCTGTATTGGCCAAAATTGAGGAGATGGAGAAAGGAAGATTGGATCAGCTAAAGTCTATGAATGATGGTTTTGTGAGTAGAATAGAAATGGAGAAAATGAAGATGTTTTTTGTATCAACAATTGTAATAGTACTAGCACTGTTGGTTTGTCTATGTATGAAGATAGTCTATGTATGAGGTAGGACGTTGGTTTATCTTATATTGACATTGTAATGCACACTAGTGTACTGAAATTATGTAACAACTTTATTAATGGAATATGACATTGTATTATTTGAATTTTCATGGCTTTATAGCCTCGTCTATTAATGGAATAGGACATTCTTTATCTGTAGTGTAACCAGCTGAATTTTCTGTTGAATAATTCTACATTCAGCCTATTTTTTCTGCCGAATAACTCGACTTGTATAATTCGTGGCGTAGTATCACATACTTCAGTTGTAATACATGAGTGGAGATGGTCTCTAAGAGATATTGCAGATGACAACAATGTCCCAATTTTACTAGTTATGCTACTTATAAATAGCCTACCTGAAATGCTATTAAAAACTGAAGCTTCTGTCTCTTTTATATGCACTAGTTATCAGTTTTTGTCAACTTAGATACAGTTGTTCCTACTTCAATAGAGTTTCTGCAGCACACCATAAGGCATTACAGCAGCCTGGTGTGAGCGTTGATTGGCTTCCCCTAGTGCAGATGATTGCTTCTTTCAATGTAGATATAACTACTATTTTGTAAAAGGTCTGATTTTAGTTGCAACAGGGTGCTATCATCATTTTTAATTGCAACAGATTAAAATTACTATTTTGCAACAAAAGCTAGTATTGCGAAATTCTGAATAAATATTCATCCTTTCGTTGTATGCAGGACCACCACTATTAGTTTTAAGTGTCACTTCAATGCAATCCCCCTGTTCGTTGTATGCAAGACCACCACTATTGCCTAACATTAGACGAGTATTAATCTTACATAAGCATAGTAAAACATATTTCATGAAACTGTAGTTTTAAAAATTTCATGAAACTATATTAATCTACCATTAATGAATATTCATCCTGTCTGTACAGATTTGCCAACATTTTTTATAGTTCTAATGTAAAGTAAGGTTGTACTTTCAGTATGACATGGCAATGATCACTACCAACCTTCAGGAAACATATAGGCATCCAACAAAAGTAAAATCCATTATGTTGTATCACACAGTGGGTTCACTATAGTTCATAAGTAGGACTCAAACCACTGTAATAGTAAATAATCCATACCAAACTTTGCAATCTAACTGTACAAAGTTCCTAGCAAATCGCAAACAGGATAACACAACTTGCCATTAGACAAAGCACTAGAACTTACTTCAGTACAATTCTCTGCCTTAATACATCCCTAGAACTTACTTCTCCACCCACCAACCTTTAAAAAAACGAGCAGAAACAATGCAGAATTCATATATAATCTGCTAGAGTCGAGTTGGAGTAAGTGACAGGGACCCCAAAACCGTACTCATTAGGTTCAATACACCTCAAAATGAAAACTAGTTCGTCTCCACCTAATCCTCAACTCCCATGTAAACGAACTACTGCAGTAAAACTTCAATACACCTCAAAATAAGCAACTAACACAGCATCCAGTTGTCTCTCGGCGCTCAGACTCCTACAATATTATCAACAAAAAAAGGACACAATCATTAGGCACGACGTAGTTCAACAAACATATCAACAATTTAACCAGAAGCTGTCAATCAAAGGTATGGTAAATCGACTACCTATTTTTTCAACAATCCACACTTCAACCTTATAAACAGAGAATCGGGACAGAAACCAACCAAAAATAGCCAGTCAGCCTCACTGGAAATTTTCCCCAATTTCAAATACATAATAGAGATAACTGAAAGGGTAATTTAATACCTTGATTAGAACAGCTAGTAGAACCCCAACCGACAACTAGTCAGCCCTGCTTGAAATTTTTCCCCAATTTTCAAATACATAACAGTAGATAATCAAAAGGATAATTTAATACCCCAATTAGAACAGGTAGTAGAACCCCAATCGACCAGAACCTCAAGCGAACAGCCAGTCATCCCTGCTGGAAATTTTTCCCCAATTTCAAATACATATCAGTAGATAATCGAAAGGGTAATTTAATACCCCACTTAGAACAGCTAGTAGAACCCCAATCGAACCAGAACCCCAAGCGAACAGCCAGTGAGCCTCGCTGGAATTTTTTTCCTCAATTTCAAACCTAGATCGACATGAGAATGGGGATGAAGGTGTACGACAAGAATCAAAGATAAAAATGGGAACAAAAATCAAAGGTAAAGAATGTAGCTGTTACCTTAATCAGTTCCGCAAAGCAATGATGACGAACAAGTCGAACTAGAGGAACAAGAACAAGCAGTGGCGCTAAACTTCGTTCAACTTGTGCCTTGTTCGATTTGTGTCTGATTAGATTAGGATAGTAATGAAAATAAGGGAGTGTTTGGTCAACTTAAGTAACCAGGTCAAACTTAACACCAAAATGACAGAAAGAAGGGAAAAAGATGACAGATGATAAATGCCCAAAATGTTATGGGTGGGCAGTGTTAAATTTCAAACCTCATGGGTGGGCAGTGATAATTCCCAGATCTCATGGGTGGGCAGTGTAATTTTTCCATTGTTTTATTACCTTTGTGTCAATTTTTTCTCTCATGTCTCCTTAAAATCCACAAGACAAGAAACTCACCACCCCAAGATCTCTCCCTATACGAAACTTCCTTAAACATGAAAAAAACCCACAAAGAAAAGCAAAACACAACCCGTGGGGTTCCAATGATTTGATACCCAATTTTGAAAACAATGAAGGCCAGTGTCGCATGTGAAGTATAACAAATTTATTTTCAAAACAGCATGTCTTAGCTACACCCGAATGTAGGCTACATCTGCTCTGCTGCCATTTTTTTTTTAAAAAAAAAGTAAAACGAATGTTGTAAGGGTTATAGTGCCTAGAACGTAAAAATAACTTGTACAGAGTCATACAAACCTGTACAAATGTTCATTAAAACATGTATATCCTCACGTAAAAACATGTACATTCTCGCATTAAAAACATACAGATTGTCACATACCTGTACGAATCATTAAATATGGACATTCTTAGATTAAAATCTGTACATATAAGGGAGAAAACTTGTATAGATGGTCATACAAACATGTACACATGTTCATTAAAGAATATGTACATTCTCACATTTGAACATGTACATCGTCACATTATAACATGTACATTCTCACATTGAAATATGTATATACATCCTCACATTAAAATATCATCATATATGTGTAAAATAATTTTTTTTAAAAGTTGTCAAAACATATCATGTCTGGTCTTGTTTTGAAGAGCTTGAATTTAGGTGAACAATGATATAATTTTTTTTCTTTTGGACTTATATATTAAAAGTTACAACAATTTAAAATTATTATTATTTTAATAAAGATTATAAAAAAAAAAAGAAAAAAATTAAAAAACGAAATCGGCGCGCTTATCGCTCGGATGTATTTTTTCCTTTTAGTTTTCTGCTTTGTCCCACTATACTTCATTAATTACAAAATTACCTTGCTATTCAGATATTTTTTATTTTAATTTGACTAAAATGTCCTCAGATGTAGCCAAAATAGCTATAATCACATGTAGCTAAGAATCCCCCACACACACGAACCAAGCATGGAACCCTAAAATAAACTATATGAGGGAGTGCATCAGGATAGCCCAACCGCCCAGCCCGGCCCGGCCCGTATTTTAGACCAATGGGTAGAAAAAATAACTGGGCGGGTTTGGACAAAAAAAACAGCCCGAATTTTTTTCGGGCCGGGTTATGGCTAAATATTTTGCCCAGTTGATGGCCCGGCCCGGCCCAAATGTCATAGTACACCTTACATTAGTATATGTTATTGTAAATATGTAAACAAAAGTAATAAAATACTTACAATAGTACAGTAGTAATTATTCAACTTAATGGACCACATACTCTTCGTCTTATAAAATTTGTTTGTGCCGTGCTTACTCTTCAAAATCTATACTACGTATCTATACTTTAAAATTTATGTTACTAAATAGAGAAATTTAGGTTAAAAGCGGGCTGGGCGGGCCGGGCTATGGCATGAGCATTTTTTTAGGTGGGCGGGTTGGGTTCCGGTGATTGGCCCGATTGGACGGGTTTGGACTAAACACTTGGCCCGATTGGGCTGAAAATTTATGTCTAGCCCGATCCGAACCCGGCCCGTCCACCCAGTTGATCAGCTCTAGCATCAGCCAACGACGTCAAAGACACGAGTATCTATTCTCAACCAGTGCAAAAAATTTCCCACAATTAACACTAGTGGAAAAAATGTTTTTAATTGACGGTGTTTAAACCACGGTTAAAAGGAAAACCGTGGTTTAAAGTTTATAAACCACGGTTTTCATAGAAACCGTCATTTAAGGTACACGCCAGAGTGCATATACCACGTTTTTGGAGAACCGTCGTATATAGGTTACTGATATACCACGATTTTCCGGGCAACCGTGGTATATAGTACACGCCAGAGTGAATATACCACGGTTCTTGGAGAACCGTCGTATATAGGGTACCTATATACCACGGTTCCTAGGCAACCGTCATTTATATTGCACATCTTACTATATTAAACCACGGTTTTTTTGTCAACCGTGGTATATAGTCTAGGCGGGATTTTTAATTTTTGGCCCAAATTTAACGCGGCTCTTTCTATCTATTCTCTTATATTCTCACGGTAATTTTGGAACCCAACCCGACGAAGCTCTCCAACTCTTCTTCTTCATTCTCTTCAATGTCACGGTAATTTTGGAACCCAAACCGACGAACATGCTCTGCAACTCTTCTTCATTCTCTTCAACCTCACGGTAATTTTGGAACCCAACCGACGAACATGCTCTACAACTCTCTTCTCATTCTCTTCAACTTCACGGTAATTTTTGCAACCCTCACCAGCGCACAAGGAACATGCTCCGTCCTCACTCATTCTCTTGTTTTTCGGTATTTTTTGCAGCTTACACCTAGAACAAGGAACACATGCTCTGCATCATCTCCACTCACTGCAATTTTCGCAACCATAACCGGCGAACAAGGAACATGGCCTACGCCTCCATTCTTCATTCTTCTCACGGTAGTTTTGCAATCCACCGCGAACAAGGAACATACTACACCAGAGTTCTTCACTCATTATTTTGCAACCCTAAATCGCAAACAAGGGACATACATGTTCTATAGCCTCTTCATTCTCTTCTGTTGCTTTGTTTGAGATCTGTGAAGCGGCGCTTCTAAATCGCCGGCGATTTTGAAAAAAAGTTCATAGACTATAAACCACGGTTATATGTATAACCGTGGTTTATTCGTTGATTTTATAGATAATATACCACGGTTTTGACCTTTAACCGTCGTATAAAAGGACTTTATACCACGGTTCTTACCTTAACCGTCGTTTAAAACCGGTGAGGACCGCGTCCAAAAACGGTCTTAAACGACGGTTATAGCAAACCGTGGTATATAGTCTTCTTTTAAACGACGGTTTTCAACCGTGGTATATAGACAATTTTCTATATGCGACACGAGCATAAACCACGGTTTCTAACCGTAGTATATAGCACAAATAACCGTGGTTAAAACATTTTTTTCTACTAGTGTAATAAGCTTCACCCCTTGTTCCAACTTCCAAGCACCAAAACTTGTCGAACTAGATTATAATGGTGCTTTTTACACGACTAGCGGATTAGCAAGAACCAATCACAATGCCCGTTGGATCTACCCAAAGAAGTCCCTTTAGCTGGACCACACATGCTAACCTAGGAAGCAACATGTGTTAGCTTTCCCTACGGAGCAAGTGGATATCGGGTGTGGTTTCCCTAAAGGGCACTAAATTGCCTTTACATAAAGGCATTAATGTCAGCCATACTGAGAAAAAAATGTTAGTCATTTTTATAGGACAATATGATCCATATATATGAAAACTGATAGCCACCAGATAACTAATAATAATATTTTAAAGAAGTTATTTGCAGTTACAAAATTACTAAATGCACTCATAGGCTGTTGGCGACATAATACAAGCTACAGGCTTAGTAGCCAACCTCAAAAATGATTTTTTTAAGATTACTCTACACCAATATTACCCTACACCACAAACCATAAAAAACACTATATGATCAGTTAAAAAATACCAAAACACTTTTAGAGTTTGTAATACAAGCATTGTAAGACCCTAAACCATAAATCCTTTATACAAGCAATGGAATATTAACGATATACAACCGTGGCCAATATTTTATTTAGCTATGGCATACATATTTATGTATACATGGCTTACATATCTTAATGTCTATGGCAACAATTTTTTGTATATAAAAGCTTAAACTAATAAATAAAAGATTATTAGTTGTACATATACTTGAACATGTTAGTCAGTATAGATCTTAAATACCACCATAGGAAAGCTAAAACAATGAAAACCTATTTTAGGGTATGTAGTGAAGGGTTTAAGGTCGTTACCATAAACCTTTAAAATGTGTCGAGTCAATGACGACATTATAAAATATACAACAAGTTAAAAAAGGATTACCCTACACCACACATCATAAACCACCATAAGAAAGTTTTTGTTCATAAACGTTAAGATTTACTTAAATTTATTACTAACAATTATTTATATATTGAGATAGTTTTTATATGATGGTTGTTATTTATATATAATCATGGCTAATATTATGTATACACATGACATATATAATTTTATATCGATGACATATATTGTTGCCTTTATGATAAAGGCAAATCGGGTGCCTTTATCTAATCCTACACACCAGGAAGTTTCTCATTGCCCAGACACATTGCTCACGACACACCTAATGGGAAAAGCGTGATTTGACCTTTAGCCGCCGTCAACCATTCCCCACGTGATATGTGCAACCAATAAGAAGTCAATATCTTACCTACATCTTATCTTATGGGTATAAATATACTTGCTATCTATTATACACATTGAAAAGAAATATCATATAATACTCAAATATCTTTATACTAGTAATTTTGTCATTCACAAAGAACATAGTGAAGCTTTTGTGAGTACCCCACCTATGGACTATACTACTTTCCTAGCAGCTAAATCTTATAAAATCTTCATGGTCGTCTGTCTCTTCTATCACTCTCACCATAAAATCCTTACCATGTCTAGCTTCCTTACATTCTAGCCTCTTAACAAACTAGCTTTAATCTATCGGGTATTCAGTGTTGATTACTCTAAGGGCGTGTTCGAAGTTTGCGCTCAAACGCAGCTCTCCCTACGTTTTCTTAAATCTGTGTATGGTTAGCATATCAAGGTTAGCCAAGTGTACCATGGTCAGATAATAGAGCAATAATATGTTGACACTTGTCCATTACTTAAAGCTAAAAGGAGATTAATCTCCATTAAGGTACGTAGTTATCGAACACAGCCTAAAATCTCATTAACATTACCCACGCCTCTTCTGGTAGCTATATGAGCAACTTTTTCAACTATAACAGTTCAATCAACGTTTTTAGCCATGTTTCTTTCGACGCTTTCCGAGCTACTCCTTCATTAGCATCACCATCTTCCCACAAGATGAATGTGTGATGTCTGCATCTACATTTAATCCTGCATCTTTAGATATGTTTTTGTTCACATACTTGAATATGATCATATTTGACTGCGTGAGAGGTTTAGCTCTATAGGTAAACCACATTTGAAATGTATGGTTTGGAATATTTCCTTGATTTGTGTTGTATACATGGCTTGGGAGGTTGTAGATGATGCCATGAGTACTTTTTTTTTGGTCGCAAATGGGGAGGCTAAGCCTCATGTATTAGAGTTTTCATGCGTTCTTACATCATCTACCACTAAGTTCATTACACAGACAGGAGGTGTACTAAACACCTGGTTAACTAGACAATTAGCTAGGCTGAATTTAGCTAAACAATCCGCCACTCTATTACAGCAACGAGGAGAATGAATCAGATTCACGTCCCAATTATGGTTAAGAAGCTCCTTGCATTCCAGAAAAAGAGGTCTGAAGTGGTGATGAGGGGGGCAAAGCTCAATCAGTTTGATAAGCTCCATAGAGTCAGTGCAGAAAATAACTTTATTCATCCGTGTCTCCCATGCTATTTTGAGAGCCTGAAATAGAGCCCGAGCCTCAGCAAACAGAACATCAGCTTTCCCGATCATGTGTCCCAAATCCGGTGATCCAACACCTTCACTGTTCCTGCAAACACCACTGATAGCAGCCAAATTAGTAGCAGGATTAACTGCAGCATCAACATCAAATTTAAGGAACCCATGACCTGGAGGGCTCCATGTTCGAACAGCAGGCGCATCATGGTCCACTAATTCAGCACCATTCCCTGCAGGCAAGGAATTAACAACAGACCACGCTTTGTGGTTGTGCCTAATGGAGTTAATAACAGACTGTAGAGGCAAAAACATTCTTTGTTCATCACCAAACACTTTGCTATTGCGCCACTTCCAGAGCATATGGCAGCAAATAGCAAACACATCGCACCAGTTAAAATAAATTAACCTAGGGGCCGGATTAACAATGTTAGATTTGATCCATTCAAATAACGGAACAGCATAAAGGCCATCCTGTGCACATAAGGTATGAAGTGATTCCAGATTTTTCTGGCTACAGGACAGTCACGAAAAATATGAATAGTAGTTTCTTCCATCCCACAGAAATGACAAGAATTGTTCAGGGTAAAGCCCAATGAAAAACGCTTAGCATTAGTCATTATTTTGTCTAATGCCAATTTCCATAGAAAGACTCTAACCCTCTCCTGAACCTGTAATTTCCAAATTTTCCTGAACACATTAGAACATACAACTTGTTGATTTACTGCATTACCCAAGGAATTCAAATATATATATATGAAGAGGCAACATTATAATTTCCTGATTTGTGAAGACTCCATGCAAGAAAATCCTCACCCGCATTCTTAAAGACCATTTGGCTGGAAAAACTTTGTTTCAAAAGAACAGGCAGAAAACTCATGAATCTATCCCACTTCCATCCACTGTTTTCATCCCAATAATCGGAAACAACATCATTAATAATCGAATCAGGAACATTAGAAGTAGCCATAGAAAGTAAATCAGAATTTAACAGCCACTTATCAGTCCAAAAGTGGAATGAATTCCCATTATTAACCACCCAGCGACAACCGTTTTTTAATAGGGGAGAGCAGTTCCTAACGTTTTTCCAAGTTGCAGAACAACGATTTACATCAGGATTTGTGTATCTACTTCTGAGAAGTCTACTACAGCTACTAGAGTGATTGGAAATAAGATTCCAAATAACTTTTCCAAAACAAGCCATGTTCATAAGACGAGATTTCCTGAATCCTAACCCACCCATATCCTTGGTCTTACATAATTGGTCCCAAGAAATCAAATTAAACTTTTGTGCTCCAGATTCATTACCCCAAACAAAATTACGACACATTTTATCAATCTGATTACAGACACCAACAGGAAGTATTTGACATTGCATATTATGGACAGGGATATAAGCAATTGAGCTTTTCGCCAGACAAATCCTTCCCGCTAGGGAAAGGGATTGGGTTTTCCATCCTCCGAGAGTCTGTTTCTAATTTTCGCTAAAAGGAGTTCATGGTTTCGTTTATCGGCACACCCCTGCTGAAGAAAAACGCCTAGATAGCGGCCAAAGTCCTTAGAGACAGGGATCCCTGCTTCTAAGCTTAGGACGCGGCCTCTTTCGTCACTCGCATTCCGAGACAGAAGCAAAACTGACTTTTCAAAGCTGATGATTTGCCCCGACGCTTCACAAAAATCAGACAGAATGTTTTTCATAACGTTCACTTGCCTAGTAGTAGCCTCCCCAATAGAACCAGATCATCCGCGAAGAAGCTGTGAGACAGCGGAACCCTAGAGCGCCCCATGACCAATGGTTTCCAAATCTTACACTCCACAGCCCTGTGATCATGTGGGAAAGTCTATATAGGCAAAGAACAAAAATAATGGAGACAAGGGATCACCCTGTCTCACACCCCTCCCTGTCCTGAAAGTATCCGTGAGTCCCCCATTCCAACTAACCTGAAAGGAGACTGACGACACACAAAACATAATCAGTCTAACCAGACCCTGAGGGAGACCTAAGCAATTGAGGGTGTCCTCGATAAAGACCCACGACAAGCGGTCATATGCTTTGGCTAGGTCAATCTTTAGGGCTAAAAACCCACACTTGGCTTTAGTGTTGTGTAGCAAATGGAGCGCCTCCTGAACAATTAAAATATTATCAAAAATGCTCCTACCAGGGATAAAGCTAGATTGGTTTTCAGAGATCCAAGTATGCATGAAAGGCTTTAATCTATTCGTGATTACCTTAGCAAGAATTTTATACTGAACCTGGCAAAGAGAAATTGGCCGAAACTGGGAAACAAGGGAAGGTTGCTCCACCTTAGGAATGAGGGTGATAAAGGTGTGATTGAGTTTGCTGTCAAAACATCCATTAGAAAAGGATTCCTAACAAAACTCCACATAGTTGGGCCAATCTGATGCCAAAAAGCCTGAAAAAAACCCGCAGGATACCCGTCCACTCCCGGAGCCTTAAAAGCCTTCATTGACTTCAAGGCCTTAAAACCTCGTCCATGGAAACCACTCTGGTTAGTGATTCAGAATCAGCCCTATTAAGGTTAGGGAAATCATGAAAATAGAGAGACTTCACCATGATCTCACTATTAGAAAAAAGGTTGGAGAAATGGTCCTTAACTAACATGCTAAGATCTTCCTCCTTGGTGACCCATGTACCATCACTCCCCATGAGCTTAATGATTTTATTACGCCTCCTCCTAAGATTAGTCTTGATATGGAAATATGAGGTATTTTTGTCACCAAGCTTAATCTTGTCTTCCCTAGACTTTTGGAACCATAACAGTTCCTCACGCTGAAGCCACAATTCTAGATCACTCTGGAGCTTTAACTCAAGGCCTTTAAGATGGTCACCCACCCCGGAATCAATTGCCCTCTGAATACCTCTAAGACGGCCTAGGATTCTATTTTTTTCTAATAATATGCCCGAAAGTAGATGTATTCCAACTCTGAAGAAAACCACTGAGGTTCTCTAAGGACCCCCGCAACTCCATGTTCAGATTTAGATTTTGAGAGACAACATTGTGAAACTCGGGGTGCGTAAACCAAGCAGCTAAGAACTTGAAGGGTTTTGGTCTTGGGTTTCTTCTAAACTCATCAGAGAGGGATAAAAAGACAGGGCAGTGGTCTGAGGTAGTTCTAGGAAGATTTTCAACTACTGCATTAGGAAAAGAACTGCAAACCAATCGGTAGAGGCTAAACCCTATCAAGTCTATAGCCCTATGTTGGCCATTTAGTTCAAGTGAAGATGTTTCCCAACGCAGGCAAATCAATAGACCCCGGTTATGAACCAATCCAGACAGAAACAAATTATCACACCACTACTCCTAGCAGCAGAGCGATTCCTATCATGGGGCTAAGAGTGCATTAAAATCCCCACCCAACACCCAGGGAACATCTTATGGCCTGAGTTTGGTCAAGATCATACCAAATTTGCTGTCTTATAGTAGGATTAGGGCCGCATAGACAGCAGTCAGAAGATATGTCTTACCAGAATCATTAACCGAACAATGAACAAACTGCCTATTTGAAGCCATAATTTGGACGTTAATTGGATTGTTCCACAAAACCCAAAATGCCCCCGCTAAACCCATGAGCATCTTCCCGAAAAAAGAATTGTCAAACCAATTCTGTTGCACACAAACTCAGCATTCCTGCCACAATTCGCGGCTCAACCAATACTAAAATCTGTGGCTTTTTCCTCCTAATCAGATCCTTAAAGACGATAGAAATTAGGCTCGAACAGCACCTCTGATATTCCAAAACAGAATAGCCATTAATAATTAAGATATAAAGAAAGCAGACCTACGACCTCCCACCAGGAGGGAAGTCTTGGTCATGAAAACCAACATCATTGTGGTGTTTATCGGCACCAGAAACTTCAGCATTAACACAGAGTTGGATTAGCAACATGACCCACATTAGATACCAAATTTGGTAGGACTATATTTTCAGCCCTAGCAGACATATTATGTAAAGACTTCCTAGCAGATTCTGAAAACGAATTGACCGCAGAAGAAGGATAAGAGGGAGTACGTACATAGAACGGGATCACGGGAGACTTAACCTGGGTACGCGATTTCTGCACCGGGCCACCACGTTGATCTTCCGTAGAAGTCCTAACACCAGGTTGTGCAACTGTGGAGTGGTTCCCCATTCTAACGGCCCGACCGATCAATTACCTTATAGAGAGCCTGAAGCGAGAACCACCAATCATCTTCTCCAGTTAGGTTTAGCATTCGACGGAGTTTTCTTCTGAACAGACTTAGCAGTATTGGATTGCCTTTCTAGGGACCATCCAATCCCCATAGTCTTGCGCGATATGAGCAGGGACTTTGCCATGGTCATCTGGAACAAGTCAAATCCCTTCACTCAGAGAAATTTGACCATCAGATTTCTATGGATACAATCACTGTCCTTGTGTCCATAACATCCATAGGCAAAACAAACGAGATGTAAACCCTCGTATTCGATCTTCATGGTTCGACGCCGGAAACGGTATTTGGCAAGAAGGGGTTTGGTGAGATCCACTTCTATGCCACCCTAGCTAGTCTGATTTGCCAAACCCGCCCATCGTCAAATCCACCTTCTTGACCTTTCCAACTTTAGAACCCAGAATCTTTAAGAATCCTGTTGTAATACTCACTTGGGAGATCTGGAAATCTGGCCAAGACCTCAAGACTCTCCAGGGCTTCTGAGTTGGGGTTGAAATTGGGTTTCCACCTTCTGATGGTCAGGGTAGTGATCTAAAAATCGGCCATGGGCCTTCGGTTTAAAACAAATTGAAGATCCCCGTCATTTGCAAACGTGACCTATTATAGAAACCATTAGTCAAGTCATCCATAGGAAACTCCCCATGGAGGCGCCATCGATTTTTCAGTCTTTCGAATAAAACGTTCATTGGTAAATTTTTACCTAGTTTGATGATGATGCCTTTCTCCATGGCTCCTGTACTGAGCTTCTGTTCCTTGGAGATGCTGATGGTGGGACACTTGGATCATCCTCGTCCAGATCCTCTTCGTCGTCGTCGGAAATTGAATCCAGCCACTCCCCAATATCATCGCGTTCCAGACCTTGGTCTCGAGCATTTGCAACTACATTCCTGAAGGAGGGCGTCGCCTCCAAAGATCCAGTTGAACCGCCCTGGTAGAGAACAGGGCCACTGTCGATATTATATCTAGGTTTTCTGAACTTTTCAGTTTTTGAGGGCTGAGGAGAGGAGATGAATCTTGGTCATCCATCTTGAAACGGACATACAGAAGCGGAAGATTGAGGGGGACAGAGAGGCGGAAACACACAGCGCGGCGCTGCAAGTAGTGGCCACCGGCGAAGAGCGGAGACTGGTTCAGGGAAGAAACGGCAGACAAAAACGGAGCACGACTCCATGGTGTTCTCCGTTGGATTTAATTTCGTTTTGTCAACAACTACTGGTCGTTTCCAAATGCCATGAGTACTTGAATATAATTACCATCACTTGAATGACTTAATAGGGTCATGACTGCCAAAACTAGTTGTTGGGAGAGGAGAATAAAAAATTTACTGTTAAAATATAGTCGTTGGAGAAATCTAATCATTAATTGTGATATCCCATGAATTAATTTTTTTTATGTGGTATCTCGTAAATTAAACGTTATAGTGTGGTATACTACGCACCACAACTATAGACTCGTTAAAAATACTCAAGGACAAAGACGTCTTTTCACACCCCCATTTAGCGAAGATATGTTCATTGCTTTTTGTGGTATTATGTGAATTTCAAAGACTTTTTATGGTAACACAAAACATGTTGGGGGTGTTCATGATAATTTTACCAAACATCGGTTAACCTAAGTTTCGGGTTGACAAAATTGAAATCCATTATCATTCTATTTAAACCGATTTACCTAAAAATCGGTACAATATAACCGATTACTGATATCCGACTAACGAATACATGAGTTCAAAAAGATAATGCCCGGGAGGGGAAATGTAGTACTAAGATAATAGGAGGGTTGTGAACAATGACAAAAAAATAGGGATATATCCCAGAGAATCTAAGAGATAAGGACACTAGTAAAAACGAGTCTTTTTCGGCGGTTTTTTAGGGTCTTATTCGGCGGTTTTTAACCGCCGAAAATAACACCGCCGAAAAAGGTCTTAGCCAATTTACGGCGGTTTCAAAACCGCCCGAAAAAGTGTTTTTTTTTCGGCGGTTTTTCACCAAAAACCGCCGAATATTGGTGGTTCTATACGTCGAAAAAAAAAAAAGATTTTCGGCGGTTCTAACAAAAAACCGCCGAAAATGACTCATTTTCGGCGGTTTTTGTTAGTAGAACCGCCGAAAATATATATTTTTTTTTTTAAGTTTTCCTCGTTTTTGTTCATATCCCACATTCTATGCAAAACCTGTTTAATTCATCCTTGTTAATCATACACATTGCAGCAGGGCAACACATATATACACCCTTGCTGGATTGTGTCCAATTGCTTGCTCACAATGAATATAAAATACAAACCAAAACAACCTAACTTTGAATGGTTACCACAATGCCATTCACACCAAAATGCCAATTCACACAACCGCAATTCACTTTCAATACCAATGGTCACAAAGACCATTCACAAAACACTTAAACGCAAATGTCACAAACTCGATCTATCTATTTCCTAACAATCTAAACTACAAGTTCTAACAGAAAGTTTGTAAAAAATCAAACCAAATTCATATATAGGTACTCCGCCCAATCCTCCATCATATCATCAATAATTGGTTTGTTGTACTCTCCGACGCTTGGGAAAACCTTTTTAAAACATAGAATAAGAGAAAAGTTAGCCAATCACATACAATTATTTATTATGAAAAAACTTATTATTAAACTACGACATACCTTTCTAATTGATCTCCCATCTGTCCAAATAGGGTGATTATGTCATGCATGTACCTCATGACATAATACCCACACTCTGAATGTCCCGGTGAGTGGACACTGAAAGACGATGAAACAAAACAAATAAACAAATGCAATAAGCATAAGTCATTATTACACTTAATTTTTAAGAAGTTAAGTTTTTGAAGTTATGACAAAATTCAGACCATACAGCATGAAGCAGACTCCATAATCTTCACTTTTATCATCATCATACACTGATAAATAGTCATGAATAAATCGATCATCATAAACACTTGATAAATGCTGAATAATAGGCAAATTAAAACATATACAAAGCATAATAAAAGAGATATAAAATACATAAATTAAATGTTAAAAATGTACTCACATGTTGAGGTTAGGTTTTATCTTGATGTCTTTTGGGTGACCCTGCTGGAGAGGATCCAGAAATAGGATATTCGTACGATCCAGACACAGTACAAGTAAGACCCAATGTCCACTTTGTTCATAGACAACAAAACAACAATATATCATTATAATATCATCATCAATGAGTAAGTCATTTATTTAGTAAAATTGATAAATAAAAAATACTTACTTTTGATGATATGGCAACAACGCATATTTGTTGTTTGCTCTGATGCAATTGGTGATCCCACGCTGCATGTAGCTCTTAAATGCGACCGGATCACCTTTGCAGCTGTGTAGGATGATCTCTCAGGACACAGAAATCCATATTCTCTAAGATTGAAGGTTTGCATTTTTCATGCAAAAATCTGTCTCATAAATTAAAACAAAATGTAAATTATATCCACAAATGAATAAATGAATAAATTAAATATAAACAAAATGAAATACGTACAGGATGAATGAATGTATCGCTGAGATAGGCACCCAGTCAAACTTCAAGATATCTTCATGTCCGAGGTGTACATGTCTATCTCTATACCATCTTCATAGTGAAGAAGCTCATCCTCAAACCTCATCACGATAGAATCTCTGTCGGGTGGAAGTCACGCACAATGTCGTGAAGAGTTCTCATGTTCGGCCTCAAACGTGCTAATATGGAATCATCCACCAAGTTTTCAGCTGAACAACATTGGTGGACGCTTTGAATTCAGAAGATTTCGGAAAACTTTGTATCGTTTTTTCTGGAGACCTTGATATATTTTTAATGCCTATTCACAATTAAGTTAAAAAATTGACATTAATCAATATTTGACCTTAACACATAGCTACCAAAAAGATATAACAATCATGCTAATTAATAACAAAACTTCGTAGTAGTCATACCTTCACACATTTTTGAATAAGACGAACTGGCCATGAACAAATGCACTCCTGGCAGACCGAACTGTAGTGAACTCTGCCTGGGTACTGGAAGTGAAGATCAGGGCACTTAGAGTCTGGTTCATACAGATACCCTCGCATGATAAGGCTGCCGAGTGGCAACCCATGTGTCGTAGCGTTCGGCCCAGAAGAGTACACTCTTCCATACGCTACAAAGATATCTTCGTTGTTATGTGGAAGGAGAAGATTACAGTTAATTGGTTCCTACAATCATAAACAAAATTTAAGTTACACCATTTAAATACAAAATATAGAATAAATTGATACAACAATTTAAACCATGCATTAAACATAATACTATTAATTACCTGTACGTCTGCGTATGGGTAAGCGCCATTAGACTCGACACCTGTGTTCGCTGCTGAACAGGAGTGAAAGCTTCAATGTGTGGGTTTGGTGGAGGATAATTCTGACAGCTAGGAGATGAAGGATCATAGCCCTTGGCTGAGAAGCAGAAGCACCAGAGTAAAACTCTGCCTTGAGTTCATTCTTGATCTGCTCCTTTATTTGACTAATCAAACGCACATGCTCGTCATATGGTATTGATTTACCCTCTTTCTGGACCCGGGGTTTCCAAATACTTTACGTAACGTAATGCCCGCCCCGCCCATGCCCACCACTCGTCCATAATGGTCTTTCTTCCCCAATGCTTGAGTAAGATGATCATTGTATCTATCAGGGGCCCAAGTCCCTTGGGTGACTTGCTCACCCAACTCATCCTAATTGTAAAAATGAAGATTTACAAAAATTTGAAAAAATAATATTTTGACACAATTTTAAGTCAAGATCACTTACAATCTTCTGCACGACTTCTTTAGCCTTCTCGAATGGGTACATCCGCTCTCCAGTTTTTGGATCCTTCTTCGAGCGTGAGAGCTTCCAAAGTGTGTGTCGTAGCACGGGTTTCTCCATGGTACTCAAATCAGCCGGTAGCTCTCCTTCTGCCCCCATTCTGGCACCCTTCTGTTTATCCCGTTGGCACCCAGCACATGATGATATTCATTCTGTTTAGCATTTGCGCTCTGACGGGCACGATATTCCTGTTATATTCCATCCCAAACATTATTAAACACATTTACAACAACATTTACAACTATAATATTTAATTACATGTATAACTACAGATATAAAAACATATACAAATTAAAATTTACCAGGGTAGCCAACTTATTCTTGTAGAACACCTTCCACTTCTCCTCAGTGATTGGCGTTGTAGATCTCCCAGGTTGTCGTGTGCGCCTTTGGGCCTTGGCAGCTTCTTAGTGATGAACCACTTCACCAAATTCTGCTTGTGATCCCGAAATTTTTATCCATCATCGCTTTAACCATTTGATAATATGGCTTCTCATCAGGGATTGCATACCGTTTCTACGAAAGTTAACAGAACAGTTAGTATTAATTTATAAATACAAGTTTTATTTAAAATACCTGATAATCGGAAAAGAAAATATACCTGAACAATATCAAACATCTGTCTCTTCAACCCCTCATCCACCTGCTTCCAAGTCAAGGTGATATCCACGTACTCCCGTACGATGATGCCAACCTCAGTGGTGAAGTCGCCAGCCCATTCACCGCATGGCTGCAGATACTCATCGAAGGCCAATGGTTTATGCTCAACCTTTTTCGCTTTTAGTGCTCTAGTAATACCACGGGGTTTGTGGTCTGCTCTGGCGCCTGTGGTTGAGTACCACCCCCCTGCACCTCATCTATCTGGTCACCTGTGCCAGCTGCTAGCTTCCTCGAACTTCTGATCTGCGCCCCTTTCCACCACGCGTTCGTTTCTTCTCGGGGGGGGACGATGGTGCTAAGAGCTCACCAACTAGGTCATCTCCTTCATCCATCTACGTTAACACATCAAATTAAGAAATCAGGATGTCAACATCAAACATTTGTGAATATAAATAAATGTTAAATGCTAATAGTAAACAAAAGACAATTGCTAACTTATTTCTTACTTACCACATAATAATATCGATCATTTTTTTGTCAATCCACAAACCCTCATCATGATCTGACCTAGCATAAACTACATCGTTCGGTCGTGTATCAGTATCTGCGACAGGAAGGTTGTTTGAAAACGGCGGAGTCTCATCAAATAGCGCTTCATCATCTTCAGTTTGATCAACATCTGAGTTGACAAATCTTTTTCCAGGTGGTAAAACCACTGACCATCTAGAATCGACCGGGTCTTGAATGTAAAATACTTGTTCACAGTCTTTGGGAAATATAAATGTATCTATCAGGGGCCCAAGTCGTGTCAGATCAACCATGGTAAACCCATCAAGAACCCGATAACCATGCCTATTCTCCACCCATTTACATTTGAATGTCACAAACTTTTGAAAATGATAATCAAGTTCCCATATGTCTTCTATAAAACCATAATACCAACTTGAAGTTGAAGTAACTGAAGTTGGATCACATCTGTCATATTCAGTGGTAGTTGCTTCAACTTTCACACCACTGTTCTGATTCAAACATTTGTCATCATGTCGCTTTGTGCAGTAGGTGAACCCATTGATATCATAGCCTTCATAAGATGTAACAGTATAACCGGGTCCCATACCTAGCAACCAACGAATCTCTTCACTAACTTTAGCAGGTTCTACTGATGCTAGTCTCATGACATGATGTCTAAACCACATACAAAACGTTTTGTTCTGCTCGTTCGTTAACCAAACCAAATTTCTTCCTGGATTTTGAGCTCTTAGTTCACTCATGTGCTGTTCAAAAAATAGCTCAACAATCTCGAGATGATGCAAAACAAATAAATGGGCTAACTCCATGAACGATGAGTCAATGGCCACGATTTTTTTCCCAATAACACCTTCACCCTCTGACCCACCGGGGTGCGCACCTTGTGGCACTCCAATAGCTTCGACCCCTTTCAGGTATTCAGAACAAAATTCTGTCACCTCCTCAGTAGTTGTCCCTTCTATAATGCTCCCTTCGGGTCGATATCTGTTCTTCATTCTCCCTTCAGAATTCCCATATATCGTTCAAATGGATACATGTATCTCAGATATATAGGGCCACATTCTTTAATTTCTCGAACAACATGCACAACTAAGTGGACCATGATATCGAAAAATGATGGTGGAAAATATATTTCTAATTGGCAGAGTGTCACGACAACATCACGCTGCAAACTGTCTAGCGTATCAGCATCAACAACTTTGTTGCACACCGCATTTAAAAAGAAACACAACCTTGTGATAACATTTCTGACATTTAACGGCAATATACCCCGAATGGCAATGGGGAGGAGGTGTAGCATCAGAACATGATAATCGTGGGGACTTCAACCCTACCAACTTTAGATCTTTCATTGACACCAGATTTTTCCAGTTAGAAGAATACCCTGTAGGGACTTAACAGAAACAAGGCACTTGCAAAAACTGATTTTTTCATTCTTAGACAACGTGTAACAGGCTGGAGGTAGATATGTCCGGTTGCCTCTTTCTTGAGGATGTAGCTCATGACGTATGTCCATAGCTACCATGTCTTTACGAACCTTTATTCCATCTTTGGTTTTACCAGGTATGTTAAGCAATGTCCCGACAAATGCCTCACCAACGTTCTTCACGATATGCATAAAATCTAGACAATGTCTAACTGGTAAATGCTTCCAGTACGGAGTTCCCAGAATATTGAATATTTTTCCAAATGCTCTTTTGGGCAGACTTTGACGTATCACCAAACACGTTCTCAATGTCTTTCACCTTTTCATATATCTGTTCAGAAATCAAAGGGACACGGGCCACACGTTTCTCATACTTTCCATTAAACAACTCTTTTTTTCTACGATATGGGTGCGTCATTGGTAGGAATCTACGATGACACATGTAAATTCTTCCCGCAATGCTTTAGACGATCAGAACAAGTGTCATCCTCACATATTGGGCAAGCAAATGCGCCTTTCACTGTATACCCAGATAAGTTTCCATATGCAGGAAAGTCATTGATTGTGCAAAACAACATAGCTCGTAGTGTGAAATTTTGTCTGCCGTAGGCATCATACACCATTGCTCCTTCATTCCACAACAATTTCAAATCATCAATCAGCGGTGCAAGGAAGACATCTATATTATTTCCCGGTGTTCGGTCCAGAAATCAACAACGATAACATTATGTATTTCCGTTTCATACACAACCACGAAGGCAGGTTGTAGATCACCAGTAGAACTGGCCAAGTACTGTGTTGGCTGCTTAGTGTGCCATACGGATTCATGCCATCAGTACACAATCCAAGCCTCAAATTTCGGTTGTCATCTGCGAAATAACTAAATCTTCTATTGATGTTGTTCCATTGTGGTGAATCGGCGGGATGTCTCAACTTGTCATCCTTTTTTCTTCCTTCTGCGTGCCACCTTAAATTTTTAGCATCTCTAACATTTGCAAACAAACGCTTGAATCTTGGTATTATGGGTAATACCAGATCACTTCGCCGGAGGATTTTTTTTTTTGGAGCTAGAAGGTTGTCTGTCCTTCTGTTTATAACGTGACATGTTACATTTTGGACACTGATCCAAATGTGCGTTCTCTCCTCTGTATAATACACAACTGTTTGGACATGCGTGTATTTTTTCATACTCCACCCCCATAGGACACATGAGCTTCTTCGCCTCATAAGTCGAAGTAGGGAGTACATTATCATCTGGCAGCATGTCGTGGAAGAGTTCGAGCAGTGCAGTGAAACTCTTGTCACTCAAGCCAAATCTTGCTTTCAGGTTGAACATGTGAAGCACGGATGTCAATTTCGTATATTTGCGACATGTGGGGAAACAGAGGCATCCGAGATGCGTCAATCAATCTTTGATACACAGCTGGCTTGTCAGTGAAATTATCTTCAACATCTTGGAGTATTGGGTCACATTGTTCAACATTATCACCGTCATCGCTGATTTCAATGTCAGTCTGATCACGCTCGGTGTTGGCGATTGTGTCAACAATGATTTCCGTCCTTACGCCGCTATTACACTGACTTGAAGATTGTACTCTACTACTAGCTTCTGCACACTCGCCATGTAAGAACCATATTTTATAGTTCGGCATAAACCCACGCCTTGAAAGGTGGAATCTGATTGTGTGTAAGCTAGGGAACTTATTTCGAAGTTCGCACTGAGCACAAGGACAAGGAATATGTGTCTCGTTCATCCTCTTCTGATGTTCGAGTGCCACTTTGCAAAATTCGTTATCCACCTTACTTTCAAAATAGTTCCCTCTTTGACCGTACATCCATCCACGGTCCATTCTATCCACATTAGATGAAAGTTCAAAACAAATATTTTAGATTTATTTTCATCCACACTACAATGACTAATAATTGTGCAGATAATAATCATCATAACTTTGGTATGTGATCGTATATATACATTACAACTAAGTGGTTCTTAGTATTTTGGGAGAATTATCAATAACTAATGCATTTCTAGAAAAAATTTGGCATGACCTATATATGAATAATGTTACTCTTCCGTGCTTATTATTGAGCACTGACCAAACTCATACAACCAGAAAACATTCAAACAACTGGCATATGTAAATTTATGAAGAATTAAAAATAAAACAAATAAAACATAAAAACTAACCCTGCGAGTCAGATACAACTGGTACAGTGTCTTGATTAACGGTGGTCTGGTATGTCTGTTGACAATGACAAATAAATAATATTATGTTAATGTTCAACACTTAAACTAGTTATTATTTGGTTATCTAATCAAAAATAATAATTATGAATCAACAATATCTAATAAAAAAAATAATAATTATAAATCAATTAACACTTAAAACTACAATGCATTTCACCGTGAGTGAAGAGACTAGCCCCGACTGCAAACTAGTATCCGACTGATGCAGCAGATACAGGAATAATGATTCAACTTCACATATAAATACATGTCAATTATTCTTTATAAATGACAAAACCTACTTATACAAATGAAAAACTAGCAATTTTGTATAATTAACACAATGTTCAACACTTAAACTAGTTATTATTTGGTTATCTAATCAAAAATAATAATTATGAATCAACAATATCTAATCAAAAAATAATAATTATAAATCAATTAACACTTAAAACTACAATGCATTTTAATTATAAATCAATTATTCTTTATAAATGACAAAACATATTTATAGAAATGAAAAACTAGCAATTTTGTACAATTAACACAAATTTAATAGTTCCAACCAAAACAATTACTCAATTACACTCCAAATCACATAAATCAGTCAACAATCACCTATAAACAATGAATTAATACCAAATTTATACAAATGAAAAACTAGCAATTTTGTACAATTAACACAAATTTAATAGTTCCAACCAAAACAATTACTCAATTACACTCCAAATCACATAAATCAGTCAACAATCACCTATAAACAATGAATTAATACCAAATTTATACAAATGAAATTGGAAAACTGAAAAAAAAAACTAACCTAAATTGAGAATTACCGAGCAAGGGGCGACTTGGGCGGGACTTGGGCGGAGATCTTGGGCGCGACTTGGGCGGGACTTGGGCGCGACTTGGGCGAGGCGGCGACGGCGGCGACGGCGGCGACTCAGAGGCGTAGACGGCGATGGACAAGGGGAGAAAGAGGGCGGCGATACAGAGGCGAAACGAAGAGAGAGAGTCGAAAATATTTTCAGTCGCGCGCGAATGAATGGGGGAAGACGACCCATATTAAAACACAAATTTTCGGCGGTTTATAGTCCAAAACCGCCGAAAATTGTCTTCTTAATGTAACATTTTCGGCGGTTTTTACCAAAAAACCGCCGAAAATTGCTCATTAAGATGACAATTTTCGGCGGTTTTGACTATAAACCGCCGAAAAATTTGTCTGTTACGTTATCTTTTTCGGCTACAACGATAAAACCGCCGAAAATAAGGGCCGAAAAAGACCCGTTTTTTACTAGTGAGGGTAGAAATAAATAAATAAATATAATTAAATATTAATTTGAATAAAAATATTATTCATTTATTTTTATATAAATTGGTATTCATATAAACCGGTTTTATAAAATTTATCTGTTAATGACTAAATTTTTTGAGAAATTCCTAATTTTTTTCTTCCAAAGAGGATATTTTGTGAATCAGAAATTTTGTGTAGTATTCCATAAATTTTCCCTAAATTAAATAAGTATTTCTCTTAACAACTTAGACCCACCAACACCTAAAACAACCATACTTCCCGTAACTGTCAAAGTTCTGGGCTCTGTTTGGCATGGCTGTTTTGGCAGCATAAATCCAGCATATTTGGCAGCAGGAATACGCTGGCATAAATGTAGCTGTTTTGAAAACTGTTGTTTGGCAGTGCGGCATATATGCAGCATGTTTGGTTAAGTAGTTATATGTAGTGTGTTTACTGTTTTCGTATTACAATTACAATTTATTATATACACTACGTAACTTTATTTTGTTAGTAAAATAAATAGAAAAATTCACAAACAATATATTACTATGAGTATTTAATTTACAGTAAAAAACTTGAGAAACCAAAGAAAATAAAAATTTTTATATAACCAATAAATTTTTTATTTTTATATTTAAGCAAAACTTGTAACTTCTAAAACAATATATTTTATTATCCAAATTTTATAATTCTTACAAATATAAAAGTGTGTAAAAAAATAAAATAAGCGTTTCAAATTCCTGATAATGTTATGTGAATTTATATTTAGTGAAATTGTAACTTTTAATAATATATAATATGTTTGTAACTTTGTATGTTAATAAATTTATATACATTCATATTTCAATATACTATTGAATATTATAATTTATATATCAAAAAGTGAGTATATTTATTGGTTTTTTAAATTTTATTAATCTGCGTGGTATTACAAATAATATATTGTAGATGTGGTTTTTTTTTGAAATTTGGCTAAAGAAGTAGTACTATTTTTTATAAATTATTTGAAGCATTATGTAATTTGTAACAAATAAAGTAACTTGTAATTTTTTTTGAATCAGTAGTCATAGTAATTGTATTATGAAGTGAGTAAAGAAACGGAAGTGAAAGCACGGAAACGGAAACGAAAAAGTAGTATTTGATGCGGGGCATTTATGCTGACATTTATGCTGACATTTATGTGTTTTAGCCGAACAACAAAACAAATAAAGGAGTCCAAAACAGCATATGCTGATACATTTATGCTGTCCATTTATGCTCATTTTGAGCAAGCCGAACGCACCCTGACCACCTGTAGTATATCCATTACGTCCTAACAAATCCAACGACTCAAACTAAATAAAATAAGGATCAGAATGATGAAAATGGACAGAAGAGGGATACATCATAAATAGACCTGTAGTATAAAATTAGTGATTAAGGTTTTAATAGTCCTCTCTTAAGTGGTCACACAAAAATAAATTAAGGGGTGTTTGTTTGGGTAATCAGGAAAGGGAATCGGAATGTGATTCTCTTTCTTGCTGTTTGTTTGCCAGTTTTTCCTATTTTCAAATGAAGAGAAAGAGAATGGGATTACCCAAAACCCTTATTTTGATTCCCCACCCCTATTAGGGAATGAGATTCCCTTTCCCCAGTACACTTTGACCGTGGACATATGACTATTGACCGGTGACTAATGACCATTGACCGGTGAATGTTGACCATCAATTAATACTGTTGACCGGCAGCCGGTAGCCGTTTGGACCATTGACCGATGGCCGTTGACCAGTTATGTATTTCATTCCCCCCGCTCCAGGAAAATCAAAGAGAATTCTTTTCCATTCCTTTCTATTCCATTTCCCAATTCGATTCCGTTTCCGTGTGAAACAAACGCCCCCTAAAATAATGTGCAAAATTGCGCGTTGGATTTCTATTAGGCACCGTTCTGTATTCACGAATAGGAAATTAATGTCTTTTTTTTACTTTTTTGTGTGCCATGTGTCATTGTATTATTAGTTAAAATTTAACCCAGTACATATG
Source organism: Limonium bicolor (assembly GCA_023374045.1). Taxonomy (NCBI): domain Eukaryota; kingdom Viridiplantae; phylum Streptophyta; class Magnoliopsida; order Caryophyllales; family Plumbaginaceae; genus Limonium; species Limonium bicolor. The sequence continues at coordinate 280,762,456 of CM041781.1, forward strand.
TGTCAGTTACAATAAGTTAACTAGAGGTTAGATTAAACAAAAGCTAGTATTTGTAGCGAGCTTTTGGAGGCAGTGGAGAACGACCCCAGGTCCCGTTCGGAGTTCACACTCAAACGCAGCTATTGCCGCGAAAATAATAAGCTACTGTGGTTATCCTCTATCAGTGACATGTGGGATGAGTTTACTTTTTACTAATAGGAAATTGGACAAGTGTCCTTTACTTTCTCAAAAACAGATTAATCTTCTACTCGTGCGTAATAGAACGGGGCCTTAATCTGAAAGGCGAACGCACTTAAGTCAGAATACTTCACGGGAGGGCTAGTCTGGTTGCGCGCCAGGAAGGAGCCATCGTCATCACTAGTTAAAGCAACTCACTGAACCGTTGGTCCTGCGGCTTGGCACCCTGCGTATGTGCTTTCTCCGGCCCTCCAACGCTGGAAAGCTGCCGTTTCAGAGCCATTTAAATTCAAGCAGTTAAAGCAGTGATTTCTTCCCAATAATAAATATTTTTCCACCTCCCCAACCGAATTTATTGCACTCACTCACTCACTCACTCTCCCTCCCCCCAGTCTCCCCCTCTCCATCGCTCACTCCCGTACGCTTCTTCCCGAATTTGGGCCAATAGATCCATACATTGCTCGACCGAACCCTGAGATCACTTCCTACGGTACGGTGTGCATCCTGATAAAAAGGAAGAAGACATTTCACTACATTGAGGTGCTCTGCTAACCGACTTCATCCGTCAGAAGTTGCCAAAATTATATGTATAATTTATTTGTCATTTGGAAACAATTTCCTCGGTTTTTCTGTTCCCATTATTTTTGTCACTTTGATTTGATAATTCGTCTCGTTAATAATATTTTCTAATTTATTTCCTGATTGCAGATCTTCACTGTCTTGGCGGATTTGGCCTTAAAGACTGGTGGTGTTTGCAGTTGCTTTATTTGAGCTTGACAGAGTTGGATATATGGACACTGGTGGGGATGAACTAAGAAAGTGAACCTTTTGGAATTGTGTCCCCTTTTGTCTTCAAAGTCCGAAATCCGAATTTTGCTGGGATCTTCTTTCCACGCCCACCTTTTCACTATTTCTGTTGAGGGTTTGTTAACCAGTTTGAAAAAAAATGAGCTGGTGTGTGTCCACTGTTTGATACTTTTCAAACAGGGTTGGATAGGATGGGGCAAAGCATAGATATGTTTTCGGGCCTTGAAATCTGATACTTTTTGGAACTCTTTTCGCTCCTTGTTGGGATATTTTGCACGGGAAATAGAATGGGTTGCCTTTGTTGCAACCATCTGCTATTGATGATAGCAAGGAGAGCCCAAGAGAGAGACTCGCAAGTAAAGTGAATTCAGAGTCACGAGGGTCTTCAAGGGGGAATTCCTTGAGGAGGGATGATGTCAGTCGGGAAAAAAATGGAAATGAGGGCAATGCTGGAAGGCAAATGCTGATAGATAAGACTGGAAATGGAACCATCCGATTACATATTGATAGCTTGGATTGGAAGAGAACCGGGTTGGAGTATGGTGTTATTAATCATCCGGCTGTGGGTTCAATAGCCAAAGCGGCAGAGGGGGAGCAAGTTGCTGCTGGGTGGCCCGTTTGGCTCGCAGCAGTTGCTGGGGAAGCTATCAAGGGATGGGTGCCTCGGAGGGCAGATTCTTTTGAGAAGCTGGATAAAGTAAGTGCTGATTTCCTTACTTCTAAAGCGTCCGTACATGATTTACTTCAGTTTATGAAGATGCTGAACTGAAATGGAATCCTGGATGTATTGATCAACACGGTAGATCTGGTGCATAGAGCCACAGGCAACGTCAATTTACCCATTTATTCGAAAGTATCCATAGGTTTATATTTCTGGACCCGTCCCCTCACAATTGAACGTTTTACAAGAATCTCGGAATTGATTTTTGTATGTCTACTCGAAATGGATTCTGGTTTTGTGTATATGAACGATGAAGCAAACTTGGAGCAAAGCTCAAAGTTTTGCTCACCTCACTGTGTTTGCCGTAGGGCACTTTGAAGTTTTATAATGCCCCAGTGTTGATGAGGAAGGTCGTGTTTTATGTTCTGGTGATAACATTAGCGGTCTTTAGAGTTTGATGGTGACAAGTCTCCATTTCTGTTTACTGGGAGCAAAGAAGATGATGCTTTGGTTTACAGATCATTCACTGAGGAAGTGAAAGCAACAATAAGTCTATTATCAATAAAAAAAGAAGCTACTTTAGTCTTATAGGTATAGACTGATTAGAACGGAGGAAATCTAGTGGCTCTGTCATTTCTTCCATTGTGCTTTTGACAAGCATACACATGTTAGTGAGATGGCATCTTCACCGCAAAAAAATTGTTTTATTTAGTGCATTTGATTTTTGTATGGTTCTTAAATGTGTATTATTTGACAGGACATATCATGGTCTCATTATGTTAAATGCGGTTAAATCAATCCTCAAGTCTCTGTTGGACTAGATTACCATGATGTTATCTCCATATGTTAGAACTCGTTGTCACAGTTTTCTGGCCTATCGTGATTTGTTTCTGATGGTCTATGTTGTTGCAGATTGGTCAAGGAACTTATAGCAATGTATATAGAGCTCGAGATCTTGAACATAGGAAAATTGTTGCTTTGAAGAAAGTAAGGTTTGATAACTTAGAGCCAGAAAGTGTACGCTTCATGGCCAGGGAGATTCACATCCTTCGCAGACTCGACCATCCTAATGTAATTAAGTTGGAAGGTCTTGTTACCTCAAGGATGTCTTGCAGCTTGTACCTTGTCTTTGAGTATATGGAACATGATCTGGCTGGTCTTGCAGCCCATCCAGCTATCAAGTTTACCGAACCACAGGTGAACTTTACTTGAGAATTTCCTTCAGACTTTTTCCCTGCTGTGTAGTTTTTGTATCGACTAGGACAGCTTTTGTTAAAATGTTAATAGATTGGCTGAATGTGTTGCATGCAGGATTCACGATGGGCTGGTTTAGATTTTCAAGGTTTTGAAGTTGCCCACTTCAATTTGAACCAGTTTATTGCGCTGTTAGCTAGATATGTGATTGACAACTTATGTATTGTCTTTCTGGGGGTATGAAGGAGGCAACATGATTATATGGAATAAACTAGGCAAATTTTTTTAAAAGGTTTTATGATTTGTATCTTTCCGGGCTTTGTCAGCGCAACATTCTTTATTTTTAGTTTTTTTGCGTTTCCGCTAACAGTTTTGATGACCTAGTACATGTGATACTTATGGTGCTCTTATGTGCACCATGGGAAACTTCAGGCAAATTCTTTAAAGCTGTCACGCTAATGTGTAGGGAAATTTACAATAGAGTATTGTTGGCTCGGTTGTATCTATCACATTCTACTACTAGACAACACAAGATTTATTTGCTTGAACAGTTGCAGCAATCATTCTTGTTTCTTCTGCCGAGTTCTTTTCATTCTAAACTAATTCCTTTTGTTAATTAAACTTGTCTTAATGCCAAGTATAATGCTGCTTTTTTTATTGATTAATTTTGCAGGTTAAATGCTACATGCAGCAGCTCCTACGTGGGCTTGACCACTGTCACAGCCGTGGCATTCTACACCGGTGATATAAAAGGTTCAAATCTTCTCATTGATAATGATGGGGTGTTAAAAATTGCAGACTTCGGTTTAGCAAGTGTCTATGATCCTCATCAAAACCAGGCGCTGACAAGTCGGGTTGTTACTCTCTGGTACCGCCCCCCTGAATTGTTACTTGGAGCTACCTACTATGGTACTGCAGTGGATCTATGGAGTACCGGCTGCATACTTGCGGAGTTATACGCGGGCAAACCTATAATGCCTGGGAGAACTGAGGTATCTAGTGATGCGATTAAGTTAATTCTGGGAGGTATTTTCCAATTTCTTAGTCATCAGGAGAAGGATCCTGAATATACTCTTAAAATGTTGTGTGCGTTTCTGTAGTTCTAAGTTTAGTTTCTTTTAAGGAGTAGTTCTAAGTTAGTTAATGTACCTTTTGCTGGCAGTCTTGGGTATATATGCTTCCTCTTTTTTTTTTTTTTTTTTCAAATCTCCTTGACCGCTAGTTACCTTTGTTTTGTGTGGTGACTACATTTAGGTGGAGCAGCTACATAAAATATTCAAGCTTTGCGGGTCACCATCTGAAGACTATTGGAAGAAATCAAAGTTGCCCCATGCTACTATCTTCAAGCCGCAGCAACCATATAAACGCTGTGTTGCCGAAACATTCAAAAATTTCCCCGCTTCTGCTTTGAGTTTATAGAAGTTCTACTCTCTGTTGATCCTGCGGATCGTGGATCAGCAGCTTCTGCTTGAACAGCGAGGTATTGAAAGTCTGTATGTTGCATCTCGTAATATCTTATGTTAGCTTGTTATCTTGGTGGCTGATGATTAAAATACCTTGTTGCTTGAAGTTGAAGGCTATACTAACCTTCAATCTTTTCAAGTATTATACCCTCTCGACTTACGTTTATGTGTTTGTCTCTTCATCATCTGGTTATTAATTACTACTTTTGACGTTGTTTTTCATATGAGTGGGTGGGCTGTGCAGTGTTACACATTAACTGTCCTAGCCTTGCTACTAGGCTGAGAATAGAATCCAAACTTCGGTAGGACCAGGCTATGTAGGGCCATAAAAATGAAGTGGCTGGGTCCAATTTAAGTTGGTTTCAGCTTATACTTTCTATCATTGTATTGCACTAGACTGCCTGCATTTTGTAAAGTTGTGGCCTGTTCTGGTTACGAACTGTATATTTATTAATTTTGTCTAGATAAACTCTGTTTACTTTTTCAATATTCAGCAATCTGAAGTAGTACTTGGCCCAAATCAGTTTTAAGTCTAGATGGACTGATTCTATAGGAACTAGGTTAGTTTGGACTATATAAATACGCAACTATTTTGGTCCAAATTGGTTTGGCATGTTTGCCACTTGGCGAAACAGTTCTAGATCTTCGTTTTCTTTGGTTGGTTGTTTTGCCGCCAGTTACAGGAAACCAGAAAACTGCTAGCAGAAAATAAGACCCAAGCAAAGTAGTTCACTAGGAGAAATTCTGCTTTGTATTTTAAGTTTGCTTATTTGTGTCTGTAAAATAAATGTTTTTAAAGTTTTGTCAACATGAAACCAGAAATGGAACTCTCCCAAATCTATCTGATGGTCCAGATATCGTCATCTTCTGATATCAATGAAAGGGCATGTTGAAGTCAATGTTATCTCTCCTCTCTTACAAATATGGCTTGTTGTTATGAGATGCCTGTATTGGGTGTCATGGGAAGTGTGCTGCTATAACTTGTAGCTGGAATGTACATTCTAATGACAACTTACTTTTTTCTGCTCCGAGATGAACAAAATAGTAAAGACTGTTATGGTGTTCTTTCATTGTTTGTGTAAGCAACAATGATTTAGCATCTGGGATCCTAAAGCCCCAACCACCAAGAGTGTTTCTGTGACTTATCAATTTATTAGGTGTTCTTTCATTAAAGTATCTTGTGTCTTTTTGTTGGAGGCCATTGGAACGCTGTAACTTAAGTTAGAAACCGTACATGTCTTTCTTCATGGACTCGGTCATTCTTTGTAATCCAGTTTGAAATTTGACATCTTATATCCTGGTGATAAGTTTTGTATATTGCAAATGTGGATAGACTGACCACAGCTTCACCTTTTCTGTTAAATATGCGTGTGATATTTTGGTGGCATAGATTTAATCGCAGATGCAGTACAAAGAAACATGGCCTAAGTTCTTTGATGTGCTGCATTTAAAGTGGAAAGTCATGAATTCATCATCCTCTTGTGGTGGCTAGAGGACAAGCTTTTCTATTAATATTTGAAAAATGGCTACTTTGTTGGTATGTTACCAAGAAGGAAGTCTAAAACTTTGAGATGGAAACAACAAACATAGCACGACGTGATGGTGAAGGTACTAGAATTAATGTGAAGTGTCTCAAACGTACTACCAGTAACTTAGTTTTAGTGTAAATTGCTCACATTATCGTAATATGTCCTATATCATATCATACAGTATTAACTCATTCTGTGTTCATTTTGCTAGGGCAACTGTGATTAGTATATCAGTTTATTTTTTTTCTTCTTCGCTTTTTTTCTGTTTTTGGATTCTACTTTTAACCCCATATAGAAGAACAGAGAAATTGTTTCTATAGCTAAACATGGATATTAGAATTTGTGCAACATTGTTCATGAAACATTCGAGGTGCTTATGTTTTGTTTCACAGTTCTTCACGACAAAACCTGTTCCTTTTGTCTTGTCTTTCTCTACTTTATCCGACTCTTTTTAGTTTTGAGCACCATAACATCTGGTCTGTTGTCTTGTTTTGCAGTTCTTCACAACAAAACCTGTTCCTTGTGACCCATCAAGTTTGCCAAGGTACCCTCCTAGTAAAGAGTTTGATGCAAAGATGAGGGAGGAAGAGGCAAGAAGGTGAACACCTTCTGTTATACTACTAATTACTTTCAAAAATTCCACTAGAGAAATTTGAATAAAATTGAATGGAATTTTACGTATATTGCACCAATTTGGACCTTGTACTGAATTTCATGCCTTGAAATGTCTTATCTTATAGGCAAGGAGCTGTTGGTAAAAAAGGGCCCAGGGTTAGTATGGAAAGAAGTAAGACGAGAGAGTCTCGAGCTGTCCCTGCTCCCGATGCTAATGCTGAATTGATCTCTTCATTACAGGTACTTACCTCTGCTAAAATTTCTCATTTGTTGCATTTATTTTGCATTGTGTCGGCTGTTGGGATGCTTTTCCGTGGCTGTCAATTTTGTGCCACTTCTCTGGTTTGTTTACAATTCCACACATTAGGCTGTAATGCAATCTGAAAATAATTTTTTATGCTTGCTGATAAACAAACAAAATCTGTGTGCCCATCTCAGAAAAGACAAAGCTCAAGTTAGCTCCAAGAGCAGAGTGAGAAGTTCAACCCTCAGCAAGAAGAGATTGCAACAGGCTTCCCCATAGAACCACCAAGGCCATCTAAACCCCTGGTAGGAGAGAGACCGAACCTTAATCCAGAGGGTGCGCGAAGACATCCTAAGAGAGCTTCTCACTCGGGCCCCCTTGTTCCTCAGTCATCCCGATCTAAGGCTGGAGGAAGTAAGAACTTGGATGATGTCCCTAAGCTCTCTGCCGGGGAAGACTCATCTTCACCTGCACTTTCAACCATGTTGAGCCTGAGTAAAAGTCAATCTTCAAGTCATCAGAAAGATAAATTGGTTCGGCTGGAGTCTAGTGCTCACAAGATGATTACCAGATTTCCTGGATCCTTGAAAGAGACGTCGGTGCCATTGGAGTCTAAACAGGGTAGTCTTTTGAGTTCCTCTTCTCATGATGATGGAGATGGAAGGACTGGCAAGAGTGACCCTGTTCTTGTAAGTAGATTCCCTGGGCATGCGTATGTTATTATGGCTGCTTGTTTCCATATATGTAGAAATAAAAATCTAATGACCAGCCCTAGGGTTTCTATCTGTTGAGTGTATTTTTGAGTTGATGGGTAGTCCAAAACTCTGCTCTACAGAAGGCACATATAATTTTACCAATTGTTGGAGATCTGCTAGCTCACACGCACTTGATTTTAGTTATGATACATATCTACTTTTTTCCAAATTTGCAGATTGGTTATGGATCAAAGGGTGGCAAGATACACTACTCAGGGCCGCTCCTGGTTCCCTCAAGAAACACGGATCAGATTATGAAGGATCATGATCGCCATATCCAAGAAGCTGCGCGACGAGCTCGATTTGACAAGATAAGGTTGAAGAAGATGCAACAGGTTGAAGGATGTCAATCTGCTGCAGCTACATCATTGTCCGGCCGTTGATTTTTGTTTGGTCCGATTATCAATTCTGTGTGTAGAGGAATGGATTATTAGAAATATTCTCGAGTAGTGGCGTTGCCTTTGTAGCTAAGCTTCTAAGCAAAATATTAGTGTCAAATGTTAAGAGTTGGTTGAAGTCTAAAAGAGTAGTTGGCGCTTATATTTTTTGTACAGATGGACGCTGCGGGGAAGCATTAACAATTTGGCTTCTTTGTCTTGGTGTATAATCGCATAGGTGTATGTTGGTACCAGATACTCTGGTTGACCACCACTACGTTATCTTATTTGCTTATGCAAAGTTGTCATTTGGAGTAATTACGCGCAACCGATTCTATCTTAAACATCATTACGCGTTATATATCTCAACGATAATTAACATATTAATGTTGTCATTATCCAAAAAGAAGATATTGATGTTGTCACTTCTTCTTTTTCCTTGTCTCTTTATTTTAACGTGTGGCCTTGGATAGTCCTTGGCTCCTAACTCCTTACGTTATTTTGTGGTCTGGTTAAGGTAACAAATTACCCCTAGCGATCAGGCGCTACAAAAATAGTAATGCCATTCTTAATAGCAAGAAGATACATGGGTTATTGAGCAAAAAACTTTCTCTAGTTTGCATATATTTGCTCAATGGTTTCACCACTAATCTCGTTCAAAATAAGTTATATCACATTCTTGATACTCACTTTTGGATATATGTTGATGGAAGGGAGGATAGCTCTAGCAGTGAACCGATAATCTAGTTGTCGATGATCTTCACAACCTAACGTGGAAAATATGAATGAGGAACAATTACATGATCTTCCACTTCAAAGTGTATTTATGAAGCATACCACCGAGATAAAATTGACAATTAGCGTCTTCATTTTGCACTTCATGTAGAAAATGCATGTAGAGCTCTTCACAAGACTAAATTCAAGTTATTGCGGATGTGAAATTATCCAACTATTGAAACAAGATCTTTGGACTCGAACTCTTGATTCTATCAATGAACTCCTGATTGGCACTCAAATACGAGACTCCTAACTGCATGTTGTTCATTGCCACTCTATCGACATTTTTCAAGAGTGGGTCACCAACATGTAGGGCTGAAAAATCTGGCTATTTACTGATAGAAAATAGATCCAGGAAACTTGTGGATTAATGACAAGATTCAAGATTAAAATAAATGAAGAAGAGAAAAATATGGAGAATGGAGGTTGTCTTTTTTATTTCATCGTGAAAGTATTTCCACGGTAGTGTAGTTTGTACATAGACACACTATTTATATATAGCCAAATCTAATAGAACATTGAAGGAAATTACATGTACATTCTTTACCTTCTAAACTAAATACATACAATGATAAAATAAGTTAAGACGGAGATAATAAATATTATATATATAACAACTCCCCCTCAAATCATACACCTTTATGATTTGAAGCCTCGATATTGGCTCATAGCTATTGTATTTCATCAACTGTTGGAGAACAAGTGTGAGTCCCACATTGAAAAATTATAAAACTAGTAAGTAGTTCATATAGCTTATGGGCTACCCCACCTATTGTCAATTGATTTTAGATGGAACCCCTGGGTTATTGGGCCTTACTAGTCTGCATGGGTATTTTATATAATTCCCCCGTTGGGCCTATTCGTCCCCCCACAATATTTCTAATATGGTATCAGAGCCCAGGTTCAACCTTGGGTAATGAACCACTGCCTAATGGATACCCAATTTAAAACGGACTGTGTCACGATAAACCAAGAGAAGGGACCGGGCCAGTACCATAGAATTGGACGGTGTCACGGAGCAGAGACCGGGCCAGTACCAAATGGGTCCAAGCAGGGTGTGAAAGACTCACACTTGAGGGGGGATGTTGGAGAACAAGTGTGAGTCCCACATTGAAAAATTATAAAGCTAGTAAGTAGTTCATATAGCTTATGGGCTACCCCACCTATTGCCAATTGGTTTTAGGATGGAACCCCTGGGTTATTGGGCCTTACTAGTCAGCATGGGTATATTTTATCCCAACGGCAATATTGCATGAATCTCATAGAGGAATATGGATGTCAAGATCGGCGCATTACTCAAGGACCTATGGTAGTTGGCAACCATTGTTAGTAGGTGATGGTACTCCTCTTCCTGATCCTACTGTTTATAGGCGTCTTGTTGGCAAACTCAATTACTTATCTAACACACGACCACCATCTGAGTTTTACTGTTCAACACTTGAGTCAGTTCATGCAGCATCCTACCGATGTTCACATGGAAGCTACTTTACATGCGCTTTGCTATGTTCGAGGGACAATTAATTATGGGATTGTTCTTAGCGATGGAGGGTTAACACCATTGAAACTCATGGCTTACTGTGACTCCGACTGGGCAGCTTGTCCAAACACTAGGAAGTCCGTCTCTGGTTATTATATTTTCTTGGGAACCAGTCCCATCTCTTGGAAGACAAAGAAACAAGGTTCCATCTCTCTCTCTCTCTCTCTCAGTGCAGAAGCAGAATATCGCTCTCTCCGGCGTGTTACTGCAGAGTTGACATGGCTCACTCGTGTTTTGTCTGAACTTTGTGTTGAGGATATCATCCCGATTCCAGTCAAGTGTGACAATCAATCGGCCATTCATATTGCTCGTAATCCTGTCTTTCATGAGAGGACAAAACACATCGAGATAGATTGTCATTTTGTGCGTGAGCAGATACAACGGGGTCTTGTTGACATCGTTTATACTCACACTTCTACACAGTTAGCAGACATGTTGACGAAGATCCTTCCGGGAATGAGATACCAGGAACAATTGCAACACATGGGTATGCGTGACAATTAACGTTTCAAGCCTTGTTGAACCAGTTCCCCTGCGGCTTGCGGGGGGGGGGGGGGGTATTGGAGTATTATTTGGAGTATTAATATTTAAGTAGTTTAGATTTTCTATTTTATTTCTTATGCAGTTTAGATTTTCTATACACTAGGAGATATTATATAATCTTGGAAAGAATATTGCTTCCATAGAATCTGCACTTTCTAGTCTTTATATATACAGAGATAGGTTTGTAAACACTACATACAGATGAATACACAAGCGACAGCTACATACATTCTCTTCTTTACATATTTTTCACGTTTCTAAACTCCTAAATCTATTATGGTATGATCTTAGCCCTATTCTATTTTGATGATGACTGCATATTGCTTCCCAAGCAGTGTCTTGGTTAGCAGATTTGGCTAGCTGGTCCTTAGAAGGCACAAGCTCCATATTAATTAGGCCTTCTGTAGTTTTTGCCTCACAAAGTGGCCATCCAACTCGATATAATTTGTCCTTTCATGAAGGACAGGGTATATTGTGATACGAATTGTAGCATGATTATCTGATCTCAAAGGTATAGGCTTGATGTTGTTCACCCGAAGCTCACTCAATAGCCTTGCTATCCCACTTAATCCAACCGTCACTTGTCTCATGGCATGATATTCAGATTTAGCTGAAGATAGAGCTACACTAGCACTAGTACAAAAACAGTCTATTTCGGCGGTTGTGAACCGCCGAAATGGAGTGCGCCGAGATAGGTGTACAATCCTATCTCGACGGTTGTACAACCGCCGAAATAGGTCATCTATTTCGGCGGTTGTTAGATAAAAACCGCCGAGATAGGCGCGTTTTAAAATTAAAAAAAAAACCTATTTCGGCGGTTCCTAGCTAACAACCGCCGAAATAGGTCCTTTTTTTTAAAAAAAAATCGATTTCCGCGTCGTCTTCAACCTCTCAGCAGCAATTCCAGCGATTTTCAACAGGCGCATCCACGAGAATGAAGGCACAGAGCATGTAAGTTTGCCATGAGAGAAGAAAATGAACACGTACAGGCGCAGAGCATGTAAGTTCGAGTATATTACCGGTTCCTAGAGAGAATAAGATAAGTTCGAGTATATTACCACCATAGAAGAAAATGAACACAGGCGCAGAGCATGTAAGTTCGCCTGCAAAATTACCGTGAGATTAGAGGATGAAGAAAGGTGTGCAGAGCTTGTTTGTTTACCAGTTGGGGTTGCAAATTTACCGTGAGAGAACGGGATGGAGAGAGCCACCGGTTTCGGTTGCGAAATCACCATGAGAGCAAGTGAAGAAGAGAGGCGCAGACCATGTTCGCCAGTTAGGGATGCGAAATTAGAGAGAAGAGAAGATGAAGAGATTAGGCCAGTGAGCAAATATGTAATAAAATAAAGTCTATTTTTGGCGGTTGTTACTAACAACCGCCGAAATAGACTAAAATGTAAGCGGCCTTTTGAAAATTTCAGAAAAAAATCCCGGGAAATGAACCTATTTCGGCGGTTGTAGATAAAACCGCCGAAATAGGGCTCCGAGATTTATGTAGTCTGAAAAAAAGACACCTATTTCGGCGGTTCCTAAATAGGGGCGCCGAAATAGGCGTTTTTTGTACTAGTGTAGTTTGCTTCTTAGATTTCCACAATAGAGAACTGCCACCTAAACATATATAATAACCACTAATGGACCGCCTAGCATTAGGATAGCCTACCCAGTGAGCATCACAAAAAGCAACAAGATCAAATTCCCTTTTGTATGTAAAAATATCCATAACCCAAGGTTCTTTTCAAATATCTTAAGGTATACATTGCAGCCTTAAAGTGTAAATTTTTACGATGATCCAAACACTAAATTAAAACTTGTATTGGAAAGTAGAGTCAGGTCTACCATAAGGTAAAAACTTAAGTTTCCAACTAAGCGTCTATATAAAGTAACATTGTTCATTAGTTTGTCTTTATTCTTCTTAGTTTTACAACATGATATAAAGGGCTAGCTGATAAGTGTCTAAATGAGCATGTTTTATGGGTGTATTTCATATATTATATCAGCACTTTTCTGCTCATTTCTCACTTATCATATGTTTTTCCTCTAGTTTATGTTTTATTGATTATCTCACAAATTTATTGGTTAAACATGAGGAAAACCAAGCTAGGAGCAAAGTACACGAGACGAACGACATAGCGAAGGCGAACGCTCGAAAAACGGAGTCCAAACGAAGAATCTAGAGCCGGTCAAAATACAACGTCCGAGTGTCAGTCGTGTGTTTGAAGTAACAAAGGGTGGACAGGGGAACACACGTCCGTGTGTTTGTTGTGACTATAAACAAAGGGTGCAGGGGAAGGACACAACACACGTGGTGTTGTCCTGACCCAACAAAGGGTGGACAGGGTAGGACACAAATGTGTCCGCCCAACCAAGCGTGGACAAGGCTAATTGTGTCCGCCCACTAAGGGAGGACGTGGCTTGTGTCCGCCCAACTAAGGGAGGACGTGGCTTGTGTCCGCCCAACTTTACCACCGGACGTGGCTTGTGTCTGCCCAAACAAGCGTGGACACAAACGTGGACATGAGCTGTCCGCCTAGAAATGGCTGGACACATACGTGGACACAGGGCGGACGTGTGTAAATACAACGCAGATCCAGAAATTAGCGCGACAGTTTTCTTCTTCGCCGACTGTCTTCCCCAAGTTGCTTCTTCCTTTGCGGCGCCTACAGACATGTCAAACTGCTTCTTCAGCAATATCAGGCGCCTGCCCAGTTGTCGCGCGTTCTGCCGCCCCCAATCCATTACTGAATTGCTCGCTCACTCGGTCGTTCCCTCTGTCTTCTTCCCCTTCCTTTCTTCTATAAAACCCACGCTGCTCTGCTCAAATAAATCATCCCTTCCTCTCAATCCAAACTAGACCACCGTTACAGACAATCGACCACGACCCACCATTCACCTCTTATCCTCCACTTCTCCATTTTAGTTTTATTCTTCATTCCACCACCACACAGCAAAGAACGATAAGAAGAAGAGAAGAAAAGGGAGCTGGAGCAGAAGCGAATCGCAGTCCAGTCTCCGCCGGCAGTCTCCAAATTAATGGCTAACTTTGCTTTCTTTTTATTACCTGTTAATGTCTGAGTGATTTTACTTGTATCCTAGGATGGGGTTTGACCCCAAATAATTCAGACTTATTATTAATACCAAGTTTGCTTATAAATATTTGTTTTGTCTCTCTAAATTATTAAATGCTTAACAACTGATCATTTTTATGCATTTACGGTTTCTCTTATTTCAATGATTTTGTAAATCTGAGAATATACCACAAAGAAAGACAAACGTTAGATATTATCTCCTTGATTAGCAGATAAAATCCATCGTTGTTATTAAAAGAATTTTGCTTAATGCTAATTAATGATTTAGACTTCTTCTGATTGTAAAAAGTCTATTGAATTAATTAAGAGTTGTCCTTATCTATGATTTAGGAAGGCCACAAGATAAATTCTTAAACAGACAAATAAGAGCAATTAGGATTATAATGAATGTCTGCGCTTAAATAAATATTTATTACCTGTCTCATTTATTAAACTTGTTTTAATTCCTTTCAGCAGCAAATATTGTTAAATGCTTAGCGTGACAACTACTACTGCTTTATTTGGTAACTATCAACATATGATTTTGAGATAGTCTAAGTACCACAAAGGGATAAACCTTGGTATTTACACTCCGAATTGAACAGGAAATACCGAGTCTATGACTAAGAGTTCGTAACTGACACTTATTAACTCCATAGACAATAAATAATTGAGACATGGTTATATATCTGTTTAAGTAATTTAGGCAATTCCCCCACTATCCTAGGATACCTTTTTCCATCCATTTACTTTATTACTGTGTTTATTATTTCTGCACTAATCCTATAAATCAAGCTTGCCTCCGGCTAAACCCCATTATTTATATTTTATGCACTTTTATTTATCTTCTTGTACATTTACTAAACTGGATATTAATTAGATAGTTGCGAAATCTCTGTGGATACGACCTTGTTGTACTACAAAGATTGGGTTCACTGCCCATAAGTTAGCAAGATAGTTTAACTATTATTTTGCCCAACACTAGCATCAACCTTTCTTTTGAGATAATCATATTCTGCAATCAATTCTGCATAATATATTTCCGGCCAAAGAACAATGCCTGCAAAAGTATGAATAAATTTCATTCCTAAAATAGATTAAGGCATCATAAATTCTTAATTTCAAACCTTGGTCAAGATCCTTCTTAATGGATTTAATTAGTCCCAAACCATCACTCTAACCAATATGTTATCAACATAAACTACAAGAAACATACCTTACCAGCTAGCCATGTTTTTAGATTGTAGTGAATAGTCATTCATAGACTGCTTGAATCATATCCTTTTAGAAAAACTTAGCTTTTGATTCCTTTTCCTAGAGGCTTGTTTCAAGCCATATAGGAACTTCTTTAATATACACAAACCTTACCAAAGTTTTCAGAAGCGTGTCCTTTAGGAATTGCCATAAAATCTTCCTCTTCTATAGGTCTTTGTGCAAGAAAATATTGTTGACATCCAACTGTCCTCTATAAACCCATTTTGTTGGCATCAATTAGAACAAGGGCTTTAATAGTGGTGATGTTTACAATAGGAGGAAAAGTCTTCAAATAATCTATTCCATATTTTCTCAAAAATAAAGGAAATGAAGGTTTGTATTCTTTCTCTCATATTTTTGTTGTTAGAATTGCTAATTCTAGTCATGGTACTCATTCAATATTATCTTCATCTTCTGATTTTGGTAGTAAGTATAATGCTGCACAAAATGATATGGATTTGAATGAAGATAATTGAATTGGTGGTTTAAACCTTGCTAAAAAAAGTAATTTGTTTGGCCTCTGATAAACTAAATGGTGAGATCCGTTTTCATGATACTCACAATAAATAATTTGTACTTGTTTTGTGTAGATATGTTGTTAAAGATTTTAGATGAAGGAAAGCCCTGGATGAGGAATTTAAAGCCTTAGAATGAAATTAAACATGAGAATAGTTTATTTACCTTCAGTGATGAAGGCCATCAAATGCAAGTGGGTTACAGATTTAAGTACAATGCTGATGGCGCACTAGAAAGGTGTAAAGCTAGACTGGATACTAAGGGCTCTACTAAGAAAAGATTGCTCTACCATGTAATCTTGTACGTTTTTTGCAGGATGTCTCTCTCTTTCTAATCTCCTAAGACTTACATCTTATTTTTAAGATTCTCAAAATTTCACCCAAATCACCCAAATCTGCATTAGCTCCATCTTCTATATAAACTGGAGAATCATTGTGAACAATTTCTGGTTCAAAAATATAGACATTATGGTCTTTATAATCAACATCATTATACAGATTGAGTATTGTCCTTATGCATAATGCCTTTGGCAATATCTTGATCATCATCAGCATAGAAAGGATCATAAGCATGAATATCAAAATTATGATTATCCAAAGAACCATTTTTCTTGAAAGGATATGCACTCTCATGAAGATAACATCGCTCTCTATATAATTTTGTTGTCCAAATCGAGTAGTTTATATCCTTTATTGCCTTGATTATAGCCTAAGAAAATGGCTCTTATTGACCTGGATGCTAATTTATCATGCCGATCCTTATTCACATTAATATAAGCCAAACATCCAAAGCATTTGAGCTGAATGCAATATGGTTTAAAACCATAAAAAACATCAAAGGGGCTCTTATTGGAGATAGCCTTCGAAGGCATCCTATTAGTGAGATAAGTAGTAGTTAAAATACTTTATCCCCAAATTCATGGGATGAGATGAATAAAAAAATAGATCTAGCAGTCTCAAGTATGTGTTTGTGTTGTCTCTTCACAACAACCCATTTTGTTGTGGAGTACGACTTGTTATTTCGTGAATAATCCCATTCCTTTAAAGATATCTACCCCTTGTCTTGAACTACCAAATTCATAGGAGTTATCACTTCTAATGCACTTAATTTCTTGCCAAATTGTCTATCCAACCAATTTAGAAGGGATCAATCATAATGGTCCAATAATCAAATTTTGAACTACAAAGATGTCTATGTGGCAAGAAATACCAGTACCTGTCATATGTTTTTCTTTTGTAAGGACCCCAAAAATCCAAATGAACAAGGTAAAAAACATTTACACTCTTCATTAAACTATTAGAAAAGGAGAGCCTATGACTTTTAGCCCAGGAATATGAATCACAAATGAAATGATTACATTTATTTTTTCAAATATGAAAGACTTAGCTTTAGCACCTTATCCCTAGGAATATGACTAAGTCTGTATTGTCTGATACTAACTATGTCATTACACTCAAAACAAAGATCCAGAACTCTAGTGTTATAGCCCAAACCAATTCTATTGTAGTTTTTGATCTTGGCACACACTTTATTCAAGATACAAAGCCTCTTGATAAACTTCCAATTTGCACTTGACTTCCATGATCACAACCCTGACAAATACAACATTTGGAGTCCAACAAAAATGACTCATGCATATCAATAGCCAGTTTTCTCACATAAATCAAGTTAAAATCTAAATGTTAAAACAAACAAGACATGGTTCAATGAACGAATTTGTTAATCCTAATGTCACCTATAATTCTAACAAATTGGAGATGCCAACTGGGCATTTCCTCCATATGAAACTTGATAAGAACATTATAATCATCAAATAGAGAAATATCACCGCTATAAGCCCTAGTGTCAAGGATCCATATGAGGCTTTGTAGTCGGAATCTTTAGTAGTGGTTAACAAATTTATGATTATCAAGATTAGAAGTGTAATAGTGAGAAGAATCAATAACAATAAGCCACAATCCAAGTCTGAAGTTTGTATTTCCATGTTGGAGTGTGTTTTATTGATGTAGTTCAGCAACTGCAAATCCTATTCATTTGTCATGGTGTCTTAGAACAGATATTTAGGTTTTTCTACTTCTTCTGAGCAAACGGTTTTTGTAGTCTTTCCTTCCCTTACTCGATCTTCAATTAGGAAAAATTTGATTTTACGATATTTGGTGTGTCTAAGTTTGCTACAATGAGTGCAGTTAAGGTTATTTTTTCTGGATTTACCTCATGGCCTTGTTGAGCAAAATCTATACAATATTATATAAAGATTTATAGCAAACTAATAGGCAAGTGCACCTAGTCCTAGTAGTACAACAAGTGTCGTATCCTCAGGGAAATTGTTCAATTTTCCTAGCTTCAGTATTTAATAAACAGTAAATAAAAGGGGTTTAGCCAGTGGCAATCTTGGTGGTTTTGGGTTCGACAGATAAAAACAATTAAAAGCTTAAATAAAACTATTGTGAATCGAATGGATGGAAAATGTGCTAAGGAAGGTGAAATCGCCCAAATATACTTCAGATTTTAATTATAATCCTAATTCCCTCTATTTGTCTGTTTAAGAATTTATCTTGTGGCCTTCCTAAAGCATAGATAAGGTCAACTCTTAATTAATTCAATAGACTTTTTACAAGCAGAAAAAGTCTAAAATCATTAATTAGCGTTAAGCAAGAATTCTTTTAATAACAGCGATGGATTTTATCTGCTAATCAAGGAGATAATATTTAACGTTTGTCTCTCTTTGTGGTCTATTCTCAAATTTACAAAATCATTGAAATAAGAGAAACTGTAAATGCGTAAAAATGATCAGTTCTTAAGCATTTAATAATTTAGAGAGACAAAACAAATATTTATAAGCAAACTCGATATTATAAGTAAGTCTGAATTATTTGGGGTCAAACACCCATCCTAAGCACAATATAAACTTACTCAGACATTGACAGAAATAAACATAGAGTACAGATAGACATTAAAACAGAGTAAAGTTTGAGGAAAGAAAGAACTATATTTTGGGGAGAGTTGTTTCGCTTCCCGACTTGTCTCTGTGATTATGTCGACCTCAAAACGATGATAGATAGGTAGAACGAAGAAGAACGAACAAACTGGCAAAAGTTGGTCCTGTCCGGGTCTGTTTGGCCGGACACAAATCCGAACATGCCCTGTCCGGGTCTATTTAGCCGCCGACACAATCCGGACACAACTCATCCTTTAATGGGAGTTCGCGTCTGGGTTGTGCAGAGCTTCGTTTGTTCTGCATTTGGTTTTCTGGAGATAAGAGCGTAGGCTATTTGGTGATGGAAAAGAATGAAAAATGTAGTGTGGATGGAGGGAGAGTGAGTGTTGATGAGCGTTTATGAGTTTTGATGCAAGAAGGAGATGATTTGAAGATGGAAGGAACGTGGGTTATTTATAGCAGAGGAAAGGAAGAAGATACGGGAGTGGTAGGCTGACAGGTGAGGAAAATCAGGAGAACGGTGGATTTTGGAGTAGACAGTGGTAGATTGATAAGGCATGCGGCGCCTGATAAGTTTGAGGTAGTAGATAGATAATATTGTGGGCGCT
Organism: Limonium bicolor; assembly: GCA_023374045.1. Classification (NCBI taxonomy): domain Eukaryota; kingdom Viridiplantae; phylum Streptophyta; class Magnoliopsida; order Caryophyllales; family Plumbaginaceae; genus Limonium; species Limonium bicolor. The sequence continues at coordinate 280,781,516 of CM041781.1, forward strand.
GCAATTGAAGAAGAAATGGAGTAGACGGCGTAGTAATTGAAGAAGAAAATGGAGAAGACGGCGCCGAAATAAATCAGTCACGTGAATTCTGGATATGGGCTACGTTTTACACGCGTCAAAATGCGTCCGGATTGCGTCCGGGAGCCGGACGTGTGTGTCCGGAAGTGCGTCCGGGTGGATTTAGCCGGACATGGTGTGTTTTCGTCTTGTCTACAAACTTCGACAGGCTCCAGATTCTTCGTTTGAGCTCCGTTTTTAGATCCGTTTGCGCCTATGCGTTCGTCTCTTTGTCTACTTTGCTCCTAGGTTGGTTTTCCTCATGTTTAACCAATAAATATGTAAGATAACCAATAAAACATAAACTAGAGGAAAACTAACCAAAGTCGAGAAATGAGCAAGAAAAGTGCTAATATAACATATGAAATACACCCATAAATCATGCTCATTTGGACACTTATCACACCCCCCACACTTACCTTTTTGCTTGCCCTCAAGCAAAACCATGTACCCAAGTAAGTAGGGAATGCTCAATACTAACAAATATTATTATGAAGGGTAGGATAAGGAGGTGAACAGTACATGATCTTAAACTTTTTGAGGAGTGTGATCCATCACCTACTGGTGGCACAGGTGTGCTCAGGTAAAAACAAAATATAGACTTTTGGGGTATGATCCAAGGTGCTTCAATGCTTCTCAGTTAGGTGACTTTGAGAACTTTTACCACGGCCAACTTCTCTCAAGAATGGGCATTGAGGAGAAAAACAAAAGGAAAATAGATTTATGTATTTGTTTCACTTTTTTCATAAGAGATGAGAGGATAATATGTAGGCATCAAGCCTTTGTATTTAAGAACACTCAACTCTCATTGTTGGTTACCAATGGTGTCTCGCAAGTCCCTTGTTATTATTATTATTATTTTTTTAGACAGAGAAGCACCCCTTAGCAAACCCTAAGAGAGAAGACAGAAAGAACCCCTGAACAATAAAGATCCAACCATTGCAGATCATTTGGTCACACCACGTAAAACGCTCCTCAACAGTAATCAAAATGAAAAATTTTGCACCTTTTAAATTTTGTACCTTTATTTGTACTTTTAAATTTTGTACCTTTTATCCCATAATTCATAATAATATTTGTTTTTAAAGAGAACAACCAACATCAAAAGGGTTCACGATTTTAATTTTGGACAAACGCAAGATAAGCAGAGAGATTATCATTTTAAGCACAAAATTTCGTCGAAAAGGGCACTTCCCCCACACTTAAATTGAACAATGTCCTCATTGTTCACCAGAAAAACAAGGGAGGTTTCAGAAGACCTTTTCGGTAAGTAGAAAAATAGAGAAAACACAAAGGTCACAATTAAACATTTTAGCACAAAAGCTATCCACAGCAGAATTCAGCAAAGTAAAAGCAAAATTAAAGAAACTAGTACTCCCCTGAGATTGTTATTGCTTGCGTTAAAGGAATTCCCCCACACTTGAGCTTCAGCCTCAAAGTAGCGTAGCTTGGTTGCGGTGTAGACATGAAGTTGCACCTGCATAAGGCACTAGAAGCAACCATACTACAAACGGGGTTAAGAGTTAGCAAAAACAAAATTTAAAGAGAACCTAAAAATTAAAAGAAAATAAAAGTAAAAGAAAGAAAATTTCATCCGGGACAATCATGGATTGATAAAAATAAGCATTAAGCGTGATAGACTGAACACAAACATGTAAAAAATAAAGAAACGGAAACTTCCCCTGATATCGTAGATTGAGGAAGATTCCCTTTCTCACACTTAAGTTCGAACAATGGGGGTAGTAGCGTTCCCCACACTGGTATTCAAGCAAGTGTCCAGCCTTGGAGATCATCAAATACCATGATTAGAAGTTCACCTACACACACTTACACCTACCCAAAAATAAACGCTAAAAGTGTTGCATTAAAGCCATACACCATTAAATATATAAAATAATATGCTCCCTCTTCATGTGATAGAACACATCCTCCTTTCTTTGATTTTTTTTTATAAAAATAATATAGGATAATTTAGAAGAATGTAAGCAAAATAATAGGATAATAAAATTTTAACCACTGGGTTGCCTCCCAGTAAGCTACCCTTCTTTAACGTCTTTGGCTAGACGCTTTGAAGCGTACTCAAAACTGAGGATCTTGTAGAATTATTGCATGAGCATCAACTTTCTCGAGATTACCACCCTGATAATGCTTTAGTCTCGACCCATTTACCATGAAAGTTTGTCCTTTAGCATTTACCAACTGAACTGATCCGTATGGGGTGACCTTGGAGACAGTAAAGGGTCCAGCCCAATAGGATTTTAGTTTACCAGGGAACAGCTTCAACCTGGAATTGTACAGTAGAACCAAATCTCCCATATGAAACTCCCGTTTAAGGATCATCTTGTCGTGCCACTTCTTGGTTTTCTCTTTGTAGATACGGTTATTTTGTAGGCATCCTCTCGAAACTCCTCTAACTCGGTAAGCTGAAATTTCCGTTTGTCACCTGCTCTCAGTAGATCAAAGTTTAGTGCTTTCACTGCCCAGAATGATTTGTGTACAACTTCGACCGGTAAATGACAAGCTTTTCCGAAGACCAATCGATACGGGGACATTCCGATGGGTGTCTTGTAGGCAGTTCTATATGCCCAGAGTGCATCATCCAGTTTCAGGGACCAGTCTTTTCGTGAAGAATTAACTGTCTTTTGCAGGATCCACTTCAATTCTCGGTTAGAGACTTCAGCCTGGCCATTTGTTTGAGGGTGATAAGATAGGCTACCTTGTGTCTTACTCCGTATTTTGTCATTAAGGCTGTGAACTGCTTTACAGAAGTGGGACCCTCCATCACTGATTATAGCAGTGGGACTCTGAACCTTGTAAATATGTTCTTTTTCAAGAACTTAAGCACTACCTTTGCATCATTTGTGGGAGAGGCGATAGCTTCCACCCATTTAGTCACATAGTCGACTGCTACCAAGATGAAGAGGTTTGAGCAAGATGAAGGAAAGGGTCCCATGAAGTCTATGCCCCATACGTCGAAAGGTTCTACCTCAAGTATGATGTTGAGAGGCATCTCATGTTTTCGGGAGGTGTTCCCAAGTCGTTGGCACTCATCGCAGGAAGCTACAAAGGAATGACAATCTTTATGCAGGGTTTTCCAGAAGAAAAACTTGATTGAAGTACCTTAGCTGCTGTTCGTGCTGGCCCATGATGTCCTCCGGCTTCAAGAGAGTGACAATGTCGTAGAATGCTTTGGATCTCATTTCGGGGTACACACCTTCTCACCATCCCGTCTGCACAGACCTTGAAAAGGAGAGGGTCCTCCCAGTAGTAATGTTTTACATCTGAAAAGAACTTCTTCTTCTGCTGGTAGGTTAGCCCGTGTGGCATTACTCCTCGTGCTAGGTAGTTGGCCATGTTAGCGTACCATGGATCACCAGTGTCGCCAATCATAAAAATGCACTCATCTGGGAAGAATTCATTGATAGATGTGCCATCACTTGGTGCCTCTATGCGAGATAGGTGGTCTGCTACTACATTTTTCACTCCTGGCTTGTCTCTGATTTCAATCTCAAATTCTTGTAGTAGGAGTATCCACCGGAGGAGTCGAGGTTTGGCATCTTCTTTGGCGAATAGATACTTCAGAGCGGAGTGATCGGTGTGAATTATTACTTTGCTTCCCAAGAGATATGATCGGAATTTATCCAGAGCAAAGACTACTGCTAGAAATTCTTTCTCAGTAGTTGCATAATTCTTCTGAGCATCGTTGAGGGTTCTACTTGCATAGTAGATGGTTCTCAAGATCTTCTCCTTCTTTTGACATAAAGCTGCCCCCACTGCGTAGTCACTGGCATCGCACATAATTTCGAATGGTAGGCTCCAGTCTGGTGATATCACGATGGGGGCGGAGATGAGGCAATCTTTTAGTGTGTTGAAGGCATGTAGGCATTTGTCAGTGAAATTGAACTTGACGTCTTTAGCTAGGAGATCACATAGAGGCTTTGAAATTTGGAAAAATCCTTGATAAACCTTCTATAGAACCCAGCATGGCCAAGGAAGCTTCTGATGTCTTTCACTGTCGCAGGTGGTGGTAATTTTTCAATGACCTCGACCTTGGCTTTGTCAACTTCAATGCCTTTCGAAGATATTTTGTGCCCAAGAACTATTCCTTTTTTAACCATGAAATGGCATTTTTCCCAGTTAAGCACAAGGTTTGTTTCTTCACACCGGGTGAGGATAGCGTCCAGATTGTTTAAACAGGATTCGAATGTGAGACCGAAGACAGAGAAGTCGTCCATGAAGACCTCGATGCTCTTCTCAAGATAGTCGCTGAAGATTGACATCATGCATCTTTGAAATGTGGCTGGGGCATTGCATAGACCAAAAGGCATCCGATTATATGCAAATGTCCCGTATGGGCATGTGAATGTGGTCTTTTCTTGGTCTTCTAAAGCAATGGGTATTTGAAAATATCCTGAATAGCCGTCCAGGAAGCAGTAGTAATCTTGCCCAGCCAACCTCTCCAGCATCTGATCAATGAAAGGCAAGGGGAAGTGGTCCTTCTGTGGCGCTGTTTAGTTTCCTATAGTCGATGCAGACTCTCCAGCCCGTTGTGGTTCTTTGGGGGATTAAATCACCCTTGTCGTTGGGGACCACAGTGAGACCTCCTTTTTTCGGGACAACTTGAATGGGGCTCACCCATTTGCTGTCAGAGATGGAGTAGATGTTCCAGCATCAAGCAGTTTGAGCACCTCTTTCTTTACCACGTCTTTCATGTTGGGATTCAGCCTTCTCTGTGGTTGGACTAAAGGCTTATAGGTATCTTCCATGTATATGTGATGTGTGCAGAAATGGGGGTTGATACCTTTGATATCCGAGATGGACCATCCTATCGCCTTCTTATGGTTCTGAAGGATCTTTACAAGACGTTCCTCCTGTGTACTTGTTAGGGATGAAGAAATAATAACAGGTAGAGTACAAAGATCAGAAAGATAGACATACTTCAGGTGTGAAGGTAATGGTTTCATTTCTACGAGAGGGGGTTGTTCAATTGATGGTAGTATCTTTTGAGTAGAATGCTCTAATGGTTCTGGTGGTGGGTAGCGTGGTTTAGTATATGATTTTCTTTTATCCAGAGCTGCTACCATTTCGATTGTGTCAGGGTGTATTGGTCGGTTATCATAGGATTCAGCTAAAGCATTTTCAAGAGCATCATTACGAATAATAGCAGAGGAATTATCATGCACAATAGAGTCGACGATGTCTATGGAAAAGGTGTCTTCTATATGAGCGGGTTTCTTTATGACTTTGGACATGTCGTATTCTAAAGTTTCGTTATGCAGTCATAAAATGATTTTTCCTTTTTCAATGTCAATTAATGCTCTAGCAGTTCTCATGAAAGGTCTTCCTAAGATTAAGGGTACCCTAGTGTCTTCTTCCATGTCAATCACAATAAAATCAGCGGGGAACACAAAAGTTCCTACAGTAACAATCAAGTCTTCTATTATCCCTTTCGGGAATACTAAAGATCTATCTGCTAATTGTAATTGTATAGAAGTAGGCATGCATTCACCAATCTTAAGTTTGTTGAAAGTTGAGAGTGGCATTAAATTGATACTAGCTCCTAGGTCACATAGCCCACTACCACAATCAACATTATCAATGGAACATGGAATAATTGGCAAACCTGGATCTCCAAGTTTTGGAGGGAGGTTCTTTAGAAGCACTGCTGACACTTCCTGCGTAAGGTGCACAGTTTCCACTTCCTGCAACGATCTTTTGTTTGTGATGATATCCTTCATGAACTTTGCATATATCGGCATTTGTTTCAAAGCATCTGCAAAAGGAATATTGATCGTTAGTTTCTTAAAATGGGTTAGAAACTTTCCAAACTGTTCATCTAAATTTTTCTTCCTTATTCTGTTTGGAAACGAAAGTGGGGGAAGAATCTTAGTAAGAGAGGAAGAAGTAGATTCAGGAGGCTCCTTCTCCTTGGAAATATTTTTGGAGGAGGAGGGGCTTCTTCAGCATCTTCTTGTTCTTCTTCTTGATCTTCTAGCTTGTGAGCTTGCTGTTCTTGATTATCAACTTCATCTCGGGGAAGGGATGAGTTGAGCGGCCTCCCACTTCTCAAAGTCACTGCCTTGGCATGTTCTCTTGGATTTGGATTTGGCTGACTAGGGAAGGTGCCAGGCGGCCTTTGTGCAAGCTGCTGGCTGATTTGCTCCACCTGTTGGTTGGTTTGTTGTATCTGGGCTTCAACCCTTCTGTTAGTGGCTTCTTGATCCACGAGCCTGGTTTGGGTCGAAGTCACGAATCCCTTCATTAGGTTTCTGAATTCCTCATTTGGATCAGCAGAGGATGAGGATGGTTGTTGTTGTTGGTGGAAACCTGGAGGGGCACCTTGTGCTCTATAACCCATATTAGAGTTTGGTTGGGGTCTATTTCACTGATAGGTTTTGGAACTGTTGTTCTGCCCCCCTTGGTTTTGATCGTTGTTTTTCCATGAGAAATTCGGGTGATTTCTCCATGGGTAGTTGTTGTTGATGTTGTTGTTGTAGGAATTACCAGGGCGGTTTCTTATGAAGTGGACATCTTCGTACTCGCTTTTACCTTCGCATTGATGGGTTTCATGAGAACCGGCGCATATGGCACATCCTTCTGCAGATGAACCTGGAGGTGAGGAAGCTATTGTTTTTACGATTTCGTTTTGAGATGTTATTAGCTTCTCCACCATCTTTGCAAGGACGAGATCTGGGCTGATAAATGATCTGTAGGCTCAACGTGGAGTAGGCCTGCTGCTCGTGGCGTTCTTCCTTTGGATCTTGTCCACTGTCTTGTATTGCTCGTCATGGTTTCGAGAAGGTTCGTCCCTTCTTGAGGAGATTTCATCATGAAACTCCCTCCTACAGAGGAATTTACGAGTAGTCGGTTCCCATCATCCAGGCCATTGAAGAATGACAGGCAGAGGGATTGATCGTCGAGACCATGGTGGGAACACTTCATCAGCATATCCTTGAATATGTCCCATGCGTCGTACAACGTTTCTCCCGGCTCCTGACAGAATGTGTTGATTTCCCCATCAATTGCCTTGTTCTACTGGTTGGGTAGTATTTGGCAAGGAACTTCTGGGCCATTTGCAGCCATGTGTGGATTGATCGGGAAGGAAGACTTCGGTACCACCTGTTTGCTGAATCTGACAACGAGTGAGGAAATAGTTGTAGACGGATTCTTTCTTTGACGGTGCCGGTTTGACCAAAGGAATTACAGAAGTCTATGAAGAGACTTAAATGATTTGGGGCTTCATCTGGATTTGCTCCACTAAACTTGCCTAAATCCCGGACGGCGGTGATGTAGTGGGTTTTGAAAGCCCATCGTCCGGCTTCTTGCGGTGTTAGTTCGGGGAGAACTATGGCTGATGCCCTTCCTTCAGTATCTGGTTGGTGGTAGTCAGAGAGGGCACGGTGTTGTGGTTGATTTTCGTGGTCCATTTCATCTATGACTTCGTTATCACCCATGTCTTGATTTCTCTGGTTTCTTCGTGCTTGTAGTAGAGTGCGCTCGGGTTCTGGTCTCGGACTGATTGGTGGAGAACCTCGGGCTCGAGTGTTTTGCATGCACAGAAGATAATTTGATTTGTGAGAAATTGTGAAATTAGCAGTAAATAGATAAATAAAAGCAGAAATATTTAAATAGGCTGATAAACTTTAATTAAACAAACATTAAAGTACCAAAAACTAGGGGAAATTGATGGAATCAATCTTCCCAGTAACGGCGCCAAAACTTGTTGAGCAAAATCTATACAATATTATATAAAGATTTATAGCAAACTAATAGGCAAGTGCACCTAGTCGTAGTAGTACAACAAGTGTCGTATCCTCAGGAAATTGTTCAATTTTCCTAGCTTCGGTATTTAATAAACAGTAAATAAAAGGGGTTTGGCCAGTGGCAATCTTGGTGTTTTTGGGTTGGACAGATAAAAACAATTAAAAGCTTAAATAAAACTATTGTGAATCGAATGGATGGACAATGTGCTAAGGAAGGTGAAATCGCCCAAATATACTTCAGATTTTAATTATAATCCTAATTCGCTCTATTTGTCTGTTTAAGAATTTATCTTGTGGCCTTCCTAAAGCATAGATAAGGTCAACTCTTAATTAATTCAATAGACTTTTCACAAGCAGAAAAAGTCTAAAATCATTAATTAGCGTTAAGCAAGAATTCTTTTAATAATAGCGATGGATTTTATCTGCTAATCAAGGAGATAATATCTAACGTTTGTTTCTCATTGTGGTCTATTCTCAAATTTACAAAATCATTGAAATAAGAGAAACTGTAAATGCGTAAAAATGATCAGTTCTTAAGCATTTAATAATTTAGAGAGACAAAACAAATATTTATAAGCAAACTCGATATTATAAGTAAGTCTGAATTATTTGGGGTCAAACACCCATCCTAAGCACAAATATAAACTTACTCAGACATTGACAGAAATAAACATAGGGTACAGATAGACATTAAAACAGAGTAAAGTTTGAGGAAAGAAAAACTCTATTTTGGGGAGAGTTGTTTCGCTTCCCGGCTTGTCTCCGTGATTATGTCGACCTCAAAACGATGATAGATAGGTAGAACGAAGAAGAACGAACAAACTGGCGAAAGTTGGTCCTGTCCGGGTCTGTTTGACCGGACACAAATCCGGACATGCCCTGTCCGGGTCTATTTATCCGGACACAAATCCGGACACAACTCCTTTAATGGAGTTCGCGTCTGGGTTTGTGCAGAGCTTCGTTCTGCATTTGGTTTTCTGGAGATAAGAGCGTAAGGCTAATTTGGTGATGGAAAAGAATGAAAAATGGAGTGTGGATGGAGGGAGAGTGAGTGTTGATGAGCGTTGATGAGTTTTGATGCAAGAGGAGATGATTTGAAGATGGAAGGAACGTGGGTTTTTATAGCAGAGGAAAGGAAGAAGATACGGGAGTGGTAGGCTGACAGGTGAGGAAAATCAGGAGAACGGTGGATTTTGGAGCAGACAGTGGTAGATTGATAAGGTATGCGGCGCCTGATAAGTTTGAGGTAGTAGATAGATAATATTGTGGGCGCTGCAATTGAAGAAGAAATGGAGTAGACGGCGTAGTAATTGAAGAAGAAGATGGAGAAGACGACGCCGAAATAACCAGTCGCGCGAATTTTGGATCTGGGCTGCGTTTTACACGCGTCCGGAATGCGTTCGGATTGCGTCCGGGAGCCGGAAGTGTGTGTCCGGAAGTGCGTCCGGGTGGATTTAGCCGGACATGGTGTGTTTTCGTCGTGTCTTGTCTGCAAACTTCGACAGGCTCCAGATTCTTCGTTTGAGCTCCGTTTTTAGATCCGTTTGCGCCTATGCATTTGTCTCTTCATATACTTTGCTCCTAGGTTGGTTTTCCTCATGTTTAACCCATAAATCTGTAAGATAACCAATAAAACATAAACTAGAGGAAAACTAACCAAAGTGGAGAAATGAGCAAAAAAGTGCTAATATAATATATGAAATACACCCATAAATCATGCTCATTTGGACACTTATCAGGCCTCACGCTTGATTTTTACTTGATTGATTAACAATGAAATTTAAGGAGCTAGGTTATGCCTGGTTTCTAGAACTAAGAGCATTTTGCCTTTCTTTTTGTACAAAAGGGTGAAAATCTTCTCAACGAGAGGAATGGGGATAACATCAAGATGCTGCCTCTTATCACTCGAAATTTATCATTTAGGCCCTTCTTGAATCGAATAACTCTTCTTTCCTAAAAAATTCCGAAAGCCTCAATAGTGCCACAACTACTGATTGGCAAAGTTCTGGTCAAACCTATGTCGTCCCAAACCTTTTTCATTCTTATGAAATATGTGCATATATTATCGTTGTCTTGTGTCGTAATGTCGACTTGCTGCTCGAGGTCGTACATCCTCGTAGCATTGCTCTGATCGTACCGGGTAAGAAATTGACATTGTGCAACAAAATTTTCAATGAGAACACTGTCCGCTATTGTTTGCTTCAGCACCATGAAGATCCCCGACCTGACCATGTTGTCACATTAGGTCCAGGCCTGCACTTTCACCATAACATCAATGGCCTTGGGAAGAGATCCATCGATGAAGCCTATCTCATTTTTACGGCAAATTATGTGCATTTGTCTTTTCCAGCATGAGAATCTAAAACCATCAAATTTGTTCACAAGCAAAAGTCCTGGGTGATCTGAACTGTCCAGGTAAAGTGGGTCTCCTACTTCGATTAGAACTCCATCGCTCTCGCCTCTTGAAGTGATGTCTTTCTTCTTGTTTTGTTCTTCAGAGGTGAATCAATGTTGGCCATTGGAGATGAAGAAAGGGGAAAAGAAACCTAATACATTGAATTGAGCAAATTGGGAAAATAAGAGAAAAATAGCAAAATACTACTAGGTATCATGTTCTGATACCATGAAAAATCTGGCTAGTTGTTGATAGAAAATAGATCCAGGAACAACTTATGGATTGGCGACAAATAAATGAAGAAGAGTGAAAGATGGAGAATGGATGACTGTCTTGTTTTATTTTATCGTGAAAACTTAGTCTTATGTACACTAGTGTGTTTGTACTTATGGACACACTATTTATATAAAACCACATAACATAACATTACAATAAGTTACATGTACAATCTTTACCCACTAATCTCATACATATATAGTGATAAAATAAGTTAAGATGAGGCAGTAGATGTTGATATATATATGTTTAAAATTATCCATAGACCATATATGGTTGGGACACCACCGGTCCATGTACTGTTGGGACAACTTTGCTGCCATTAATGCTTGAGAGGACCCTGCTGCTATATATGGTTCTAACAACCCAATGTTTGGTTGGGATATTATCAATTTTCAACTATATCTAGATCATGAGAAAAGCCTCAAATTCCTAATCCAAATATTCCTCCTCTTTCTTCTTTTAGTGCATCCTTATGATCAAATAATTTGTTTATTTTGGTCAATTTAGATCTATATAATAAAATGAATGATAACTTGTTTTTGTTTTGACAATGTGCTCCAAAAAATGAAAATATGAAGAATTTTGGACATAATAAGAGTGAACTACTTTCAATAGCAGAGTAAGCCAAAATGAGATACTGATTTTGATTTTTCAGGTCTCAAACTGAAGACAAATTGATACTTAACGTATGAATAAATTATAAATACTATGTGAAAGTGAGTTAACAAAGGAATCGAGATACAAACACTAGACATGTAAAAAAAGAGATATAAACACTAGAAATAAGTCAAACACAATTATGAACTTTGGAGAGGAACCACACACAGTAAACATGATTTTGCTCAATCAATAGGTCAAAGTCACACTTAGTAAATGCAGTTCTCTTACAAATTATAAGGCCACAATTGACAAATATAGCTCCAGTAAAGCGTCGATCTTTATTTAAGAAAGCTTTCTATCTATTTTCACAATTGAGTTGCTTGAAACTAAAATTTCAAGGGTCTCTGCCTTGTACTTCTATCTACTTTGGTAGTAGCTTATTTAGTAAAGACAAAATAAAAAGATGATAAATATAATTAATGATAAGAGTCATATTTTTAAACCTTAGGTGTCATTCTTTTTCAAAGATGATTTTGTAACTGATGTCCTTTGTGAGTTGAAGTTAGAAAAAGTTGAGAAAAAAATAGGTAACAGGAAATATAAAAAGTGGATATGATCAAAATTGATGTATGTGACATATAGAAAGAAAAACTTAACTGATCAAATAAACTCATTTTCATAATCTTGCATAAGAATGAGACCTAATAGTAGTATCAAATGTCAACCCACTTATCTATATAAAATAGCCCTACTAATAAATCTCGAAGGATGATAAAGATTTAGAAAACGGCTCTTGCTCCATATTAGAAGATCGCACCACTGCCATATGTCATGATGTTACTAATGCAGTAGCATTATAAAAAAATTTGGTAAAAAAACAATGCATCAAAAAGCAATCTTGTACGCGCGCATGAGGATGAAAACAATTCAGATCAATCACTAACCTTTTGTGCCATGTGTCACACCCTGATTGGGTGAGTAGGAAAAAAAATCAAAGTGTTATAACTTACAAATTATAACTGTAAAAATAAAAAATTATACCATTGCTTATCATAATTCGTGTTTTTCAAAACAAGATGCATCATGAATATATTTTGGTAAACTTAAAATTTTATGTTTACATTGTGATGTGTTAGTGGGAAGTGCATCTTATGTTTATGTAAAATGAATTAGTAGTGTTACAGAAGTGAATCTTATGTTTAAGTAAAATGAATCTAGTGTTACAAAAGTAAACAAAATTGCTATAAAATTCACTATTGTAACACTATTTAGTCACTATTGATCTGAATGTAATAGAATGTTAGTGGTTGATCCAAGTGTAAACATAAGATTCACTACTGTAACACTACTGATTCATTTTACGTAAACATAAGATTCACTTTGCACTAACACATCACAATGTATGAAACTTTTATAATCTGAAACTAAATTTTATAATAGAAAAATAATTCACTTTTATAACTCTACTGGTTCATTGTACGTAAACATAAGATTCACTTTGATAAGATTACAGTAACTATAATTGTCATACTAGTGGACCGTAATCAAACAATACTTATAGCAGTAACTAAATTTTTTTACCAGACAAAGTTCACTTTTATAGCACTGCTGATCATTTTATGTAAACATAAGATTAACTTTGCACTAACACATTGCTTTATATATATATCTTATTATTTATAAATATATTCACTAACAAACATAAAATAAAACTATAACATATAAATCAATTTATAGTATTCTATGTTCTACTTTATAACACTCCCGATTCATTATATGTAAACATACGATTCACCTCACATTTAATTCATTTTTCGTAAACATAAGATTCACTTTGCACAAACACATCACAATGTAAAACATAAAATTTTAAGTCAATCAAAACATGTAGGACCGGTTGTGGGGGGCTGACTCAGGCAGACTCTTGTTGTTACACAAGAGTAGCCTGATTGCAAAACTCTAGGACAGAAGTGTAAACGAGACTTTAAGCAATGAAACTCTCTTTATATATGTAAATAATGAATACAGAGTATTTCTCTTACTCATGGGCAGATAGAGTCTGTCTTGACCACTTCACTCAAAAGTTGAAAATGTAACGTGACTCTTGTATTGGCTATGAGTGATTCTCTTTATCTATTTCTCTCTAAACTGTAATACTTTTCTCTCTATAAGCTCTGGAAAGGTGTGTGTCAAAATGAACTTGAGATCCTATATTTATAGGCTAACTAAGGCAGTTAATACATGTCCATGAACTTAGGCCACGTTCTTGAATTTTTGGAACTTAAGAGTGGGGAAGGTGGTTTCAGAACGTGTGCGACTCCTTTACCCACGACCAGTGTGTTTTGGCGCCCAAGTTTCCCACCTTGCAGACATAGTCCCGTTGCCAGCCAGACTCTCTCTACTACGACATTTCTATGTATACATCGACGATCTCATACTTTGGCGCTCTTTAGGATCTGCAGCGAGACTCTCGTATTTTGGCTATCTTCATGAATTAGCAGCGAGACTCTTGTACTTTGGTTTTCTTCATCGGTGAGACTCTCATTCTTTGGCATACTTCAGCAGCATAAGGAATCAACATCTTCCCCCTTTTTGCTGATGATGCCAAAACTTTAACGTGTGAATCCCGCAGCCAGAGTGTACCTGTAAGTGTAGAACAAAGAAGCATACAGAAGTAACTGGAGCCCTAGTCCGATTGACCGGTTCCCTCTTAATGTAGCACAGTTTAAGCAATAAGTTCCCCCTTAATCTAGCATATCAATTTATAAGTGAAGAAGGAACAAAACATAGTGAAATTAGCGCATTAAACCAACATATAAAAAAAGTTTGCATGACTTGCTCACAAGGTAAGTCTCCCAGTACCAGTCAAGGATCCAACACAACAAAAAATAAACTCGCCTAAGAGAGCACGTGATTCACCGCTTCCCCTTTTTGACATCATTGGGGAGGCGGCAAGAGTCTTGAACCAGCCACATAAAAAATTGTATCAAGGTCAACCAACAAAGTTTAGAAAAAAAAAATCAACACACCGCGATTGAAAAAGAAAAGAGTCTGAATAAAAAGGTGCAAGGACTAAGGGTTGAGGGTTGGGTGGCGTGGGGAGAGGTGCTGCACAACACGGCACACCACTACTGTAAGACTGGTGCCATCGATTGAGATCTCCGGGAGCGCGGCATTATGAAGCTCTTGTACGATGGAGTTGAGGCAGTGCTGGATCAGGGCATTCTGTTCATGCAGCACAGTAACTCCTTGCTCCAGACGGTCTAGGCGCATCAGGACTCAGACGAGCATGGACTCTGACTCTGGTGTGTTTTGGAACGACACGAAGATGACTGGTAGGTCACCAGACTCGCGCTTCAGTGACAGAGTCTTGTTGTAGAGCTTTGCACCGAGCATATCCAATTCATCAATGGGCTCAAGGTCACCAAACTCCACGCCAAATGCAAGGAAAATTTGGGAATCCAAAACACAAAACCCAAGGCATGGCTCCTTTTACTAATGGAGTGCGCAAGATGATAAATGATGAAACTGGGGAGGTTTACCTTGCATTTTGTGGCAAGACAGAACATCAGAGCCAGGTCTAGGGCATTGGCAGAGTTTTTGTGTTCTTTGCGGGGCAGGAGACTCTTAGCAACAAGCATGTGGAGAAACTGGTGGAGTTAAGAGAAGTGTGTGTAGGGTACCGGAGTCCCGACTTTAGCCCATGGGGCAAAGTATTGGTAAATCTCGCATTGCGAGACTCCATAGATAGTGGGGGTTTCACATTTTGAGTGAAACTGTAGCCCAACATTGTCTACCCGAGGATTTCCGCAAGCTTGGTGGTGGTGAAACAGATGTATTTCCCTTGGACCTCCGCCTCCACCCGACCCTTTCGAATTTCCAAAGAATTAAAAAATTCCTGAGTTTGAGTTTTATACCAGTGGGGGGAGGCGGTGAAGAGGTGAAGCCAGCCCTGGAAGCAGAGTAAATCGATGATGGTGTTCAAACCCATTGGAGATAGCCAGGCCTGGTCGAGCATTTTCCCTTTCACTATATTGTGAGAGTCTGCCGAATCTCCATGAAATACCCCTAATTAATTAAACATTTATTAAACATCTAATAAAATAAATCAAGGTCTAAACATGCCTTAACAATCAATTTAAAACAACAATGGTCAACATAAAAAAAGAATTACACCTTGTGACCATTTAGGGCAAATATGTGCCCTAATGAACTCCTTAGGATCCAAATTTAATTCTTAAGCATTATTACTCATTAATGAACATAATAAAACCATTACCAAATAAAACCAAGCTCAAAAACTCATTAAGACATAAAATGTGCTTTAAAACTCCTTAAAGCATGTTTTTGTGAATTTGTCTTTCAAATTGAATTTCAATGGACTTTAAGGCCTTGATTACCCTTAAATATACTAATGTGACATAATGTATCACATTATAATGTCTAATTCAAAGTTTTCAAAAAAAAATTAGAAATGTGTGTAACAAAATGTGAATAGTACTTAAATAGTGAAAAATTAACATTTAGTCATATAATCTAGTCAATGGTCAATGCAAGGCCCTTGACCTTGACCATGTGGATGCGGAAGCTTAAGAGGATTCCCTTATCATTAAGCAACCTCCAAAATATCTACCTATGACTCATCCTACAAATATTCACTTAATTAATCTTATCGTACTTTATAAGCTAAAAGTTGATTTCCTTTCTCATTATTCCTTCTATCAGCCTTAGCCAGCAGCTTCAAACCCTCACTTTCCTTCCTCCATTGACGTGAGTAGTATCCACCTTCCAAGAACAACCCACTTTGATCTAGGTAAGATCTTAAGCCATGGTTATATCCATTCTCTTTCTCTTGTCTTCTTCTTTCCATTGATCTAACCTATATCCATTTCCATCCAAACCTCCAGTCCAATTTGGTGCTCAAAGAGGGAGTGTTCTTCGGTTGGATAATCAAAAGAGAAGGGAAGTAAGGCTTAAGTAACTTATAAGGTAAAAACATGCTTTAAACTGGTAAATCTTCCTCCTCTTCATTTCAGGTTTAGTTACTTGTTTTTCCTAGCTTATTCTCTTCTTCTCTACATGCTTATTCGGTAGACATATCCATACCTTGAAGAGGTATCCAAATCCAAGCCAAAGACCTCATTTTTGGCATTTTCAGTAAGATAACTTCTAGCCATTTCCTACCTGTTATTGCCAGTTTTGTTCTTGAGTTTAAATGGTGTTTTTGAAACATTCTTTTTCCTTAAAAATTCATGCATGAACAGCCCTACATAAGCCTACAAATATCAAGGTATAATCATGTTTTAATAAGCTTGATTTGGTCCTTAATGATCCTTAATGTCACAAGACTAATACATGTCTTTTTCCTTGCATAAATGCTGGCGAAATATGTCTTGGAACCATGGAAAAATTCTACACAAATTGTAAAAATCAAGCTTAAGAGCAAACTTGTCAAAGTAAGTTGATTTACCACCTTAATGGTATACTAATTAAGCTTATATATGAGTTTATGTACAATAAACTAACCTAAGGCCATTTTAAAAATAGGCTGTAACCTTGGAGTGCTGTTGGCTAGGTCTCGTTACATTAAACAGGTAAGTAAACTTTATATTATGATATTTAAGGTTTTAAGCAATTATTATTGTGTAAATAATTAAGCCGTGGGTTATAAGGGTCTATATGACACAAATAAGTATTAAAATGTTATATAACATTTTTAGTTAGTTTACTTAGTGTTTAAATGACTTATAATGTCATAGGAATAATTTAAGTGGCTAAAATATGATTTATAAAAATATTGGGGGTGTTAGTGGTAAAAGCCGTGAATAAATTATGTCATTTGTGATATTTATATGTAAATTTTATTATATGTTAAAGTTTGTAATAAGGTCATGTACTTTAGGCCATTTTAGTTTATGTTACATTAAGTTTAAACTAGTTTTGATACTATATAAATATTACCAAGTATATATGGGGGTTATACTATAATTAAAAGAAAAAATTGGGAGGCTAAATGGAATTATGCCCGAAAGTTAGGCTTAAAAAGCTATTTGAATGAATTTTATAAAGTTTGGGGTTAAAAATATAATTTCTATAAAATATGGGTCAAAACAGTAAATAATGTAAATTGTGGTCAAACAGGCAAATTATAGGTCAACATTGACCATGTTAGGAGCTTTGACCAAAAGTAATGATTTAAATAATTAATTTATGATCTTATAGTAAGATTATAAGTTAAATGTTAAATTTACAAAACTTAAGGGGTAGGAATGAAATTACCGAAAGTTCTAGGGAAAATAGTTAATATAACAGATTATAATATTTTAGTAAAGTTTGGTGATTTTTAAATAATATAAGGGGTTTAAATAAGAAAAGTGTATAATATATAGTTATAATGACATTACAAAATATATAATATAAAATGGGGTCAATTCGTAAATATAGAAGGTTAGTGGGCTGGAAAATAAATTAGAACAGACCCTATGGTCTGTTCGGTAATTTGGATATAAATAACTATAGGTTATACTTGTTATAAAGCTTAAAATGTTATAATATATGATATATATATATATATAACATTGTATAAAATGTGTGGCAATATTGTAGTAATAGAAAAGTATGGGAAGTTGATGAAAATTAGATTTATGTTATTTGTGCCTTCTTGGCAATTATAATTTATTTTTATAAAACTATGGTTAAAACAATAATGAAATAAAAAATATCATATTATATGATATAAGAATATAAATTGTAATGTTGTATAAAATATGTGGTCAAAATATAATTTATAAAACCTAGGGGCTATAGCGTAAATAATAAGTGTTAAGAAATGAATTTTAGACTATAGTCTACTATGTTATTAATGTAATAACAATTATATTGTATTAATATGATTAAAATGGAACTTGTATAATTAAGAATGTTCACATGAAATAATGTGTTAAGTAATAAATAAATGGGATCTATAAACTAATTTGTATATCAAATAAACCTTAGAAGTGGTTATGACATAATATAAGTGTTACATAATATTAAGGTTAGGAATCTTAATATAAGTTGTATAATATAATACAACTAGTAAGAATAATCATCTTACATAAAATAATGAACTATAACACTTAATACAACATCACACTTATATTCTTATATCATATAATATGATATTTTTTTATTTCATTATTGTTTTAACCCATATATATAATGCGTGAGCCATATGTATATAAAATAGGTATATAGTATGGTTGGAAACCATGTAATATTAAATGGTAAATGTTATTACATTAGTATAGTTTATAAACTATAAAGTTGTTAGGTTTTGAATTCAAATGTAACTTGTTATATATTAATGAGTTATATAATACAATGTATAATAATGAATAATGGAATGATAATACCATATGAATTATTATTGCATGCATACATGCAACTATAGGTTATATATATACTTGTATACACAAACAAATTTGGTTAAATTATATACATAAGTATAAACATAGATGTATACATATATACGTATAAATATCATGGAGTATAATTGAATAAATCCTAATGTTTAAAAATACTACGAGTTACGACGTTTTATACGAAACCGACTTAGTTAGCTAAACACGAACGTCAGTAAATACTATGAGTAACGAATTTAGTAACGGAACCTGAACCAACTAACTGTTGAAATCTGGGGATGAACTGTTGGATTATTAACGTTATTCGGAAATACCGAGATTAGTTAGTCATGTGGATTGACTCGTAGTGATATTAATATTCATGATCGTACGTCAGACAAAGGTGCCAGACGAGTTTAGGTCATTGCGCATCCTAGGTCTTGGTGTACAATATGTGGACGGTGTGGTCTGAATTTTCCTGAGGGCTCCATCGGATTCAGACGTTACTGTTATGTTGAAGAATGTTATGTGTGTGCTAATATGCATGTATGTGTGAATTGAAATGTATACCTGATTGTTTATATCGCATCGTTATTATTATACACGAACGCCCTTTCGGACTAACACTACATCGACTATAGATCGGCTTATATAAACATACATATACGAGTAATGAAATGAAGTTGTTGTTGCCAAATATAATACCTTTAGTATTATAATTATATATATTAACCTAAATAAAATACTTAGGTACGAGACTCAACTATGTCGGTCTCTAGAGCATGGATCTCGAACATCAATACGACCTAGATTACCTCTAGGTATGCGTAAGACCCTTAGGGCAACTATATAATGAATGAATATTCCATAACCTAAGATTATACTTTAGGTAATTGATTAATATTAATCACATAATGGAATCTTGTTATACAATTATAATCCATGTCAGTCTTTATCACTTATGTTCTATTCTATTGAGTGTGTACCCGGATAGGGTTCTATTCTAATTAAGTCCAATGAGCCTACATAGATCGTTGGCCAGAATGTACCGTTGTTGGTACACGGCTATTGCCACCAATTAAATGATGCCTCATTAGGCAAAGAGGAAGTCCCGATATCTTATAGCTTTGGCCAGAATGCACTACTATTGGTGCCACCAGGATGACTGTCCATCAATGAATTAATTACGGGGTTGTCCTAACTTGACACCCACATACAATGAGTTTGCAATATGATGTGGACCTTAAAGGTTGGTTGTACTCAATTAATACAAGTTCGTTCTTATAAATGACAATGCATTTTATCGTTTTTCTCTCGATGAATATTGTTATACAATGTGTTGTTTGTGAATTGTAGTGACTGTACTGTTTGTGTTATTGTTATTGCGATCATGTCTTTACAGTCTTGTTATAAATTGTAAACTGGTTAAGCATACAATCAACCTAATATCAAGGCGGTTAAAATGACTTAAGTGACCAATAGGGTCCAAATACATACCTAGCATACTCAGCATTTATCACTGAGCCTCCACGGCATTTTGTAGAACATTGATCGTGTGGAAGCCGAAGTACGGGACCTGGGTAGTTAGGGCTTTTGTTTTTTATTACCACACAGAGAGTTCGTACTATATTATGTCAGACTTTAGTTTGTACTATGATGATGTTGTATATATTCAGGAACGGTTAGACTCTCACTTGTCATTGGTATGATTTTTGGACTTAGTATGATGTATAGGTTGGTATCTCGTTATCACTACGGATTATTATTATTATTACCGTTGTTAAGTTATTGTATTTCGTTTCTGCTTCTTTACTCGCATGGGCGAGTAATGGCATGTGACACCCGTGTGAGGATTATTACTGTTTTAACTTTCGTTGTGAGACATTTTAATTATGCTACAAGACGAGGGATTATACGTGGTTAACGAGAGGGGTGTTTACACTCCAAACGACAGCTTGTAAGAGTTCTGGAAGATGTCGGTGGAGCCGCTTTTGATGTGACCAGGGGTGCGGGCGGCTTCGCTTATTTGATGGGTGGAGCCGCCAGAGACTCAAGACACGTGAACCATGTTGATGTCCTGATCCACATCCATGGGGTTACGTTGGAAGATGAAGTGGGACGGGTTGCTGTATTTTACGGGGGCACAATCGATGAGTTGTCGTGACGGGTGGTGGAGTGTCGAGAGTAGAGTGTCAGGGTTATGGGAGTTGGGGAGAGGGATAACGGAGAGGGAGGGGTCGTTTTGGTCAGAGCAGTGTGAGTGGAAGGTGAGGCGCGGTTTGGGGGACAGAAGAGAGTCGATGGGGGAGGGGGTTGGTTGAGGATGAGGGCTATGAACAGCGGGGTGGTGTTGTCGGGAGTAATGGTGGTGAGAGAAGTGGGATTACCGATGGTGTCGGAGGATGCGGGTTGGCAGGTGGGGTTGGTGGTGGTAGGTATGGAGTAGGAGGGACGGGGGGACGAGGGAAGGGGGAAGGTAGGGTTTGGGATGCGGTGCTGGTGGAACCGGTGGTTTGTTGTTTGGTGGCTTATATTGGGTGGCGACGGTGGTGAGAAGGGTCAGAGAGAACGTGGTGGGAGCTAGAATTTGGATGGGGAGTCCATGGTGGGAGAGAAAAGGAAAAAACAGAAAGAATTCAATGCGAGACGGTGGATGAAGAAGGAAGGGAAGGTGTGGTATATGTAGAAAGAGAGTGTAACATGTGGTCAGGTTTGGAGAATTGACACACACAAAAAGTGGGTAGGGTGGGATTATACGGGCGACGGTTGGGGATGACAAAAAAAGCGGAATGAAAACAAGAGCGGGGAGTTTTGAGAAGAAGAGCGAGGTGCGTTGAAAAATATATATTGATTGACCGAAATATTGGTAACAGTGTGAGAGGGTACAAGACCTTACATGCCACCAAGACTCTGACTCCATGGAAGAGAGGAGATACAACCACGATTCAGTCAGAGCGAGTCATCCCGAGCTGTGTACGGAAGAACTCGAAAGATTCCAGGGGAAGAGCCTTGGTGATATATATATATATATGCAACTTGATTAACTGTGGAAACATGTTCTAATTGCACCATATTGCATTCTACACATTCACGTATAAAATGATAGCACAAATCTATGTGCTTAGAGCGAGAGTGGAGTTGAGAATTTTTTAGCAATTTTAACATAACTCTCGTTGTCACAAAACAAATAGTGATGATACCAGAAATACTGTAATCAACAAGTTGTTGATGTATCCAAATGGTCTGGGCGCAGCATGTGGCCATGGAAATGTATTCTGCCTCTATGCTGGAGAGAGCCACACAATTCTGTTTCTTGGAAGACCAGTTGACTAGACAAAGGCCCAAGTATTGGGCATTTCCTGAGGTGCTTTTCCTGAAAAAGAGACTCCCTGCAAAGTTAGAGTCATTGTAACTGCTGAGGCTGAAATCAGGGGAGGTGGGATACCAAAGATAGAAGTCGAAGGTGCCACGAAGATATTTAAAGATACGTTTGACAACCTGTAGGTGGGACTCCTAGGATCAGATTGAAAGTGTGCACATAAGCAGACGGAGAAGAGGATGTTAGGACGGCGTGCAGGGAGATAAAGTAAGGAACCAATCATGTCGCGGGGTAGAGTGTGGCATCCACAAGTAACCGTTAGGGTCTCAATCCATACGAAGAGTAGAGCTCATGGGAGTAGACTTTGGTTGCGCATTCTGCAAGCAATACTTGATGAGAAGATCCTTGATGTATTTTTGCTAATTTATTTTAGTGCTTGCAGGATCCTGAGAGATTTGGAGACCTAAAAAGAACTTAAGTTCTCCAAGCTCATTCATAGGGAATTCAGTTTTCATAAGATTTCCAAAATATGTAACCAAACCCTCGTTAGTTGAACCATAAATTATATCATCAACGTAGAATTGCACAAGCAAAAGATCAGATGCAGAGTTATAAATGAACAAAGTTTTGCTGACCTTACCCCTTCAGAAACCATGTTTTAATAGATAGGAAGACAAACATTCATACTAGGCTCTTGGAGCTTGTTTAAGTCCATACAAACACTTTATGAAGTCTATAAACAGAGTTAGGTTGGGGTAGGATCAACAAAACCCCGGGGTGCTCGACATACACTTCTCCTTAAGTATCCAAGAAGAAAACATGGTTTTCACATCCATTTGGTATAGCTTGAGCCGTTTGTATGTGGCATAAGCAATCAGTATTCGAATGGCTTCAAGACGTGCAATAGGAGCGAAAGTCTCGTCGTAGTCAATGCCTTTTTCTTGGCGATACCCTGTACGACCAGTCGTGCTTTGTTTCTGGTGATATTGCCTGAATCATCCATCTTGTTTCGAAAGACCCACTTGGTGCCAATTGCCTTTTGATGGGTTGGACAAGGAACAAGTTCCCAAACAGAGTGCCGTTCCAACGAGTTGAGTTCTTCTTGCATAGCAACCACCCAATCACTATCCTTGAGGTCCTCCTTGACATTCTTTGGTTCGATCATGGAATGGAAGGCGGCTCTCGTTGAGTTGACTGTGAGTCCGGATGCCATAGTCTAGTGGGGGACTACATGTCGATTGGGTGAGATGAGGCATGTTGAAGGTTCTAGGTATTGTGGCATAGACTGGAAGGTTAGTAGTGCTAGGGGATGAGGTTAATTTTCTATTTCAGCATCATCAATAAGAGCAGGCATATCAATGACATGGTTTTAGTCTGAAGACTCTTGTTGGACATTTGGAAGAGGAGTTCTAGGAGATTCAGATGAGGAACGGTGATTTGAATTTGATGATTGTTTGTGTCAGGAGTGTTATCATGTAGTTGGACAATAGGAACAGTAGTGAATGTGGGGATATCATCGGAGTTTGGTTCAGAGGAGAAGTCTGGCTCTTTAGAGGACGACACGATATTGTTGATTTCATCAAATTTACGTGGGGGATCTCTTCAACGTGCTTTGTGCACTGATTTAAGACACGGTAGGCTCGGCTCTTTGATGAATACCCGAGGAATAGACCTTCATCACTCTTGGCTTGAAATTTTCCCAAGCTATCCTTGCCAATGTTATGGATATAACAACGACAACCAAACCTCCGTAGGTGAGAGATGTTGGGCTTGCAATGCTTGAGAATCTCATAGGGGTTTTCTGAAGAATGGAATGAATGTACACCCTATATGAGACACAGCAAGCTGTGTAGATGGCTTCTACCCAAAATTGTTACAGGAGTTTGCTATCAATCATCATGGTCCATGCCATCTCAACTAGAGTCCGGTTCTTTCATTCAACAACACCATTTTGTAGTGGTGTGCATGCAGAGGATAGTTGGTGCTGAACTCCATGTAGCCTGCAAAACTCATCAAAGTGTTGATTGCAAAACTCCGTACCCTCGCCAAACAGTAATGTTTTGACCGGATAAGAGAGATTATTTTGCAGTTTGGTGATAAGGTTAGAGAATTTAGAGAAAGTGTCATCTTTGGTTGCTAGAAACAAAACTCAAGTCCATATAGAGTAATCATCAACCACAACAAAGATATACCATTACCATTTTTGCTCCTGATTTTCATTTAACCACATAGATCCATATGAAGAAGTTCTAAAGGTGCATAACTCGACAATTTAGATTTGCTCTTAAAGGACTCGCGAGCCTGCTTACCTTTTGTGTAAGACCCATAGACAGACTCTTCCTGGAAGTTCAGTGGTGGTAGCCCAATAACCAGACCATTTTTCTACTGTTTATTCAATAACTTGCCATGTGCATGTCCAATCCCGGCGTGCCATAAGTTTTGAGTTCCGTTCTACACACTCAGGCAGACTTCGCTTGTGCTACTCAAGGTGTTAAGATTTATCATATATAGGTTTCCTACTCGTTGACCTGTAGCTTTCAACTTTCCAGATTTCTCATCAAAGATTTTACAGTCATTTGAAGAGAATAGTACTAAATTAGAGAGATCACAAATTTGAGAAATTTTTAGCAAACTATGTCGTAGTCCGGAAATGAGATTAACATTATTCACAAAGAAAAAGGATGGATTATCAAAGTTTCTGAGCAAACTATGTCCTATACCGACGATTTCACCTTGCTTATTTTTACTGAAGGTGACCTTCCTCCTTTGTGTGAAGAAAGCAAAGTGAATTGATCTGGGTCCCCTGTCATGTGGTGTGAGCACCACTATCTAACAACCAGTTGTTCTGCGAGACCTCTGCTTCCTCCTACAAACAAAGAAATTATTGGTGAGCTTTAGGGACCTAGATGTACTGGGGTCGTTTGTTAGATCCAGATTTTTGTAGTTTCTTTCTTGCTTCTAAAATTACATTTATGAAGATTAGGTTAAAAGATAAATGGCGACCCATTTTGTCGCAAGTAGAGTCTTGATGACCATAATCACCACAATAACCACAATTTTTTGGTGAGGGGATGCGAACATATTTTGGTTCCCTTTGAATTTGTTGTTGAACTTCTCCTTCTGAAAAGACCTGCGTCTCACATCATTTGGTCGCGAGACTCCCTTTGCAAAGTTCTTTTTGCCTTTTAGCCACTTTGGAGTCTTTAAGGTTGAACCAAAGCCTGGTTTGGCAGACTCTAATTCCCTTTGCAGTCTGCTTACTTCATTCTGAAGCTGGACTTTATCAGCTTGAGTTCTTTGAGTTTGGTGCAAGCCCACTCAGGGATTTGTTCAGGACTAACTTCTTTGACAAACATAACTGGCTTGAATTGGAGAGCAGGTGATTTTTCTTTGGACTTTCCTTTGAGTTCAGCCAAATGGGAGGTGAGTCTGTCAGTAGAGGTTTTTGATTCTTCTAGTGCAGTCAGAGTCTAACGGACTTGAGCCGTTAGTCTCTCATTTTCCTTGCTGAGAGACTCTGTTTGAGCAGTAGATTCTGTCAGCTGACCTTCTTGAGCCGTAGGTTTCTCATTTCCTCCTTGAGAGACTTGCACTAAGCAATGGATTCGGTCATTTCCTTATAGTGCTTTAGCTCTGCCTGGTAGTCAGAGATTCTATGTCTGGCCTCCTCCAAGAGATGTTTCACATATGCACTCTTCTAAACATCCATTTTCTCATTTTTTGCTTCTTTTCTGATTTTATGTATTAGAATAGCAAAACCCATAGGAGGGATATTATAAATATCAATTTCAAGATGTAAAAGAGTTACCTCATTGTCAGGGATGGTCTGCTTGGGTGATTCATAAGCCATAAGACACACTAGCCCAGGTGGATCAAAGTCTGGATCCGCATTATCGGAGTCGGACTCCCCCATGCAACATTTAGTAAAAAGGACTTATGAGTTTCTTTGGTTGTTTTAGTCAGACAATCACGAGCGAAATGCTCTGCTTTGTTGCAGCGGAAGCAAACTCTGGTGTCTGAAGCTTGCTCTGAATTGTTTGTAGGGAGATGAAGTTTGTCGGGTTGACCGAATCTGTTTGAACGACCAGGTCTATTTTTCATGAATTTCTTGAAGTTTTTCACCAGCACGACCATGTCTTGAAGTGAAGAACTGTCACTTTCATCAAGGATACTCTCAATTAATCCGGCAGTACGATGCTTGACGTGGGACATAGTCAGACTATATTCGTGGGAAGAGGAGTTTGTTTGTACTTGTAGGGCTTAGTTAGTAATAGCAAAAATTGACTAGAGTTTGAAATCATACCTCATTCTTTTAATGTTTTCCTTGTACTTGCTCACAGACTGGAGAGGAGAGAGCCAATCCTGCAACGTCAATTTTGACAGATCCTTTGACGCTTTGGTAGATATCACTGTTTCAGACCATTCTTCCTCTAGGATGTCGAGGAACTTCCGCAGTGAGTCTTCTTTTGAGTGGGTAGTTTCAAGATCCTCCATCTGGATTAGGATTTCGTTGAACCTTGTGAGCATATCCTCCAGCTTTTCTCCTAGTTTTGTAAGAAAAATTTTCATAATCCATCTATAGCTCTTGAATTTTGCACTTCATGAGTTCGATTGTCCTTTCGTAAGTAGCCTATATAATTTCCACATCTGATTGGCAGTTTTTCAGTGGTGGACGTGGCGCCTCTCCGGGACAGATAGACTTGTGTACACTGCTCGATACGCTTGACAATTTAGCTCAATCTCATTGCGCTCTTCAACAATGGGATTTTCGGGATCAATGTTAGCAGATATGTTACTATACTTCTACCTAGGTAGTGTACCTATCGTTTTGCGGATTTGTGAATTAAGGGGGTTGTCGGTCTCAGGGACCTCGTTCAATTAATTGACAATTTATTAACTAACTGAGAAACTAAAATAAGAAAACAGGAAACGTCACTTTTCCAAGTTTTACTTAATTTAATAAGAAGAATAACTCAACGAACTAAGATAAATAATAAAATAGTAAAAATAAACTAAATAAAGATTAAAACTCTAAAATCTAAAGAAGCATCATGGATTGTTCTGCAAACCTTCACTTTATTAATCTATTAATAAACTCTTCCCTAACTCTACAATGAACTCATGAACTATAATTAATTCGTCAACAACTAAGTCTAACGAATCCTAACCAGTTGCTCGAACTAGCACCAGACTAATGCTCTAATCCGGACACAACTAATCGCAAAGATTAGAAAACTAAAATATAGCTTAATAATTGATTAGCACCAGACTTATGTCTTGTTATCTATCTCAGCTCTCACGTGTTGATTAGAAAACTAAAAATATAGCTTTAATAATTGATTAGAGAGTTAAAACGCATGAAGAACTGGAATTAAACTATTGTATTAATGAATTAATAAAGAGATTACAAAATAAATTTAAAGATCCGCTTTGCTACATCAATCTGGGGAGCTTAACTAACTACGCTAACATGACTCTAAAAATAACAAAAATAGCAAACATATATAGAAGTGGCGGTGGTATGGTGACGGTGGTACGGTACTGGTGGTGATAGTCGTGGCGTGATGGTGGTGGTACGTGATGGTTGAATGGCTGGGAATTGAATGTGGTGGATATGGTGATGGATGATGATGGTGGTGATGATGAATGAATGTGGTGTCTGGTGGTGATGAGAAGGGTTAGCCCCTGGGCGTATGGGGTGTAATAGCCTTCGAACCCCCCTTAGGAGCAGTATGGCCTCCATTTATAAAACGCTCGTGTTCTATCTTTGAACATAAATATTTTTATCTTTTAATTTTTGATAGAAACGCGGCGCCACAAAATTCTTTACGTCAATGGCAATGGAACAGTGCTTCGGGCTAGAGTTCTATCTCCTTTTCTCATGCAGCGTCCCCCTTGTATCAATCTGGTGTAACCGTAAAAGATAATCGTGTTGTAATCCCGATCAAAATATATTAAATCAAAAGTATGCCAAATATTTCATCGTAAAATAATTTTTATCCAAATTGAATCATGGTTTATTAATAAAATCTAGCCGACATGGTGCTGAAGAATACAATGGTGAATGGCCAACAACCAATGATAATTTTTATCAATTATGCAATGATGTACGTAATCTAATTCAAAAATAAACCGACATTGGTTTCATTAATGTGCAGCGATGTTCATATCCTGATATTGATCGTTCATTATATATATATATTTGACACATAAAATGTATAGTTCACATTAAAACCTAAGTCTAAGGAAAAGCATATGATAAGTGAGAAATATGACATGAATTGTTATCAAAATAGGAAGAATTATAACCTTAAAAGTAGATATATTTCGCACTTATCAATCAACAGGCCTGAAGTCCCCTTGGATAATGATTTTCCAGAGTAGGTAGTTGATGAACTTCAGGTGTGGCTCCATTTCATTTTTCCATTGGGTTGTAATTTGTGGAGGTGAGTTTTGGATTTCATAGTAAGCACGGTGGGGTTATGGGAGTAAACGTCTGACATTCTGAGTCTTTTGTGAATCTTAGTCAACGAGGCTCTGATACCACATGTAGGACCAGTCGGGGGTTGGACTCAGGCAGACTCTTGTTGTTACACAAGAGTAGCCTGACTACAAGACTCTAGGACAGAAGTGTAAATGGGACTTTAATCAAATGAAACTCTCTTTATATATGTAACGCAACTCTTGCAGTAGCTATAAGTGATTCTCTCTCTATCTTTCTCTCTCTAAGCTGTAATAATTTTCTCTCTATAAGCTCTGGAAAGGTGTGTGTCGAAATGAACTTGAAATCCTATATTTATAGGCTAACTAAAGCAGTTAAACATGTCCTTGAACTTAGGCCTCGTTCCTGGATTTTCGGAACTAAAGAGTGAGGAAAGTGGTTTCAGAACGTGCACGACTCCTTCAACCACGATCAGTGTGTTTTGGCGCCCAAGTTTCCCACCTTGCAGACAGAGTTTCGTTGCCAGCCAGACTCTCTCTTCTACGGCGTTTCTGTGTATACATCGACGATCTCGTACTTTGGCGCTCTTCAGAGATCTGTAGCGAGACTCTTGTATTTTGGCTATCTTCATGAATCAGTAACGAGACTCTCATACTTTGGTTTTCTTCAGCGGCGAGACTCTCATTCTTTGGCATACTTCAGCAAAACTTCAACAGCATCAGGAATCAACAAAGCATATTCATGAGAGCACGATTTATCATGGACAATAGTATAATTTATTTTTATTTTTGCACTTACATTTTTTAAGTTATAACACTATGAATTTTTTTTTGTTTCTCTCTCCGAACAAATACATTCACACATAGGAGATGGGAGTACTTAGAACTCTATATCGATTTTATTTTTTATTTCTCTAATTTATTAGATTCTCCCAGGTGACATTGAAACCAAATTAGGTGGAAATAACTCCAAAAGCCTCTAATAACTGTTTGAAAAAATACATAGAAAGAAGTATAGTCCAGTCGTAAGCGTAAAATGGGTGATGTCCAGTCCTCCTCTACTGAGCCGGATTTGCGAGAGCTGACGTAGTCGAGGCTACTTCGAAGAAGGGCAAGGGTGACACTGGGTCCACATCAGCACCGGCAACTCTGAGGAAACCCAGGGTCGCCAAATTAATGTCTTTTTTGGTAGCGAACTGTCACGGGCTTGGTTCAGATCCTTCAGTTCACTGGGTTCGGGAGGTGATCAGGCGGTCAGCTCTTACGTTTTTTTTTCTTAGCTGAAACAAAGATGTCTGCTTTTGAATTGCGCCCCTTTGCCAGGAAGCTTAAAGGATTTAACTAGATTATGGGGGATAGTGTTGGCCGTTTGTCTAGGGTAGTGTTTTTTGGAAAGACTCTTCTGATGTAACTTTGCTTAGTTTTTCTTCTAGACATGTTGATTGTATTGTCTCAATCCCAGAGGGGTCAAATGGAGGGTATCGGGGGTGTATGGATGGTCTCATCAATCAGAATAATACAAAACGTGGGATATTTTATGTTATCTTAATTGTGCTTGATCTGATCCTTGGCTCCTTAGAGGGGATTTCAATGAAATCGTCAATCTATCTGAACATCTAGGTAGGGGTAGGCGTCTTCAATCTTCCATGCAAGCTTTTCGTCAATGTCTTATTGACTGCAGTTTACAAGATTTAGGCTACAGGGGCACCAAGTATACTTTCACAAACAAGCAGAAACATCCCAACACTGTCAAATGCAGATTAGATCGATTTGTTTGTAATGATAAGTGGCTTCAATTGTTCCCTCATGCACAAAATTTTCATCAGCAATGGGGTCGACCAAAGCAAAAACCATACAACTTATTCTAGCCCCATCCATAAGGTGTGGTCCCCGTCCTTTTCGGTTTGAGAATTGTTGGGCTCAGGATAAGGAATGCCAAAGCTTGATTCAGAACATCTAGAGCCAATCTTCGTCTGCTGATTACAGTGCAAAGGTCAAGGAATGTGGGAAGCAACTTCAACAATAGGGGAGAAACAAAATTTTGGGAGGAAAAGCAAGCTCTTCACAACATTAAACAGGAACTTGATTCCCTTGCCTCAAGTACAACATCTTAGTCCCCCTTGGACCACTGGAATGAATTAAATCGCACTATAGATTCTTTGCTACACCTTGAAGAAATACGCACCCATCAACGCTCTAGGCAACAATGGCTTTCTGTTGGAGACTCTAACTCTGCTTTCTTTTTTGCACGATGTAAGCACCGCAGCAGGAAAAATGTCGTTCATCAGCTCTCAATGGCTCAGGACCCCCAAGGACTACATGGCATGGAATTGAAGCTGCTGCACGTACCTTTTTTCAGATCTGTTTACCTCTACACAACCACAACCTAACTTGCATTTGCTAGCATGCGTTGAAGGGAGAGTTCTAAATAACTCTTATCATGCTATGGGTCAACCGTATTCACTAGAGGAGATAGTTCCTGCATACAACCAAATGAATCCTAATAAAGCACCAGGGCCAGATGGCATAAATGGCACTTTCCTTCGAACCTACTGGCCAATTGTTAGTGACACTTTTCTTCACACATGTATGCAATTCTTAAACCATGGTATCATGCCTCCAGGCCCATACAGAAATGGTTCTGATTCCAAAAAAGAAAGGAGCAGTCTCCATTATTGATTTTAGGCCCATTTCCTTATGTAATACTATCTATAAAGTTATATCCAAGGTTCTAGTCAACCACATTCGTACTGCCATGCCTTCTTTTATCTCCAATGTTCAATCAGTTTTTGTTCATAACCGCATTATTACAGACTAGATCTTCATTGCTCATGAAATACTTCATCTGATACGCTGCTCCAAAGCCAATCTAGGGGCCATTTCGCTTAATAAAGTCGATATGTCAAAAGCGTTTGACAGGCTGGAGTGGCCTTTTGTTATTAGTGTTCTCACTAATATGGGATTTCGTCCAACCTGAATCAATTTAGTCTGACATTACATCTCAACAGTACAAACATCTATACTCATTAATGGGTACCCAGGCCAAAGTTTCCACCCTCATCGTGGTCTACGGCAAGGAGATCCCCTCTCACCACTTATTTTTATTTGTTGCATGGAAGTGCTCAGTTCCTCTCTTCAACTTGCTTTCGATGTTAGCCTATACAAAGGGTTTCAATTCAAAGGAATGAACACACAAATCATAAATCTGCTATTTGTAGATGACTGTCTTATTCGGTGCTTCTACTCCTTCAAATGTACAATAACTTTCGGAGCTGTTGGATGATTTCAAACTTGCATCAGGTTAAAGTATCAATGCTTCCAAATCGATTGTCATGTTCTCCAAAGGTTTGAATCAATCTCTCAAGCAATCACTGGCACACCTACTTCAGACCAACCAGACTACAGATTTGGGGAACTACCTGGGTTTCCCTAGCACCATTGGTAGGAATCGGGCATCAATCTTCAGCTACTTACGCGAAAGAGTTGCTAAGCATGTTTGTTCTTATGCAAATCAAGCGTCACAAGCAGCCAGGGAAATTTGATCAAATCAGTACTATAGGTAATACCAACGTATATAATGTCAATAATTTTGCTGCCTCGCTCTTTTCTCAAACAGCTACAAAACATTATTGCCAAATTCTGGTGGACAAGTTCATCACATACACAAGGTATTCACTGGATTAAATGGTCCAAACTTTGTACACAAAAAGGTCAGGTGGGTTGGGTTTCAGAGACTTGGTAAGTTTCAATCGAGCATTGCTTGCCAAGCAGTTGTGTCACATTTTGACCCAGCCTACCAACCGCATCTCATAGGTATTTCATGCCCGCTATTGTTCAACAGACTCAACCTCTATCTTAGACTCACCTTTCTCATCCAACTCCAGTCCCATATGGAAGGCCTTACTTGAAGTTACCGATTTGATACATATTGGAGCACGTAAACACATTGTCAATGGTACATCAACAAGGATCTCAGACCGGTGGATTCCCTCAAAGGATGTGGACGCTCATATCTTTGGCAATTCCCACCCAATATCCCCCAAACCACATCTATCGCAACACTTATTAGGCTAAACTTCGAATGGAACCGTCCTCTGGTGCATGCTTGGTTTACACCCTTTGATGCGGAAGCCATTTTACAAATCCATGTGCCTTGCCCATCGCCTCACGAGAGTGATAGTTGGTACTGCGGCCTCACAACGTCGGGTGAGTTCTCCGTTAAAACCGCATACTAGGCAGACTTTGTAGCGCGGCATGATCCCACAACTCTTACGTCTTCATCCAACTCTGTGGGAAAATGTATGAAGCAACTGCGGGGTCTTCCACTACCCAGGCGAGTTAATTTTTTGTTTGGAAATAATTCATAGAGTATTGCCTTGCAAGACAATGATCCGCGACCAACTTTGACTTGATTCCTCACTCAGGACCTCTCTATGTTTGTTTTGTGGGAGACCTGAAACAATGCTCCACGCAATGGTTCATTTTGCCCACACACACCTTTACTGGGACATGATTGATCTCTCCAGACCTACGTTTTTGTCTTCTGATGACGCCCTAGTTGATTGGTTGATCATTACCTGCAAACAAGCACAACAAACATCGTTGTTGTCTTTATTACAGTTACTATGGCGATTATGGTTTGCACGTTGCCAAGTCAATCACAGTCCACACACTTTATTCGCTCAAGCATGGTGCCAGACGGGATAGCTACCTTCACAACGCCCAGCCGCATCTCCACCATGCTCCACATGCTCTACTTCAACATCGACAGCTCCGTCCTTCCACTCTGGAAATTCAGGTTGATGGCAGTTTGGACTCACAACACCGTGTGGGCTGTGCTTACATTGGTTTTCAAGATGGAGCACTTTCTTTGGCTTACCAACTGGCCCAGATGGGGGAGTTTATCCCAACACAAGTCGAAGCCATTGCTTTATAAAGGGGCGTTCAAGCAGCAACAGTGTTGGTACAAGCTGAGTTAGGTTTCTTTCGGACTGCAAGCCGATAATAGACAACATGCACTCC
Source organism: Limonium bicolor (assembly GCA_023374045.1). Lineage (NCBI taxonomy): Eukaryota > Viridiplantae > Streptophyta > Magnoliopsida > Caryophyllales > Plumbaginaceae > Limonium > Limonium bicolor. The sequence goes on from CM041781.1 coordinate 280,814,774, forward strand.
AGAACTATAGCGTCCTTACACCCTTCAATGTAACTTATTTTAACACAGCATTCAAATTTCTCTTACGCACTTCGATATGGTCGATTCGTTTTATACACCATGATATGACAATGTGTCAGCCCACTATCTTGCTAACCATGGCTAGACTCACGCAACAAAGTGGTGATTGTATACCTACTTTTGTCTCTGGTCAGGTACGCATCATACATAATATAAGCTCTTTATTTAAAAAAAACTCTAAATAAAATAAAGGAAAAATTCATAAATACTCATACAACTAAAGTTTGTTAACTTACAAAAGACCACAATTTTAAAAAAGATTTCCAGATCCACACAAAATAAATTTAATTCACCAGATACCCACAATTCGAACCCAAAATATTTTAAGACCAAAATACCCATACTTTGTTAATAAACAATAGTTCATAGTAATACCACATAAATTTTATTCACAATACCATAAAATCTAATAAAATATATACTAAGAACCAGAAAAAAAATAAAAATTTAAGTTATCATTTTATGTGATAAAACTTATAAAATAAAAAACCCACATAATTAATTAAATTTTTTGAAAAACATGAAAAATATGTAAATATGTATATATCATTTAAGCTAAAAAACTAAATAAATTAAGGAATGATACCTCAATTTTATATAATACTTGTACTCAAGTATTTTTAGTAATGTAAATAGTATTATAAAAAATTAGATATATATAAAATAAATTATAAAAAATTAAACAACATTATATTACTAGTTTTGTCTATTTTTAATCAAGTTTGTGGCTTCTCTATATTATACTTTTATAATTCTTTAGAGATTCTTTTGATATATATATGGTATTTATTTTTTCATTTAAACCCATATAAAAGAGAAAGTTAATTTTGTTACTTACTTTTTAAAAATATGTTTTAATAATTTTTGTTTTGAACAAAAATATATAAAATTATATTATAAAAAATGTCAGGCTATTATACTCATAACTATTGTTTTATTTTTGTCAAATTATTTAGCTTGTATATAGTGTATAATATTTTTTATAACATCACTTATATATATTTTTAATTCAAAAATACAAAACAAAAAATTATAATATCCTTATATATTGTTAACCCCTATATAAAAAGAAGTTACTTTTGCTACTTACTTTTTAAAAAATATCTAATAATTTGTGTTGATTTTTTGAATTAAACATATATATTAAGTGATATTATAAAAAAATTATTATATACTATATGCAAGCTAAATTTGACAAAAAATAAAACAATAGTTATGAGTATAATATTCTAACATTTTTCCTTTTTTTCCTTTATAGGGAAAATTACATCCCCCACTCATAACTTTTGGTGAAATTACACACCCCACCCACGAGGTTTCAAAAACTACTTTGCCCACCCATGTGGTTTCCTCTATTTTACATCTGACAACTTTTCTAATATTTTTGATCAACCTAAAAGATGCTTAAATATTGTCCAAAATTGATAAACTTTACATAACGATGCTAAGGTGTTATATTTTGGTCTAGCGTGAAATCCAATGTTTTTTATGCTCATATGTGATATGTGGGACCCAATGAAAATGTGACATGTCAATGTGTTTTCATTGGGTCCCATAGGTCATATATGAGTTTTAAAACTTTGGATTTAGCATTGGACAAAAATATAACACCTTAGCATCATCCATGTAAAGTTTTATCAATTTTGGACAACATTTAAGCATCTTTTAAGTTAGTCAAATATTAGAAATGTTGTCGGACGCAAAATAGTAGAAACCACATGGTGGGCAAAGTAATTTTTGAAACCTCGTGGGTGGGGTGTGTAATTTCACCAACGTTATGGGTGGGATGTAATTTTCCCTTTTATATATTTTAATTCAAAACAAAATGATTAAACATTTTTAAAAATTAAGTAGCAAAATTAATTTCTCTTATATACGGGTTGAAATTGAAAAAATATAAATACCATATATATGACAAAATAATCTCTAAAGAATTATAAAAGTATATATATTAGAGAAGCCAAAAAAACTTGATTAAAAATAGACGAAAACATAATATAATGGTTGTTTAATATTTTGTAATTCATTTTATATATATTTAATTTTTGAGAAAATCCACAGATACCACTAAAAAGTTGTAATTCACAAAGGACCACCGTTTTTAAAAAAAGTTTTCCAAATACCACAAAAAATAATTTAATTCTACAAATACCACAAATTACGAATCCAAAACATTTTAAGACCAAATACCCTACTTGTTAATAAACATAGTTCACAGGATACCACACAAATATTATTAATTCCCCAAAATACCACAAAAGCTAATAAAACTATATGAAGAACAGTAAAAATAATAAAATATCAAGTTGATAAAATTTAAAAAAATAAAAAAACCCACACAATTTTAATTTTTTTGAAAAATATAAAAAATAATATGTATATATCATTTTAAAGCTAAAAAACTAAAAAATAAAAAAAAAAAATTAAAGGAATGATAATAAAATTTTTATAATACTTTTACTCAAAGTATTTTTAGTAATGTAAAATAGTATTATAAAAATTATATATATATAAAATTAAATTACAAAAAATTAACCAACCATTATATTACTGTTTTTGTCTATTTTTAATCAAGTTTGTGGCATCTCTAATATATCATACTTTTTATAATTCTTTAAGAGATTCTTTTGTTATATATATGGTATTTATATTTTTTTCAACTAAAACCCATTATAAGAGAAAGTTAATTTTGCTACTTACTTTTTAAAAATATATTTAATAATTTTGTTTTGAATTATAATATATAAAATGATATTATATAAATGTTAGAAATATATAGTCATAAACTATTGTTTTATTTTTTTTGGCAAATAATTTAGGTTGTTATAGTATATAATACTTTTTTTAATATCACTTTATATATATATATATATTGTAATATCACTATATATATATATATAATTTTATCCATATATAAAAAGAAGTTAATTTTGCTACTTACTTTTCAAAAATATGTTTAATAATTTTTGTTTTGAATTAAAATATATAAAATGATATTATAAAAATGTTAGCTATTATACTCATAACAATTGTTTTATTTTTTGTCAAATTATTTAGCTTGTATATAGTATATAATATTTTTTGGAAAAATTTACAATATACCCCTGTTTTCTTTCGTTATTCACAATATACGCCTTTTGAAACTCTGTCACAAGATACTCCTGTTTTCTTTCCTAATTCACAAAATGCTCCTTTTTAAAAACGGCGTCAAATATTTCCGTTATCCTGCCCTGGAAAAATGACTATTTTGCCCCTGACCTGTTTTTTTTTTGAAAAATTCACAATTTTTTTAAAAAATTAAATTTTATAATATACCCCCTATTTAAGTTTGTTGTTCACGAAATACCCCCTGTTATATGTTTTAAGTTCACAAGATACCCCTGTTTATGTTTTGTAGTTCACAAAATACCCTTATCACCCTGATGCCCTAGTAAAACATGCCTAGTTTTCTTTTATTTTCAAGTGCCTTCAAACTCTTCATAATCCCAGGACAAATGTTGTTTGCATTCCAGTTCTCTGAGGTTTCTTGTCTCTTGGAATGTCTCACCCAATAGCTAAGTACGAATCCCTGTCATTCACAATTAGACACAATTATAATATATGAAGAGGCAAGAAACCTTAGAGAACTGGAGTGCAAACACCATTTGTCCTGAGATTATGAAGAGGCTGAAGGCACTTGAAAAACAAGAGAAAACTAGGCCATGCTTTACTAGACCATCAGGGTGATAAGGGTATTTTATGAACCACAAAACATAAACAGGGGCATATTGTGAACTTCAAAACAAAATAGGAGTATTTCGTGACCAACAAACTTAAATAGGGTTATATTATAAATTTAATTTTTTAAAAAAAAAGTAGCAAAAAAACTACAAATTTTTCAAAAGGGGAAAATTCACAATATCCCCTGTTTTCTTTCGTAATTTACAATATACCCCTTTTTTGTAACTTTGTCACAAGGTACCCCTGTTTTCTTTGCTAATTCACAAAATGCCCCTTTTAAAAAACAACATCAAATATTCCGTTAACCTCCCCTGGAAACTAACTATTTTGCCCCTGACCCTTTTTTTCTTTTTCTTTTTTGAAAAAATCGCAGTTTTTTTGGCTACTTTTTTTTGAAAAAATTTAAATTTTATAATATATCCCTATTTAAGGTTGGTTTTTCACGAAATACCCCTATTTATGTTTTGAAGTTCACAAGATACCCCTGTTTATGTTTTGTAGTTCACGAAATACCCTTATCATCCTGATGCCCTGGTAAAGCATCGTCTAGTTTTCTCTGTTTTTCAAGTTTCTTCAACCTCTTCATAATCCCAAGATAATTGGTGTTTGCATTCAAGTTCCCCTGTGAACTATGTTATTACTAATAGGGGTATTTTGGTCTTAAAATATTTTGGATTTATAATGATGAATTAAATTTATTTTTCACAGTATATGGAAAACTTTTTGGGAAAATTCACGATATACCCCTGTTTTCTTTCGTAATTCACAATATACCCCTGTTCATTGGGTCCCACAGGTCACATGTGAGCTTAAACAAAACTTCAAATTTGATATATGGACCAAAAATATATAAAACTGTTAAGCATCGTCCATGTAAAGTTTCATCAATTTTGGACAACATTTAAACATGTTTAAAATAAATTACTAAAATCACAGAGATATATTGTGAATTACGAAAGAAAAAAAAGGGTATCTCGTGAATTTTCCCATTTTATAATGGTATCTTGTGAATTTTTCCTAACAAAAAAACACACTACCCGCATTTTTCTGCCCATTGGGCTCGGTGGAGTAATTGGTGCGAGATCGATCGACCACCTCCGTCTTCTTCTCGAATATGCAGTGGATCACCAACTTGCACTACTGTTTCCCGTCGGACTTGGGTCCCCATCTGTTCTTCTTTGTTGTCGTGCAAGTATACAATCGGCAAGCTTACCACTAAAATGCTAATGAATTAAGCAATTGAGAGAAATTCTAGGGCTTTTCGTCATTTCTGCTAATCTAGTTGAATCCCATAGCCGTAGTACGCTGTTAGTTCTGTCTAATTATTGGGATTAACACCACTCTAATGAGCCAATTAGAAGTACTAAGACATCTTATCAATCTAATCGCAAGTTGTGCTTCTAATTCTATATAGAAAGTACAAACTTGTATAGTGCCTGCCTGCGCCCTTTTCTAGTTAAATACACTATCATTACAGATAAAGATCACTTCTTTCTTTTTTTGTTCTTTCTGACGCACACTCGTTGAAGGTCGTACTTCTATTCATCACCTAGATGGCTGCTACGCCTTCTAGACGCTTTGCTACTACTATAATAAATAAATGGATCGGAACTATACTAGTACTGTCGCTCGCTGATTTCTATTTTCTTGTTCGCTCTTATGAAGAGGACAACGTTGAGCCACGTATGTCCTACAGAATAAAGTACTGATCTGGTTCTTATACTGAATTTAAAATATTGGCTGATATACTGATAAATATTGGTGCCGGAAAACCCAGTATCCAATTTAAATACTGATCGAAAACTGTGTAGCTGTTGTATTTCGTAGTATATCTATTTGGTTTTGCTTATTCATTATTTCCTTCGTTTTCTGAAACTGAAACAGGGGGAAGGTCGAATAGAAGTATGTATGGTCCATGTTTTATGTGGAGAGATTTCGTTTCCCCAACTTTTTTGCTTTCTTCTTATTTTTTTATTTCCAGAAAACATTATGAGGCTACGGTTTCTCTGATAATATAAATTAAAAAGCTGAATCCCCACTACATACTTGTTTCTCTCGGAATGTTACTGAAATTTCGGAACGTTTGGTTGTTGGCATTACAGGCATAATCTAACGGAGCGGAAACTCAGAGCTCCTCCTATCCTTGTGGGAAAGTCTCCACCCTCCATTACCGGACAGGGCTTCCCTGCCTATATCCTTTCCCCTCTTTTGCCGGGCTGTTGTCGATTCGGCAGTCTATGTGGGCGGTGATCTTCTTTGCTGCTTATCAGTGAACGACGTATACTTTCTAGCCGTGGCTGGTGAGTGGATATAGATTAATGGGTTTGATTCTATGTGATGCGTTGTGTTGTCTACTACAGTTGCATGTTGAGTTTTCTGTAATGGGAGTATTTGTATTTGGAAGCAACCAATGTTAAACTAGTGATCTTTCTGTTCTCCTGACGGGTATATGTCATTTTGTGATCTTATCTGGTTCTTTGATGCGTGGTTTTGTCTTGGAGGTTCCAAAACCGGTTTGGTTTGAACCTGGCTTTGTTGCCCATTCATCTCTTCATATGATTCTTTCATTGAGCGATACTGAATCACGATGACATTAAGGTTGTCTTCTTTCATTTCCTCTACGTGACTAAAGAAAAGAGAAAATTTCTTTTGCTTAATTTTAGAGCAAAAAAGGCATTTGTTTGGGTGCTCAAACGCGAGCTTGGACATGTTTTGAGTCGTAGGGAAACATCTCTGCAGACTTATTGACAGTTTAGTAATTCTGCAGTTAGTGTCTTGCCACCACCATTAGAAGTCGGGTGTTGGTATGAAATTCAAAGTATTTAGCTTGTGAATAAACATTTTTTTGGGTGATTGACGTGGACGCTTCAAGGGTCACTGTTTAATTCCATGTCCGATGACCTGTACTTTTTTCCATGAGCGACCATGGAATGCTAAAATGTGAATTGAGTTGTCTCCTTTGTTCGCGTTTCTGGTTAGTGATATTCTGGGGTGCCATCTCTTGCCTCCTATTGCTATGGAGCTTTAAGTGCTTTGTGCCTATGCGTATCTGTTTTTTGTTGTTACAATTTCCAGTCTCAGTGGACCTCGGTCTGTTGGTCAATCATCCTATCTCTATTCATCCTCTGATCTCCATGTTCCAAATCCAACCGCGTGGTGTTTATATTTTATCTCTACAGTTTAATCCACTGATACTCTTCATGTTTCCTGCAGCTGCTTGTGGTACAGGGTTGTCTCTGAGCAGCAGAATCGACTTTACATCTAGCTTAAGAGATCACACAATAAAGTAGCTTCTCGCTGCTGCAAGTTGTATCAGGAAATGCTCAATTCTTGACTGCCAACAACACTGGGCCGCTTAGGGAATCAATCCACAATGTATCCTACTGAACTTTATGAGTGAAGGTCCCTATTGGTACAGTGAAATGGTGGCTCATTTGAAAGAATGTGGTAAAAATGCTGGCTTCACTTTGATGACTGCTGATAAGAATGGGAGGTTCTTCTAACTCAGGAAAGGGATTCTCAGATAACATTTCCGGAGGTATAGGAACTTCTGCCGCTTCAGAAAGGAGTTTGAGGCTCCTTCATCCAAATAGAAGAAGCTTTTCGACAGATGCATCAAGGGATTACTCGTTTGGGATTGAGAGGAGGCTCAGAGATCAAGCTGCTCCAGCTTCGATTGATTATCTCAGGAACCATGATGTTTCATCGGGTACTTTGCAAGATGAGACATCTCCAGATCCATACTTTTGCGGTGTAGAATGGGGTGATGTTAGTTTAAGGCAATGGGTAGATGATCCAATGCGCTCAGTTGACACTATTGAATGCTTACATATATTCAGTCAAATAGTTGAGATTGTGAGTGTTGCACATTCTCAAGGCATTGTTGTTAACAATGTAAAACCTTCTTGCTTTGTGATGTCCTCATTCAACCGGGTATCCTTTATCGAGTCTGCTTCATGTTCAGACTCTGGATCGGATTCACCGGAAGAAGGATTTAATAACCCAAGTGGGGAAGTAAAGAATTTGTCTTGTACCACAGCTCAGCGTACTATCCTCAGTCATTCTCAACTTGACAACTCTGTAGACACTGTTTCTCAGCTAATCTCGGGGACCAGTTTCTTGCAATCCAGCTCAGTTCCTGGTTGTGGACCTTCTGCCGAGGACAGAGAAGGGTGCGGGACGAAGGACATTGAAAATATTGAGAATTATGAAGAAAGGAAACAGTCTTTTCCCATGAAGAAGCTCTTGATGATGGAGACCAGTTGGTATACTAGTCCTGAAGAAATTTCAGGTGCTCCAAGTTCCTGTGCTTCGGATATTTATCGATTAGGAGTCTTGCTATTCGAGGTATGTAATGCACGTGTTACTTTCTCTCTCTTTGTCTCTATATCTCGCGTTCTTCTTTCTATACTCTACTCAATTATTGTGGTATGAGCTTGTATTTGCTGCCTATATATATGTTTGTAGAGAATGTCAGAACAAAAGGTACTTCTTCCATAGGATTATCTGTTTCTGATCATTGTTGTCATATTAAAGATACTATCAAACTGTTACATAATTAACTGGTGACATGATTTTGAAATGAATCTTGCATCTCGTAGCTCATTCTTTGAGTTCCCAACTTGGACAGAATAGTGATTCTAGAACTAAGCTGAAACATGTAGCTTATGTCAGTTGTCAGCTGAAATCAGAAAAAAAAAAATAGTTGATATGATAATGATGTATGTGAATACATACAGAGACAATAAACTAACTGATCAAATAAATTCGTTAAATAATGTGACAAAAGAATGAGGCCTAATTTTGCCTTTTGCTGAACAGTTGTTCTGTACATTTAGTTCATTGGAAGAGAAGAGTGGTATGATGTCAAGTCTGCGTCATCGGGTTCTGCCCCCACACCTGCTGCTTAAGTGGCCCAAGGAAGCTTCATTTTGTCTATGGCTGCTGCATCCTGATCCTTCTACTCGTCCGAAGATGGGGTGAGCTTTCCCAGTTGTGATTGTATCTAATTTGCTGTGAGACCTCTCTCAGAAAAAAAAAATGTTGTGAAACTTTCCATTACCAGAATATTTATCACATTTGATGTGTAATTGTGCTTACGGACTATAATACTTCAAGAGAAAAACCAAGCAACTAAGGAGTAAACAGGGAAGAAAGGAAAATAGCATCAAGCTGATAGATTCTTGTGATTTTGAGAGCGAATATTTATATCCCATTCAATGTTTTTATAGTTTACTTTTAGAGAACTGGGAACCTTTAGCAGTTAAATTGCTTCAAAACCATGTATATCTCATTGATATCATACGATCTAGCACTTAAGCTGATGAAATGGCTTACATATTTAACAAGGGTTTTCTTGGTCCCCCATCTGATCAACATTCAACTACATCCGGAATATGACGACAACAAAATCCAAGCCTTATTCCCAAAACTGTTGGGCTCAGCTAACATGAATTAACATATGAAGTTGGGGCAAAGCCATAGAAGTACGTCTGGGATATGAATGTAAATTGATATGCTTATGCTAGCTTGTTGTTTGATTTTTCTTCTTTTCTGAATGAAACTGATGGTAGTGTATGTCAGTCAAACAAGTAGGAAGTCTAACTAGATGCTGCTGGGAGCACTAGATAAATGTATGCGCATTTGTCTCATTCCTATTATGGTTCCTCTAGATTATGGTTTGTCTATAGTGCTCACTCTCAGTATTAGCCAGATAATGCATCCATAATTATCTTCCTTAGTTAGGTCCATACACTGAATCATGTAGATCTCAATATATAATACGGGGCACTTAATTACTGACCTAATGTGCATTCCTCCTTTGCCGAAGGTCTCTTCTGATATATCTTTCTGCGTGTAATGGTAGCGAGTTGCTGCAAAGTGAGTTCCTTCATGAGCCAAGAGATGACATAGAAGAACGCCAAGCAGCCATAGATCTAAGAGAGAAAATGGAAGAAGATGAGTTATTGTTGGAATTTCTAAGGTTAATGCGACAGACTAAGCTGGAAGCTGCAAATAAGTTGCATGATGTTATTTCCCTTCTATCTTCTGACATTGAAGAAATTCTAAATAAGCAAAGATTTCTAAGGAGAAAAGCTGGGTCTTCTGAGCAGGAAGCTGAGGTTTACTTTTCAGAATTAAATCTCCCTCAAATGGATAACGTTGAAAATGAGGAGGAAACCAGCTCAGGTCCAAGAAAACGGGTAAGACCTGGGAGACTGATGCATAATGCACATGAACTTCAGTCTCATACAGAGGAGAGCCGAGCGTCCGAAATCAGTACAGGTAGTAAAGAAAGTTTTGTCTCCAAGCATTCTCGGTTGATGAAGAACTTCAAGAAATTGGAATCTGCCTATCTTTTGATGAGAAGCAGACCTGTTAAGCCCCCTGGGAAGCTGCAGGTTGGTCAGTCTCCTTTAAGTAGTAATAGTAAAGACTCTGCTGTAGTCAATGAAAGAAGTAGTGTGATTAATTCCTCATCCAAAGAAGCCAATGGTCAAGGTGGAGAAGGTGGATGGGTTAGTCCTTTCCTTGAAGGTTTATGCAAGTATCTGTCATATACCAAGTTGAGAGTCAAGGCCAATCTCAAGCAAGGGGATCTCTTGAGTTCTTCCAACCTAGTGTGTTCTGTTAGCTTTGATCGTGATGGAGAATTTTTCGCAGCAGCCGGTGTGAATAAGAAGATCAAAGTGTTTGAGTGTGATGCCATTTTGAATGAAGATCGAGATATCCACTATCCAGCAGTTGAAATGACTAGTAGGTCAAAACTCAGCAGTGTCAGTTGGAATGGTTACATCAAAAGTCAAATCGCCTCGAGTAATTTTGAGGGTGTAATCCAGGTAAAATCCCACTCGATGACATTTTACTGGTTTATTTATTTATGCATTCCCTTTAGCTACTTAAGGCTGGATATCTATCAGGTGTGGGATGTGACGAGAAGCCAGGTCTTTATGGAGTTCAGAGAGCATGAAAGGCGTGTCTGGTCTGTGGATTTCTCATTGGCAGATCCAACAATATTAGCCAGCGGGAGCGATGATGGTTCAGTTAAGCTATGGAGTATCAATCAGGCAATTCTACTTTTGCACTTGGTGGATGTCAGCTTTGAAACTAAACGTACTGATGTTGTCTGAATCACTATTTGTGTGTAAAACTTAATGAGGATGGATGATAATTTTTCTTGCTCTTTATACCAAAATGCAGGGGGCTAGTATTGGAACTATAAAGACAAAAGCGAACGTCTGCTGTGTTCAGTTTCCTACAGATACAGGTCGTTGTCTTGCATTTGGCTCAGCTGATCATAAAGTGTACTACTATGATCTTCGAAATCCTAGAGTGCCGCTGTGCACACTGGTTGGTCACAACAAGACTGTAAGCTACGTGAAGTTTGTGGATTCATTGAATCTCGTTTCAGCATCCACGGATAACTCAATCAAGCTCTGGGATTTGTCAGGGTGCACTTCTAGGGTTCTTGACAGCCCTTATCAGTCATTCGATGGCCACACAAATGTCAAGGTATGATACTCTCCCTTTATAAGCTGTACTTTCTCGTGAAGCAATATGTTCCCCTTCTGTAATTACCATGAATGCACGCACTACCTATCGTCTTGTTGTTCTTTTGCAAAATTTTCTTTGGACTTAGGATGCACTATACTATTTCATCTTTCTCACCCATTCGGATTTGAATTTGACCTTTGCTGTCTAGATTGTATAGGGATGTGTCATGTTCTGTAACTGGGGTGTTTCCAGGACGAGAAACCCCATTTTGAAAATTCTAGGAAACCTTTGGACCGCAGACTAGTAACATTGAAATTTATTTTCATCAGTAAAAAGGTGTCGGGCCTTCATATAGAATTGGGACCAGATAAGGGCATATTTTGTAATCAAATGAAGTCTAAGATCTACTTAAAATAATGTTGGACCATATAGTTAGAATACCAATCATTCAATAGCTTAGACATTTACTGCCTCCATTCAACATTTTTTCATTATTATGGTAGCAAGTGAGGTTTGAAGCCAAGACCTTTGGTCTCAAGGTATCTCTCCTATATTTCCACTACCAACCAAGCCACCAAGACTTGATCTTTGTTCAGTAATACATATCATTCTTGATTTATTCACTCGTATAAGGAGGTAGATAAAATGACCTACATAACCTTATTAAATGTAGAGTGGTAATAATAATTACAACTTTTTGGCTAGTTTTTATTTTTCCATAAGGGCTATTTACTACCTTTGTCAACACCCTAAGCAAAATTAAAATGAAATGTATTTCGTCTAAATCTTTGTTCAGAAAGGTTAAAATCACATCTAAGTTTGAGCAAAATCTAAAAGCTTAAAAGACATGTATTTCTTAATGGTGGGGGTATAATAGTAGAGTGAATAAAGTCTATTACACCCAAAACTTCCCCTGGATGTTTTAGAGATGTTCTCAGGTTCCTGAGTTTACAAAATCTTTCATAGGGGAATGTTAGGGTGCAACCTAGTTACTTACAGCTTCTTTTGAAGATATTGCTGTTGTGGGTCTAGACATGTATTGGATCCTAGAAATGCTGCCGTCTGTTGACTATATAACTAAACCAACATATTTATCTTTCATTGCTACCTGGTTATTACACCTCATCGGAGATACCCATATCGAAATTTTGTAGTGGTGTATGACCTTTAGAGTAATCAAGTATTAAGTGACTTGATCTAAGTTTATAGTATGTTTCTTGAATTCGAATGCGAAGCAACTGTTAGACTTCAGGTCAAGGTTCCTAGACCAACTGCGGTGGAGTTTCTGTTGAGACTCCTTTAATTGTATGATGCCTCTAACCACCACTAAGATTAAAAAAAAAAAAAAAGGTTTGATCCTCCTGAATTTTCACAGCCAAACACTAACTATGAATGGTCAACCCTAAGATCCAAATGTGAATGGATGCCAATAGGCCGTTTTAGGACTTTATCCTCTCAAAACCTTAGTTCTCCTCCCAGCCGATGCTAGCAAAGCCGTAGTTTAAGTTCATTTTGGGTGTGATAAGTGTATTTGCTAGATTAGTTGGACCATGGTAAGAGTAACTTTTGTGTTGTTATTAGGCGACATGGATCTACTAATATTTTGTCTATCATTGCCTTGTACATTTTTTAAAATTAGTAGATTGATTTAGACAATCTTCTGCTCAGTGTTTGCCATATCTTTCTTTCCCCACGACTCCAACCTTCCTTCTTTCCTAATTGATGGATGTTTTCTTTCCATCTGTGTCAGAACTTTGTCGGTTTGTCCGTATCAGATGGTTACATTGCCACTGGCTCTGAGACAAACGAGGTACCATCCATTGCCATCCCCCTTATCACAAAATTATTCTCATTCCATCTCGACAGATGGTCCTTCATTTTCTCAACATCTTTTCCTTCCTCGCTTGTTATATTATTCTACAGGTCTATGTCTACCACAAAGCATTTCCAATGCCTGCACTATCCTATAAATTCGAAAGCAAAGATCCGCACTCCGGCCACGACTTCGATGATACGAACCAGTTCATATCTTCTGTATGCTGGCGGGGTCACTCGTCTATGCTGGTTGGCGCTAACTCGACAGGTGACATCAAGATTCTTGAAATGGTTTGATTGTTGTTTCCTTCACTGGAACTGCACATTCTCTGCTGATCCCGAATGACTTTGGAAGGAGAGATGAATTTTGGTAATTGTTGAAAAACAAAAAAAGGGATATTATATGGAGAACATGAGTTGAGATGGATGTTGGATGAATTTTTGGCAGTAAGGAAGGACCATGGCCTCTGATTTGATCTCTCAAATGTTGAGAACTAGTTCATTATAGGGTTGTCTTATATTTAAAACTAGAACCTGTTGTGTGTGTGGTATAATGTTGGATCAGGGTTGAGTACAGAACATTGTCACAGAGTACCAGATATATGTTCTCATCCAAGGTGCTTCTGCCATGGGTTCAATATACCAATTGGTGGTATGTTTTTTACATTTGTTATGTTCAAATGAATTTATTATTTTTATTATATGTCAGGTACCCGTACATTAAATGGGGGGGGGGGGGGGGGGGGGGGGGGGGGGGGGGGGGTGGTTATGGTTATCTCTTCCTCAAAGACCACTACATCACCCCAACTCATCCCATACGGAGGTGATTTTCAGGATAGTAGTAGTTTGGTTTGTATGAATTGTCAGCTTGAATAACAATGGATACAGGTGTATGAATAAGTTGATAGGTAATTATAGCCACGCCACTATCGGAATCTTGCTGATGACTTGAGCAGTTTCAATTTTATCTCTTTTTTTTGTATTCATTGTAGATGAGAGGAGCAAGAAAGGCTCCATGTAAACACACAAAAGCGTGGACGGGTGTGCCGGTTTGGATGGTAGGTGATGAAAGGGATAAGAAGATAGGACTTTCACATTGTTTAGGGAGAAATATAATTATGGTAAATGGCAGAAGTAAACTAATACGAATATTCTAAAGAAGAATTAAACGAATAACTAAAATGAATAAAATAAAAGATTAATTTCCTGTAAAAAAAAGACAGTGAAGATTTAGCTTAATAATTAAGTAAGACTATTATGATCCTGAAGCTAGTATTATATAGTATATAACTGAAAGAAGAATTGCATTTTTTTAGTATCACTAGTGAATTGTTACAAATCAGTAACGAAATCGTTACCATAGTATAGTAACAAGTATTTGTTACCAAAGATAGTATTAAAGATTTAAAAAAAATGAGACTATAGTAACGATATATTCATTACAAAATCATTTTTTTGTAACGATATAATTTTTAGTAACGAATAAAAGTGGTTACAATAAATAAATTGATCTTTAGTTACGCCATCACGTGTAACGACATGTAACGAATTTTGTCGTTACAATAACTCAAATTAGTAACGATTTAGATTTTTAACATTTTGTTGTTACCAAAAAACTAATTCTAGTGTATATAGAAAATCTATGTAGTTGCTCATAATGAAATGGTTTTAATTTTTATTATTTCTTATTATAATTGTTATTTTAGTGTATATGAATTTATTAAAGATTATCTTGTCACTCACTCGCTTTAACTAAGATATTCTATTCTCGGAACTCACCGTAATCAGGGGTTAACAATATTCCTGGAATTGCTATTCCTAGTACCAAACAAAGGAATAACAACAATTCTAGGAGTTCCAATATTATTTCTTGCGCACCCTTTTCTAAGAAATAACCAGATGAGCCACAAAAAATGTCAAGAAAGCTGGCGGACTAAATAAATAACAACGGAACCATGAGTTTTCTTGAGCCATGAAACGTGAAATGTATGGCATTCGAGCAAATACTAGTTTATAGGCTACATTACCGCAATGAAGGAAACGAGCCATAGTAGTGTTTGGCCAATTTGTGGAGAGATAATAAGCAAAACTGGCTTGATGATGCGGTTGAAGCTTAAAAAACAATAAGTCACTACCTGCATTAGAGCAATGTTTGTTAACCTTTTGCTTCATGCGAAGTTGGACCTGATGAACACTATCATGTAGGCGAGTTTTCAATGGCCCTGAACTTATTTTTGATTAATTCAAATCTTCATTCATATAATAGCAAAAGTTAGTCGAGGGAACAAACGATTTTCCAAAATCTAAACAATAACAAGTTTGGAGGAAGGGGAACAACCTCCCAGTTCCAACTTGAGCATAGATCCAAAAGTTAACAATCCAACTACACCTATATTAGGACTATAAATCCTACTACTATCCATCACCATAGTTCTCATTTGCGTATAACACCATTGAACAGAGTCTTCTTGATCGACTCAAGAGCTAGATCATAAGAAATGCTATGAGTACCCAGAGAAAGACAACTCCAAACCAATTAGAAATGTTATGATACTAACTAAAAGCACTTCGATTGTGGTGGAATGAGACTGCTGAAAGCCAACCAAGGAGAATCTCGCACTTAAGAGGAACCAACATCAAAGTAGCAGTACTCCTCCCAAAAGGTTCGGACCATACATGGGTCAAGGCTTATATATCCTGTGGAAACAAGGACAAATAACAAAAATAGAGTGAAGTTGTAAACCAAGTAACCAACAAAAATGTACATCTTCTGCATCAGGACAAAGACAACACAATTGCTCCTGCTGACACTAATCAAGTCTTAACACTTGGGATTCTTTTCAACAACCAAATTCTTGTTACCTATAGAACCGTGGGTCTCACTATGAGAGACAACCGTAAGATTGAACTTACATATAAAGCTCAAATCCTGGTAAACTGCAAGGAGGAGACCCATCCCCAACAGTAAGAACCAAGGGGAATCATTTGGGCAGGCAACCTTGCTGATCAGCAGGGTCTGCCTTATCAAGAACCCATTTCAAGGCTGTAGCATCATATCATATCTAACATTCTTCCAGCTTTGAGAGTAGCCAATCTAAAGCTTGATGTTAGAAGATCTTCTTTTCTTGTAGGGAATGAGCTTCTTTAGGATGCCTGAGGAACCAGCCTAAAATTTACCTTTGCCTACTCAGTGAGGACCTTCCTCCATAAGAGGGAAAAGGTTATTCACTTTCATCAGAAAAGGAACTACATTACCAACTTCTTGCATGATCTGAGAATGTATAGGTTTATGTCAAACTCACTGTTACTCACATCTTTGGACTTCTTGGTAACTGATTCATTGATGTGCACGAGAGCATCAACCCAATCACCCAATCACCAATTTCACAGAACAATCTTTCATAGAGGGAAAGGGGAGAGTATGAATCACATGTTCGAATCAAGAGGGGTAGAAGGATCAGTCTCCCGAATGTTGTTCTTCGCGACCACTTTCTTCTTAAGCTTGGTGGAGAGCTTAGGATCTTCAATCTCATTTCTATGATTCACCGAATTGGTAAGGAAAAGCTTTTAAGAAGAATATCAGGTCTAGTAGGCCACTTTTGGCCCGATCGATGCTAGGCAGCAAGATAACCTCCACATTACTCGTATCCTTATTAGAGGGTATTAACTAAGGATACCATTTCCTATCCTTATTAAGTTTCCACTAATCTGGTCGATCAAGAGCTCATCAGTGACAACTGCCCGAGATTTAGCAAACTCAATGCGAATCCAGGAGTCATATCTTAAAGAATGATTTTTTCCAAATAGGGCAATCAGAAATAACATGGCTCATTTTCTCACACCTATAGCACCTATGAGGATGGTTGTCATAGGACACACGGCAACATCTATCGACCCGTCCCAGAGTAATGATGATTAATGTGCACAACGGGTCTAGGACCTTCACCTCCACATACACTTTTAACACTTTCGAGGCAAGAGGGTCGATTCTATCAGAGCATCCCATAAAGGTGCCAATTTTATCTCCAAGGTTCACCATAGATGACTTGTTAAAGAATAAGATGGGGAGATTGTGTTTGGCCACCCATAGCTTGACTCGAAGAAAGTTAAGATCTTCTATAGTAATCGAATCAATGAGGATAACAACTAGAAGTTTGTTTTGGAAGTGCCATGGGCTATTGGACAGAATGAAACTGGTATCAACCTCATTATTGAATTGGAATGGAATTTGTTATGACCAATTTCATTCACTTTAAAGAAAGCTTTTGGATTCTAGATATGAACTAAAAAGTTATGGAGAGCTTTACCATTAATCTTGTTTTGATTCTAGATATGAACTAACGAGTCTTATGATACCAGGGAATAGCATTACAATTCTTGAAATTGCAACTATTCCCATGTTAGGTATGAAGAAAACCAATAACAGGAATTTAGCTTATTCAAATTTGATGGTAACTCACTCTGAATAGTGTTCAAATTTGATGGTTACCAGTAATTAAGACAATATAATCTATTAAATTAAATATTATTTAATTAAATTCAAAAACGTAAATTTAAACTTAATACTAGATATGCTAATAAATGAAAACTAAAGTATATTAGCATATAAAATTGTTCTTTGATTTAAAGTGCGGTATAAAATCTATAATAACTTTGATATATAGTTAAAACCTAAAATTTTGTAGAAATAATTTTATAACTAATCATACTTAACAAGTGCAATACTTATAATCAATCATTCTGAAATGTACTACAAATATTTTACACGATAATAATTTCAAAAATAATTAAAGTTTACATTGTAAGTTTATTAGTTTGTTCTTTGTAGAATGTTTTATTAGTTTGAATAATTAGAATAGGTTTAAAATACTATTTATTTGTATTTGAATAAGTAGTATGATGTTCAAATTATATAATCATATTCATATTACATGCTAGTACGTATAATGTTTCTTTTATGTTCTATATACTCGTAATTACAAGTTTATATTAATTGTATCAATATCCAGAAAATTAAAAAAGTATAATTTTTTTTTAAATAATTATTGACTTATTTTATGGGTCTTATAATTATGAAGTAAACTCTGTTAAATATTTTGTAATAAATATATTTTTACATATTTTCAGTTAAATATATAATTAAAATTTATAGTTTATCATACTACAAATAATAATAATAATATGTTATTTATCAATAGAATTATAATTGTATACTTCATTCCAAATCTTTTCCATCTTTATTGTGCCGATCAACCAAATAAATGCCTCCAAATGATGAATTCATACTTGAAAAAAAAATCTAGAGTAAATTACTCATAACCCCTTGAGGTTTGGGATATTACAGTTAACCACACCTTGTGTTATCATAATTATTGGTAACCACCTCAAGGTTAAGGTATCTTTGACTACGAGCCCCGAACTATAACTCTGTGATCAGAAAAAACATGTGTTGACCTATCAGCTAATCACATTAATAATTTCAGGTTGGACAACAAAACTACTTAATCAACATCATCTAACTCTCTTTCATCCCACTTAGACGCATTTTCAAAGAAGGGTTGTCATTTTTAGGAAAATAACAATGTAAATTAAGTAGTGTTTTTGTCCGCATGACATTATTAATATGATTAAGCTGATAGGTCAACACGTAGTTAAATTCATGATAATAGAGTTATAGTTCGGGGGCTCGTAGTCAAAGATATCTTAACCTGAGGTGGTTACCAGTAATTATGATAAACACAAGGGGGTTAACTGTAATATCTTAAATCCAGGGGGTTCTGAGTAATTTAATCTATCTTGTAGTTCGTAAAAGCGAACACGGAAAGCGCGGGACGAGTTCCATTTTTAATAAGCTACTCTTTTTTTTAGGGAATTTTCACCAAATACCACTGAGTTTTTGCTTAATTCATGATATACCACCGTATTTTTAAAATTACACAAGATGACACCGAGTTTTACGTATTTCACCTGATAAACTCTTGTCTCATATTCATTAACTTTTGTGTTAATTTTCTTGAAAATGACAAAAATATCATGTTATTAATTAATTACCTGACAATGAATTGTCATGTTGACAAATTCCATAAGATACCACCTTAGTTTAGCTAATAACAGAGGTAGTTTAGTCTTTTTTCTAGGGATATTAGCGGAGCAGTTAATGAAATATTTGACATAATGTTATCTGGTGAAATAAGTAAAAACTCGGTGTATCCTATGTAATTTTAGAAACATAGTGGTATATCATGAATTAAGCAAAAACTCGGTGGTATTTGGTGAAATTTCCCTTTTTTTAATATCAACGTACTAAGTTTGTATTTCTTTTTTTATATATATATAATAACGCATTCACTAATTTAGGGAGCGTCGGTATGAGAAAAAAAGACAGATTAAGGTCCTGAATCATTAATGTCGGATTGGATAGTTGTGCGATTCGTTGGTTTTTCTCACACCATTCGTGCAGCAACGACCTTAACCATAGTGGTCATATTTGCTGCGTTTGAGTATTAAGCTCGTTCTGGGTTTTCCCCACCCCATAAGATATTACCAGTTTGTCCCTTATTTTTTTCATCCCGTACAGCCTAGTAACATCAAACATTCAAGCAAGTATTAAGGACCTCCCAATTTCTCTTCCACCCGTACATCCATTCGATCGATATTCCCAAAATTAGCAGCAGCGCAGTAGA
Source organism: Limonium bicolor (assembly GCA_023374045.1). Classification (NCBI taxonomy): domain Eukaryota; kingdom Viridiplantae; phylum Streptophyta; class Magnoliopsida; order Caryophyllales; family Plumbaginaceae; genus Limonium; species Limonium bicolor. The sequence continues at coordinate 280,834,546 of CM041781.1, forward strand.
TGTAGATTACTCGATTGACTAAATCTAGATTGACTGAAATCTCAATTGATCTAAAATGGTGGATGAAGGAGGATGATAACAATATGGGTTGGAAGATAGACAATCGCAGAGCAGTAGAAGATAGCTGTCATGGAAGATCATCATGCGGTGAGTGCGTCGGTATTTCTGCATATTTATGGAATTCTTCATTAAGAGGTATTTATGGTAATTGCCAATTTCAGCATGTCAAAATTACCAGCCAACCAACGAAGGGCCCAATACCCTATACTGAATTAAGCTTAATCACTTGACATTAATGTGGTTTAATCTAGCTCAAATTTTACAACCAACCACCGAAGGGGACCTAAATTAGAGGAAAACGAAACCGGCCTTGTTAAAACTTAAACAAAATCCAGTTGGAAAAAGTTTGACAAATGAAAAGAGTATCTAACTTGCACTATTGATGCAATAAGTTCAAAACAAACCACGACAGTCTAGCAAATCAAACAAAACACACTACAATGAAAATCAACCAGACATAAATAAACATAAATTTTCCGCTCCATCCAAATGATTAGGGGTGAGCATTCTTTTGGATATTTGGATTTATCTAAAAATGAATTACCGATTTATTTTTGAATTTTAACTGAATTTTCTAACTAGATTGAAAATTTCTGTTAACCGAATATCCTAATTATAATTTGGTTTGAATTTGGTTTTGACTTTGTCTAATTCGGTTAACCGAATTATCCAAATTTTATTTACAAAAGCATATTCTATTTTCTAATTCTAGTCTTTAGTGACAAATAGTCAACACAAAACCCTAAATTTGGCAAGTTGAAATTCAAACTAGCTAAAATTTGGATTTCAGATTTTTCACCTTAAAAAAAATTGGATTTCGGATAATTGGGATAATGGTTAATTCAGTTTTGGTCTTAATTTGGATAATTCGGTTTTTAACCAAAATAAGTGAAATCCAATTTATTTTTACAATTTGGATATCGATTAATCAAATTATCCAAATGATCACTCCTATAAATAATAGAGCTATCTTCATTTAATCAGCAGCTACATCGTAGCTCTGCTTCCCTCCTTGTCATTCTGTACCTATATCAACGAGATAGAACACTCCAACTGCTATGCTTGTTCACCCCACCCATCGAATTCACATTCATCACATCACCAACCGCAACCGACTATATTTTCATCATCCCTATATTGGCTCCTATTACAAATGCATCAAGTACTCATCCTTCAGATATCTAGAACTCATGAATCTTTCGCTTGGCATTGAGAGATCTACCCACCAACTCTTAGTCCATTTCCACACTCCCACCTTTAACAAAAACCTGTGTTTGATTTCGTGTTTGTATTTGCGTGTGTAACAGAGACTGATTTGTAAAGCTTTTGATATGTGAAATATAATGCTTTTCTGATTATATTCTTATGTAATCTGTACTATGATAATACATATATATATACACAAGATATTAACAAACTGATAGATATGCGGTAAACAAAATCTAAGCTGAACATAAGAATCTAAAACTATATTTATCTATACTTGTACAAACTTATAATGGACTATGGGCTATAGGCTGAAGCCCATTATTCTAATACCCCCTGCAAGCCGCAGGTAAGCGAGATTACCTAGGCTTGGACTATTACTGCTACTCATACCTAGACGCTCCAACTGATCTTTGTACTTGTTGCCCGGAAGAACCTTTGTCATCATATCGGCTAACTGTGTCGTGGTGTGCGTGTAAACTACTTCCACGAGTCCTTGCTGGATCTTCTCACGAACGAAATTACAGTCTATTTCAATGTGCTTTGTCCTCTCGTGCAAAACAGGATTGCGTGCTATATGAATTGCCAACTGGTTATCACATTTAACTGGTATTGGTGTGATATCAGTAACACCAAGTTTATGTAAGAGGCGTGTCAACCAAGTGAGTTCAGCGGTAACGCGCCGGAGAGAACGATATTCCGCTTCTACACTAGAGAGAGAAACTGAACCCTGCTTCTTCGTTTCCAAGAGATAGGACTATCCCCCGGAAAAATATAGCAACTAGAAATAGACTTTCTGGTGTTAGGACATGCTGCAGTCAGAATCACAATACGCCAATAGATCCAACTTAGCACAGGACTGTTTGGTAAGAACAATCCCATAATTTTTTGTCCCTTTTATATAACGAAGAGCATGTAAAGCTGCTTGCATGTGAACATCTGTAGGACACTACATGGATCCTCAAGTGGTGTTCCTCGGAAACTAATATCTGGTCTAGTATTAGACAGATAATTAAGCTTCCCAACCAACCTGCGATAGACAGTAGGATCCTCAAGTGGTGTTTCCTCAGAAACTAAGAGTTGTGTTCCTATCACCATGGGTCCCTTGGTAACGTTTGAATTTGACAATCATTTTCTTTGACGATCTTGGCAAAACTTACGTTGAGATAGAATATATCCCCTGTCAGTGGGAATAAATTCTATGCCAAGGAAATAATGTAAGCTGCCAAGATCTTTGATCTTAAAATTCAAGTCCAGAGCATGTTTGACATCATCAACATCACTTTGATTGTTTCCTACCACGAGCATGTCATCCACATAAACAGCAATGAAAACCACCCCACTTGCACTTTGCTTATGAAACAAAGAATAGTCATTCTTTGATGTGTAAAGTTGAGAGTACGCAAGAAAGTGGCAAGCTTGGAAAACCACTGCCGAGAAGCCTGTTTGAGGCCATACAGAGACTTCTTCAAACGACAAGCCTTGTTGGAACCAACCACTTCGAGGCCATGGGGTATCTTCATGTAAACTTCTTCATCGATATTCCCATGTAAAAAAGCATTGTTCTTATCTAACTGGTTGATCACCCACCCCTTATGCAATGCAACCACTATAAGAGCGCGTATGGTTGTAAGCTTAACAACATGAGAGAAGGTTTCTTTGTAATCCAAACCATGTCGCTGAGTGAAACCTTTAGCTACTAGTCTTGCCTTATAACGCTCAAGTGTGCCGTCTGACCTGAGCTTAACTTTGTATACCCACTTGCAACCGATAACTTTCTTACCCTTAGGTAGAGGAACAACTCCCATGTGTCGTTCTTTTCTAGAGCTTGTAACTCCTCAGTCATTGCCTTCTGCCAATGTTCATGTGCAACGCTTTTTATAACTGCTTGGTTATTTCATGTCCATGATACTATTCAATGTAGCGGAAAGGAGAGCGATAGACCGAGTAGGTTGTTGTGGTGTTGCAAACAAAACCTATTTCTGACTCAGTGTTGTTGTAAACCCTCTCATCTAATACATCCTGGAAAACTGTGCTACAAACATAGTCTTCCAAATATCCTGGCTTTTGAGTCGCACGTGATGAGCGACGTAGACCAACCTGTGAGTCACTGTGGTCAACTGAGATTGGCTTAAAATGTTGACTTTGTACCGGCTCAGTATATTGACTCGGTTGCACGTCCACCTCATCGAAAAAAAATGTTCCACGTTACGAATGTCATGATCATCATGCGGCATACTCATATATTCGTCGAGACCATGTTTAAAAGGAAAAACATGCTCATGAAACTTGATATCCCTGCTAACTTCAATGACACGGGATGTTATACCCATGATTTTGTATCCTTTCTTCGTTGGATCTTGTCTCAAGTAAACACAAGCCTCCCCCTTTGGGGTTGAATTTGCCACCTTTGTTATGAATGATAGTCTATAACACAAACATCCAAAGGGTCGTATTTCTTTGTAAACTGGTTGTTTACCGTGTAAACTCTCGAAAGGTGTTCTTCCATTCAAGGCTTTCGTCGGGAGTCGATTGACCAAGTAAGTTGCATATAAAATGCACTCTCCCCAATATGCCAAAGGAACGCTTGATTGGAAAAATATTGCTATAGCTGTCTCAAGCAAATATTGTGCTTTCTTTCTACAATGGCATTTGTTATGGCATATAAGCACATGTTGTCTGGTGTATTATTCCTTCTCGTGAATAGAAAATTTTTCCTTCGTTGGAACTACCGAGTTCCTTTGCATTATCTGTTCTGACAATTTTCACCTTCGCTTCAAACTATAGTTCTACCATCCTGATAAAATTAACAATAGTCTCCCACGCTTCATGTTTTGTCTAATAAGATGAACCCAAGTTATCCGCGTGAAATCTTCAACAAATCACACAAAATATCAAAAATTATTATAAGTATCACTGCTAAACGGTCCCCAGACATCAACATGCAACATTTCAAAACGTCTTTTGCTACAGCTCGACGAATTATAACGGAAGTCTTTGTGCTCTAGCCTTATAACACACATCACAAGCATAACTGGAACAAAAATCACTATTTTTTATCAAACCCATTGTAACAAGTTTTGGAAAAGGAACATGGCCCAACTTGATATGTAATGCTTCTGCCTTTGGACTGACCGCTGACATCAAACCCAATTCTGATCGGCCAGCCTTTAGTCCCGTACTAATTATCTTGGGGTGTATATATATATATATATATATATATATATAGTATTATCAGTACAGATTACATAAGAATATAATCAGAAAAGCATTATATTCACATATCAAAAGCTTTACAAATCAGTCTCCGTTACACACGCAAATACAAACACGAAATCAAACACAAGTTTCTGTTAATGGTATCAAGAGCATAGGTTTTTCTTTCCTTTCCAAATTACAAACACGTTCAGTCTACCTAGTCTGCAACCATGGTGGACACTGGCAACTCTGGCAACATGGAGAAGGCAGCAATTCTCCGAACAGCAGCACCAGTATTGACATCAACGAATTCATCAAAAAGGAAAGGATGAAGAGAAATAATACATTTTCTCATGGGGTTACATCGCAGGTTTCTGTTCATTAGAGGACAGATTCTAGCAATGAAAAAAAAACCCCAACTTTGGAGAAGGCCTTTTCACTAGTTGCTCAAGAAGAAGAGCAGCTGGCAAGGATGAGATAAAAGAAGAGCCATGTCGTTTTACAGCCATGGCGCAGAGAATACTAGAAACCCTAAAAGGGGAGATTCAGAGAAGAGGAGAGATACCTACGGTTTTTGCAAAAAGACTGGTCACACCTTTGAGAGTGCTATCAGAGGCGGAAGTGTGACCATTGTAAGAAAACGGGGCATTCGTGAAATGCCCCAAACCTTGATATGTTGTTTAACTATTAAACTATGGTATGTTAAGGCTAAAAAGTGCCTTAGAAATGATATTAAGTAAATTAACCCATAGTAAACACGATGAAGTACCATAAAAAATAATTGGGCAAAAACATGCTCTAAGCTTGGAATGAACTTGGTTAGGACCCAAGAGCCTACCAAGAATTTATTAACATGCAATTATGATTTGATAAGGCTAATTAAGTCTTTAAGAAACATTGGTAGACAATTTAAAACAAACAAAACACAAGAAAACACCATAAAGTCAATTTAAGCAAATACTTGCCCTAGACTTGGTGTAACCTTGTATAGGACCTAAAGGTTATTCCTAGACCTTATTAACATGATAATGAACATTTTAAATCAATTACTAAAGAAACCAAGCTTGAAAAACAAGTTAAAACACAAAGTGTGCTTTAAGGAGTCTTAAAGCACAATTTTTGGAAAATTGTCTTGGAAATGGGTTTTGAGTGCTAAGTGCCCATCATCACTCCTTAATCAATATGTGTACTACTTAGTATCACATTAGGAGGCCTAATCAATGGAAAATCAAAATTTCACAATTATGTGCACTAATTTATGAATAGTGCTCAAATAGTGCTAGCTTAAGACATAAGTCAACATAAGTGATTAAATGGTCAACAAAGCCATAAAATATCCTCCTGACTAAGATGGGCCAGGTTTTCTATGTGGTGACTCACCACCATGTGCTAGTTAAATTAAGAAAGGAGGAAAAGGAAGAAAAAGAGGAATTACCTTTATAACATGAAATATCTCTTAAAGTGTACTCTCTCACTCTCATCCTCTTCATTCCTCTCATCCTCACCGTATTCATCCTTCTTCCTCCCTTCTCCAAAATCGTTTTGCTACAGTTCACCCCCATTCTTGATCTTCTTTCACTTGTAACTCATGGCCCCATGCTCCAAAATCATTTCAATAAGACTACCCTTATCTTAGTTAGACCAAGCTCTCCACTTCTATCTTTTCAAATCTTCAAGAAATAAATTTCGGTGCCATGGAGAATCTCCATTGAAGGAGGAAAAACTCATCTCTTCACACCTTGTTGTTCTCCTTTGCTTCAAGGTAAGGAAAATCAAGGAAGGAAAATTTCACCAGATATCACCGAGTTTTGCTTAATTCATGATATACCACTATGTTTCTAAAATTACATAGGATAACACCGAATTTTACTTATTTCACTAGATAACACTCTGTCACATATTTCGTTAACTCTCGTTAACTTTCTCCGTTATAAAAAAAAGACTAAACTACCTTATTATTAGTTAAACTAAGGTGGCATCTAATGGTATTTATCAATGAGAATTCATTGAGAGGCAATTAATTAATAACAGGAGTATTTTTGTCATTTTCGGAAATAACAAAGAAGTTAACAGAATATGGGACAGAGTGTTTTCTGGTGAAAGAAGTAAAAACTCAATGTTATCTGTGTAATTTTAAAAACACAGTGGTATATCGTGAATTAAGCAAAACCTCAATGGTATTTTATGAAATGTCCCATCAAAGAAAATCCATGTTTCCCTTCATTTTCATATATGGCCGAAAAATCACCTCTTAATAGTGCATTATCTTGCTCTTCATTTAGCTTGATTCAAACTTCAAAGGACTAGGAGGAGTCCTCTCTTGCTATTTAATCAAGTTCTCTTTCAAATCCAAGGTAAACATCCCATTTAGTGTTTAAAACACTTATGTAAATTTAGGGTTTATATGTGAGTTTAAGTATGAAACTTAATGCTCATACCCTTATATGTGTATCGGTAGAAGATGACAAGTGATAAAAGCTCCTTGCCGATTTTCAATCAAGAAAGAACAAGAGAAAACAAGTGAGAAAATCTTGAAGCGAAGAGGTAAATAACCTATCTTAATGTAATTATGTGTCTTAGGAAATTGAGCTTTGAGAATGCTTAATAAATACCTAAGGAGCCAATGGGAAATGAGTTAGTAAAATAATCCACAGGTGGTTATTAAGGGTATATGTGATGTTGTGTGTATTTACAGGTTGAAGGCAATTATTATGTGTGGAAATTCAGTGTTAAGATTAATGCAATTTAAGGGCCTAAGAGCCATGTTATTTAAGGGCCTAGTGCCAAGCAATTTAAGATTATGCACTATATTGTGATGTAGTGTAATTTAAGGATTAGTTGTGTAAAGAACATTTCTTGTGTGGATGAATGTTCTTGAATTGTTAAGGTTGAAAAACAATGTGTTTGTGTGTAAGGTTATACTAGAGAGGCTATGGCAAAGTTTAGTTGATAAACAAGGAGTTCTAAGTGTTTTAAAGAAGTTTTGGGACCTAAGTTGTACTAGGAATGGTTAAGGTTTAAATTGGTGAAAGAAAGTGAGATAAGGTGTTCTTAAGTGTTAAATGTCTTGGGCATTGTCTTGGAGGTTAGAGAACTAATTGATGATTTCTAGATACACCAAGGTCATGGTGGAAATGTGGTTAAGTCTTGCGTAAATTTTGGTAAACAAAGGAGTTATAATGCCTTGTGAATGAGTGAATATGAGTTTGTGGGAAAGACTTTAAGGAGTTTTTGTAAGGTAGAGCATGATAATGTAAGGGATGTTCTTGAGTGGTTAAAATGATTGTGGGGAACACTTTGGTTAGATGGTATTGTAGGCAAAAACTACCACTTAGAAACCTAAGAAAATGTTACAAGTGTTAAAGACTTTGCAGTAAATAAGTGTTTAAGGAATTTATGAATGAGTTGAGAATTAGTTTGGTGGATGAATATGAATTTTAATGTGCCAAATGGTGTTAGAACACATTGGGAGACTAAGGAAAGTTTGGAGCAATTTGGGCAATTTTTGGAAGTTTCTGCAGTCGACCGACCTGGGACCGACCCTGGCTTGGTCGGTCGGACTGTAATAATTGGGCGGAAATGTTTCGAACGGACTCGACCCATTTGAGTCGGTTGTAAAATCAATGAACCCGAATTGTTTCTTTCTTGGATGACCGACCCAGGGGGTTTGGTCAGGTCGGCCCTACTTATTAAAAAATTATTTAAGAATGTTAAGTGTTATTAGTGGTATGCCATTAAGAGGTAATGATGGTTAGAACAGATAAGTATAAAAGGACTTAAGAGTTAAGTTGAGTAAGATATTTTTAAAGGTTACGCTTAAAATGACTGTGATGAAAGGGGTTGTTAGGTATTGATGTATAAGGGATGTTTGAGAGATGTTTGGTGATTCTATGACCTTTAGAGGGCAACGTACTAGTTTAAGTGTGAAAGTTACAACCTAGTTGTGAATGATTAGTTTACCCGACTAAGAACGGTAATTAACCGTTCGTTGAATGAATTATAGGGACGAGAACTTAGTCGAAAGGCAGCCGTGCAAGAGGGTGTCACATTAGGCTAGCACTCAAGGTGACAGGTATGGTTTTCTTGCAACTGTGTCCTACCGGATTACACCGCTTGTATGCCAACCTGTTTTTCTGTGTGTTTGCCACCTTGCAAGAATAAGCATGAAATGAGTTTACAGTAATTCATTTAAGTGGCGTACTTGTTTCCGATACCGTTTAACCTCAAGTATGTGTTAAACCTTAGCTAACCAAATCTAGGATCACATAAGAGTTCGGTATTCGGATTTAACGACCCAAACCGTGGGAACGTTCTAACCACTACTATGCGTGAGTTAGTTGTGTGTTGTTTGTGCGTGTAAGTATGTTTACCTCCCTTGTGTGTCTAATCAAGTTGTAACACCATATGGTGTATGGATGTGATAGGTTCCATAGTGGAACTCTTAACTAATATATATTATATATATTAACCGGGGAGTGAGGGGTCCGGTCGTTCCGGCCACGCGTGTATGTACGGGGGTCGATATCTATATCAGGTTCGACTCTCTCTGTATGTTATGGCTGTTTCCCTTCTTGTCTTCAATCACCCTCAAGCTTAAGCAAGGCTATTTATCTGACTCATGTTCGGACTATGGGATATGTGTATTTTATGAACGGTTCTATATTAAGACCGAAATATCTAAGTAAGTAAATGTGTACGGTGTGTTCGGAACTATGTTATAGCTGACACATCTTAGTAAATATACGTTCTAAGTAGAACAATAACATTTATTGTGTAACGAGCTTAACCTGGGAATAGAAAGATTCTCTAGGCTCCAAAGAGATAACTAACTCTCATCTTGGGGTACGAGCCCTCATGTGACTCTCCCCGAGTTATGTTGAATGTATGTTAATGTGTGATATGTGTTGTTATGTTGAGTATGTGGATTATTGGTATCAATCCCAGGTTATAATAAGAGGAATTTAAGTAGAACCCGACTTAATGGTAAATGTCATCTAGTGAGGAGTTAGCTCCATTAAGGTAGGAACCTCAAGGGTTAAGGAACACAATAAGGTGATCTAACAAGTGTTGATGTGTTTGATTGAGTTGTTTGGATCCAATTGATTGGATGTGTGTTATGTGTTTATAGTTTTCATGCATTATTTAAATATAATCAATCGCATGCTTAGACGACAATTAGTTGTGTGTGGCCCAGTAGCATGCGGCTGCATGATTACTACCAGTAAAGGTGCTGAGCCCCTTGGGGGCCACCCTTTTTCCTTTTCAGGTACAAGGAGCTGGAAGCCGTTCGAGAGTAGGACGGGGTAGCTGTCTGTACATGGGTAGTTATTTAAATTGCTTATGCATTGTAGGTGTAGTAAGACCGAAACTGTTATCGGCATCGGTTTGTAAATACTCGGTATAGTTGGAGTGTAAATGTTTATTGTTTGATGGAAATGGAACGGGATTGTATTGTCTAAGTGTAACACCCCTAATCCTAAGCCTGTAATAACGTCGCAAGTCGCAGCATAATAAATAATAATTCGCAGCGGAAATAAAAACTATCTACCTGGTGTTACACGCCGTTACTCCCCTTGTGAGTAACAAGGCATCCTTACTCTCTCCAACAATACAACTCCTCACGCTGTGATGAACAGATACTGAGCACTCTAATTATTACAAACCAAATCCGACTAAATGAGCAACTAACTGAATACATCATCCTCCTTAATATAATACAAAACAAAACCAAAGGTGTTTATTGAAAACACATCAGCTACCCCCGTGTCCCGCACTCCGGCTTGGGTCTTCTTCAATAACCTGGAATGTTTGGCCCATTGAAGGGCTCAGCAATCGAAATGCTGGTATGCTAAATGTAGTCTTAAATCATCTAGATCCCTTAGGTCGTTTTAGCCATCTTGATATTAGATTCTTTACATGAAATACCGGTTTACAATAATAACAGTAAACATTAAACAATCACACAACAATTCACCTGTAAACATTACTGTACAATATTACCAACTCCAATAACCACACATTAATAATCCATAGCAATAACCAATAATCACACATCAATAATCCATCACGATAACCAAACAAGATACGTGTATTAAACTATACTTGTTAGTTGGCCACCTGACCCCTTATCCTTTAAACCAATCACTTAACCTTTTCCAATTAATTTCCACCTCAGGCGTCATGTCAAGACACCCTTAATAACTTTTTAATGGACGATAGTCCCCTGGGTTCCAATGGAACCGTTACCAGCTGACCTCATGGCCCTGGGTAAATATAAGACCGATCCGGTCGAACCTGTGCACCAACGGCAGTGCCCTCCGCCATCCCCGGATGTGGCTGATGGATTCCCTTGAGTGACTTCCAGTCATAAGACGTTCGCGTATAAGTACAACGCAACAGTGTTGAGCAATACAGTATACAATAATATCATATACATAAAATCACAGATATCGCTCTTAAACAATTAAACACATAATGTCTGGACCTTAGGATAATCCTTAGGACATTCAGACCACACAATTAACATACCGTTCACCAAGTAACTGCTAGCTTGACAAATCCCTGTTCAGTAGTTCCTTCCCGTACGCTGTTATATAAACATGCAATACCGGGTAATATTAATATAACTATTCACTGAATATCACAGTACTGTCACAGTAGCGTTTATACTCGTTGTATAATAACACTGTATGTTCTTTATTTCCCCCTGTTAATTAACAGTAGTTCTAGATAGTTCATTAGTTCGTTATTTTATGTGAACTCCACATGTGATAATGAATTTCCACCTTGTAGTATATTTTCATTTCCTCAATTGTATACTCATAATTGTTCCCACTTATTCTTTATATTATATCCTTTGGTCATTTTTATTATAACCACAATTATTTTATAAACTTTATATTATTTTAGTTATTTTTATCATAACCACAATTAGTTAATAAACTTTATTTTATACTCCATAATATACCATAATACATGATATTACCCCAGTTTTAATTCTTTCTTTATTAAATTATAAAACCAACCTTTTCAATTTCGGTAATCATAATTTGAACCCATTAATTTTTACAACTTACCAAATAACCATATAACTTAATAATTTACCAATTACCACCTTAATCTCTCGGTAATTACCAAATGAATATTCTAATTCTTATAAATTACCAAATAACCTTATAAATTCGGTAATTACATAACATACACATTAACTTTTGCAAATTATTAATTAACCACATTACCTTTTTAATTTACCAAATACCATATTAACTTTCGTAAATTACAATCTTATTATACCAACTTTTATAAATTACAAATAAACCCCTTTACTTTCGGTTTTCACTTATATACTTCCCATAACTACATTTTAACCCCAAAACTTTTACGTAAGTTACATATCAACTTATAAACCATAGTTTTATTATTTAATTTCCTTAATTACCGGGACAACCCTTATACTTTTATAAATTGTCAAATGACCACATTTATTTTCGGTCTTAACATGTAATTCTCTTATATTCACTATTTAACCTCAAAACTTTATACAAGTTACATATTAACTTATAAACTATAGTTTTAATATTTAATTTTCTTAAATAACCGAATTGGCCCATATACTTTTATAAATTACATTTCCACCCCTTGTCCAATTCGGTTTTACTTAATAATTTCTATAAATTACCTTTTCACCCCCTTAAACTTTTATAAACTTAATATTTTATGTCATAAATCATTTTAACCCAAAGTTTTTGGTCAACACTTTGACCAAGACTTAATTTCATAATTAATACTTTAATATACCCATAAATTCATATGTAATTCGGCCATACACCATAGTTTACAATATTTACAAAATAGTCCCAAAACTTTATAAAATGTTATTTTAACACTTAACCACTTATTTAAATTCACCAAAATTCATAATATTATTCCCTACCTTATATTATACCATAATTATACCAAATCCACCCTTTTATTCTCGACAATTATAATAAGCATCCCAAACTTTTCAAAATTTACATTTTAGCCACATAACTTTATAAATTAGCCATTTAAATACTTGTAGCTATTTTTAATGTTCCCAAAATTTATATATAAGTTAATATACTTATATATTTCTAAAATCACTAAATAAGCCATGTTATTCTCGGCTTTGATTTTATTTTACTATATAGTTTTAAAACTTGATTTAAACCTTATAATAAATACATATAAATGTATATAAGCCATATACCACTTCTAAAAATTATGCTAATGACTTAGAATGATTATAAACTCAAAATAGAACAAATAACTCTTAGACAATTCGGTTTATTAATATGTGTATCATATTTAATTTTCATGACACAATTTTATACCTTAAGGTAATAATCTTATCTTATATGTTATAAATTATTTTCTTGGCATTATAACCAATGATTTTCGGCCTTAATTTATTTAAAGGTTATACATAATTTTTATACCAAAGTTTGAAGCTTAAATGAAGCTTAAACTTAATAAACCTTAATTATATATACTTACTCCTTAAATCAAGACAATTCTTGTACTTGATTTCTCCTTGAATTCCAAGCTCTCCAAATGCTATTTTGATGAAGAGAATTCGGCCTCCTTGTATATATTTAGGAGATCCATTTGTTAGACTTCTAACAAAATTATAAATAAGATTTGGAGTAGTTTTACAAGAGTTTACCTTAGGAATTTTTCAAGGAATTTTCGGTAGACCTTGAGATGATTGTAGATCTAGATTTCCTTCATGAAATGATGAAGAAAACCTTGGTTTAGAAGTTCATAATTTTCGAAATTACCTTAAGGAGTTTACTTAGGATTTTCAACATGAAAATATACCTTAACTTGATCTTGTTGTTCCTTGTGTTGTGTTGAATCTAAGAACCTCCTTGGAACACATAAGCTTGGCGAAATCTTGGATGATTGTTAGGATGATTCTTTCTTCAAGACTTAGTAGATTTAACTAGGAAATTACATAGAAATGGTGTTAAAGCTTAGAACACCATTAATGGAGCTTTGAAGCTCTAAGGAATGAACTAACAAATGAAGAAAGAAAGAGAGGAAAGAGAGCTTACTCATTCAACCAAGGAGTTGGCAAAGGAAGAATGAAGCCTACACTCATGTATGAATAAGGTAAGGAAAGTGAATTCAAATTTTGATTGGCTTTGTTTATTGTTTATTTGATTAGGCATTCTTTTCCTTAGTTTATTGCTTTCATTATTGGCTCAATAAATGCTCTCATTATTAAGCACTCAATCGGCTGATTGGCAAGGAGAAGAGAGGTCTTTGTTGGCCACTTGAAACTAGAAGACAGATAGGTAGGTATTTCTTTTGATTTTCTTAAGGCAATTAACATGTCATTATTGACTCCATTCACCTTGTTTATACACGCTGCATATGGTTGTTTGGAGGCTGATTGCTCTAGTTTATATTAGACATAGATTTATGCTAGTTAGGTACATGTTCCCTTGACTAATTATAAATCAATCTAATTTGCTTTTCTCCTCCTTGAATTCGGTAATGTAGTGGTGTAGGGCTCATTTGATTCTTGTCATTTTAGACATAAGAAACTAGCTTAGGTAGGTATATGTTTTATTGACTAATTAATCAGCAATCATCCCTCCTTATTCCTGCATAAATCGACAGCACCATGAGACAACACATGGTTGTTTTGTTTGTTTGCTTACAACTTGTATAAAGAGATTCTAGCTTGTATTTAATTTCCTTGCTTTACATAAACTAATCTCTTCTTGCTTTTCCTCTTGTAGGTACACGGTAATGGAGGTTCCAATTGACTGAATATATTTGCTACAGTATCATATAGTATAGGTAGGGATGAGTCATCTTACCATAAGGTAATTTTCTAGTCAAAATTCAAGCCTAAGACACCATAAATGGCGCCCCATATAGGGATTAATTGGAATTAATTTTTGATTTAATTCCTGTCACATTATACTGTACTAAGACCATATTATAACATGTAATAGGTCCCAGAATTTAATTGGTACATTTATACTAAGGTAAAAGGTGAAAGTTTTAAGGTAAAAATGCTGATTTTAGGTACCTTTTTGACCCAAAAATCGCCCCCATTTGTACTATGAATTTAGTACTGGCATTAATTGATTTAGATGGTCAATTTACCCCCTTTTAAGATTATCAACTCGTGGCTCCTCAAAAACTACAAGGCAATTGCGTAGGACGCATTTTTGTGACACCCGAAGGTGCGTTTTTGTGCTTTATGGTTTTATTTCTGAAAAATAATTAGTCGCTATGAGTTCCAAGTGTTTATTGACATTTTTATAGTCAATAATAATATTTAAGGTGTTACATTGAGTTATAGGGGGTTATATCAACTCAAAACACAACTCCCGGCTAACCGAGGCAAAAATAAGCGTTAAGAAATTCGTCCGAGCACTTTGTTTATTTTTGGGGAAGTAGCTCGAGCATTCTTTTTCTTAGAATGTTGAATAATGATGTTAGGAACTCAGAATTAATTTTTATAGGAGTTCATGCCCACCTCGGCACTCCTCCTGGGCATTCCGGGAGTTTATGGGACCCCCATAAGGCATCTCCTAGCACTTTGCGTTTAACGGGAATTAGCTGAGGAATCATCTTATATGTTATTAAAGTGTTATGGTGCATTTGGAATGAAGTGTTAATTCTTTACTTCATCTATAATTGTATTTACGGGGACTTTCGAGCTTAAGGGCCTTTTAAGGGAACTCCGAGCCAATTGTATTTTTATTCAGTTTTAGACGAGGTCTGCGTTCGAAGGGTACTATAATGATCCTTGATTAACTTCATGTGAAGTTTATAGCTTATATAACTTGTTTAGCTTAAGGTCGGGGCTTTACGTACGTTTTTGACCTTAAGGAGTTGAGGAGGTGCGTTTTTAACGCCCAAGTGTTTATATCCTTTCTTAGGATTTAATAATCCCTTAAATAATATATATTATCATTATTTAATTATTTAAATGTTAGGGGTATTTCACTAAGTGCTGCGGGAATCTGGTTCATCAGACCAATAAAATGTATAAGAGTTAGCCTTGTTAGCCACGTGGGTGGTTAACGGCGTGTAACCACCAATGAGTTAAGTAAATGATGAGTCACTAGTACAAAAAGGGCCTATATCGGTGGTTGTAAAAGGTCTATTTCGGCGGTTCTAGAATAGCCGAAATGGAGACCGCCAAAATAGGATGAGACCCTATCTCGGCGGTTGTACAACCGCGAGATAGAACACCTATGGTGGCCGGTTCCTAGCTACAACTGCCGCCATAGGTGGTGTTTTTTTTTTTTTGAAAAAAAAACACACATATGGCGGCGGTTCTAGCTACAACCACCGTCATAGGTGGTTGTTTTAAAAAAAAACACACACACCTATGGCGGCGGTTGTTAGCTAGGAACGCCGCCATAGTGGTTTTAAAAAAACACCTATGGCGGTGGTCCTAGCTAACAACCGCCTCCGTAGATATTTTTTTTAAAAATAAAAAAATTAGCTGCATCGTCTCTTTCTCGGGAGCGAGATAGGCAACAGTTTTGCATCTCTGTAGAGGCGCAAACGAAGAGAAGAACACTGGCACAGAGCATGTAAGCTTCTTGTTCGCCTTGCAAAATCACTGTGAGTGTGAAGAGATAGTAGTGGCACAGACACTAGAAGAGAAAAAGAGACACACAAACACAAAGAAGAGAATAAATAGGCGCAAAGCATGTGTTTCTTGTTCTCCAAAAAGAAAAATATAAGTTTGAGTATATTACCGGTTCCAGAATGAACTACTTCAGCCCCGTCGTCAATCTGGCGAGTGAGATGCAGCGGTTTCAGTGATTTGTCACTACATAGGCGTAGACACAAGAAGAGAATGAAGTGATGCGTAGACAAAACAAAGAGAATGAAAGGCGCAGAGCATGAATGTAGCTTGTTCTCCAATGAGAAAAAGATAAGTTCGAGTATATTACCGGTTCTAGAATGAACTACTTCAACCCGTTTTCAATCTGGTGAGTGTAGATTCCTATATGTCGGTGCTGAGTCTATAACTCAGAAGGTGTGATGGTCTGAGTTCAGAACTGAGGGAACGGGGAGAAAGAAGGGAAGACCAGAATAGCATAAAGGTAGAACCTTATTATAATCACGTGTAACAATGGTTACACAATCACGTATTCAATGCTAATACCAACCCTTACGAAGAACACTATCTTGACCTAATACACAGTAATTTGAGTTCTGAACTCAAATTACTTACAATGAAATCAGCAGCAAAACTCTCTCTGAATTGACTCTCCAATCTCACTCTCTCTCTCTGAATTTCTCATATTTACTCTTACTGTTGCTCTCACAAATGACATTGTATTTATGATTTTCTCTTTTGCGTAAAAATCACTCTCTCTAACCTAGACTTTTTCCTCTTTTATAGATACAGAGACCGTGTGAGAATTTATCATTCAAGATTTTATCTTTACAGCTAGATAAAATCTTGTTAAATATTCTATCTTCTTCTCTGTTCGTCAGTTCAAGATGACGGACTTCGCTTCAGGCTGGTCTTAAAACGGGCTTCAGTATTGAACTGGTTTGCCGATCAAAATAGCATCAACAGTTTCCCCCTTTTTGATGCGGCAAACTCTGTAAGTCTTGAACTTCTTGAACTGATGAATGTCCCCTGAATTGTTGTATACATTCAAGACCAATTGGTAAACTTTATAAGTCTTGAACTGATGAATGTTCCCCCTGAGTTGTAGAGTATGTTCAAGACCAATTTCCCCTTTTGCCAAATCAAAAGGAACTAAGTCATAAACCTTATGGATGGGTAGTAGTGCCATGGTCAGATCACTGGGAAGGAGGTGATAATTTGAATGAGGTGAGATGAGTTCTTGATTAGTCTGGTAGGTCCGATTTGACTTGGTACCCAAACTTGTTTGATCTCAGTTGTAGACTTAGACTTAAAGTGATTGATAGGAACCCACCTTTTAGTGTGCAATCTTTGATTTCGAATGAGTTCTGCCTTGATGATTTTCACGCAATTGTTTCTCAACAATTTGGGACACCATAACCATGTGTCCTAGTTGGTGGCAATATCGGCATGAGTGTAATCTTGGCTGATGTCTCGCAGTTACAGTTCTGTAACTTCTCAGTCGTAGACTGAGGAAGGTCTTGGACTTATATCCCAAGCCGCATTTGTCTGAGTTATTATTCTGCATCATTTGCTTCAAATTCGCCTTCCGGTATACCAAGTTGGATTAGCAGGAGTCTGAAGTTCTAACTTTCGATCTGCCTTTGGCTACCATGTCTGAAAGTGTTTCGCATTCTCTTTTTAGAGATTGTTTCTATCCAAAAGAGAATTTATCTCTTCCTGTTGCCCAACAAGGAAGAGTGAGAATTCTAGTTGCCAAAGGACTTACAAGTTAATCCCTGGCTTATCTAGGCTCTCAATGACAAAGTTTTGCTTTCAGTCTAGGACTGACGCAATTTTCCACTTTAGCCCTGAGTTCTTTAATCTCAGTATCATATGATTCATCAAGAATTTTATCTCAGAGAGTGCAGAGGTTAACTTAATAAATATCTCTTCTTTTTTAGAGTATCCTTCAAGATTCCTTCTCCTTTATGTTATACTCAGTATGAGTCGTCATCTTCATGAGCAACTGCCGTCAAAACATCTGCGCGTACTCCCGGGTTCTGAGTCTGTATCTGAGATATCCTGTCCCATGCAGCTGCAGCTGTATTTGTGTGTTTCTTAATCTTTTTCTGAGAATTTACCTTCTGGTGAGAAGAAATCCTTGTAACATGACCAGCTTGTTACATTTAAAACAAAGTAATTTGTATCTTATTTGACCTTTGTGGTCTACTAAATAGCCTCAGGAGATTACAATTGAGGTAACTTCCTCATCCATATCAAAGTTGTCACCCTCTGACTCTGTTGTTGTGTCATGTGCTTTCAAGGATAAATCATTGATTGGCGCTGACGAAGTAGCTATTTGCCCCTTCATCTTTTCTTCATAAACTATGAGTTCTGAACTCAGTTCTTCAAAGGATAATTTGATAAATCCTTAGTGGTTTCCAAGAGAGTTGTATAATTATCAATCTTTTCCAGGCTATCCAGACATCTTTCATTGATAATATCATTGGATAGTGTCACTCCTACAGTGTTATACCCAAAATTTCAAACCCCCCGGAAGAGAGTCTCTACTAATAGGCTAGTAGCGAGGGTTCCCAGTTTGATCGGCGCATTTCAGAGTGCTAGGGACAGTTAGTCATCTCCAGGGGCATTTTCGTAATTTTTCAAGGCTCCCAAGCCCCTATAGGCTTTCTCTCTCTCCAAATAAGGGTCAAATCAGTTCCAAAAGCTTTGAAAATTTAAACCCATGACAGAGGATGACATTTGAAGCATAATGGCGTTGGAATTTGATTTTTCGAATTTCCAATAATTTCTAGCAATTCTGATTGAATCTGACGAGAAATTGAATTTAAAAATATTCCAATATCCAAAAAAATTCGATTCCACTTTAGAAAATTCAGAAATATCCTTTACCCATGTGTAAAATTTCAATCAAATTCCTTTTGGAAGCCCTTGAAGCTAAAACGTCGGTAAATCTTAGTTTTTACCGGATTTTTCTATCTTTAAGGAAGCCTATATAAGGAACTTATCCCATGATCAAATGATAACCTCAAGAAACCCTAGACTCTCAAAGAAGGCAGCCGTCTCTCTCTCTCCACGTTTTTGAACTCAGAGCCACAATCAGTCATCAAACATCAACAAACCACCTCCAAAACGTCCAGAAAAAGAACACCTTCAACAATCAACAACCAGAAGCTCGGGTCGAACACAATCCAGAACCGGCACCATCGGAGCCTCCGAAGAATCCCGACGTGAAGAATCCTCTTGATTCGAAGGTAAAACAGGTTACAATTCTACTTTTCTAATTCCCCACGACCTTATTAACTCTCTGTCCAAATTTTGGGTTCAAACTAACCTTTTACGCTTCTGTATTACTGTTTTTTTAAGCTTCTGTCCAATAACTTGTTTACCAAGTTTCGTGCTTAATTCGAATTCAAATTGAGAACTTTCAATCACTCATGTCTTGTAATCTTTCAGGCTACACACCCATAAAATTTGAGCCAAAAACACCTTCGGGAACAGCCTCAACGCCGCCGTCCGAGGGCGGTCCGCACCCACGGACGTCATGTCCGGGGTCCGGACCCTGTCCGTAAGCCCGGACGCCCACGGACGGCGGCGGGATTTTAAAAAATTCAAAATTTAGGTTTTCTAATAATGTCCGGGCCCACGGACAGCCTGTCCGTGTGGCCCGGACTTTGCAATTTTTTGTTTTCCTTTAATTTCGAACTCTTCTGTATAATTAGGTTAACTGGGGTCCGTGGTCTCAGACATGGGGTCCGTGGCTGGACGTAAGCAAAATTCGACCTAATTCTGCCTCTGAAACCCTAGTTTAGGTAGCTTTTAATTTCACTTTAATTTTCTGTCAAAAAATGCTAAAAAACATAAAAAAAACAGAAGCTCGCGCACTTAGGTTAAAACGACTCGTAATAAGCCGTAATTAAACCAAGTAGAGGAAAAAGCGACCTAGAAGGGTAATGAAGTAATTGAACCCTAAATAAGTCGAATACAAGCCCCCGAAACCGAACTCTACCTTTCCTAATTACCCTAGGTTAAATTAGGTGGCGACTCCATAATAGGTTCAGTGAGCTAGCTTAGGTTTTAAATATATGTTATATGACATAGTTATTAATCTTAGGTTATAAGTGGACCTAAAACCCGGTTAGATCCTAATCAGCTTAATCAACACAGGATAGGGTTTAAAATCGAGGCTCACAGACTGGCGACTCCGCTGGGGACAACTTCTTAATTTTAACTTGTTTAATTTTAAGAAGAGGGTTTAACTCGAAATTGTTTATTTATGGCTTTATTACTTTGTTTGTTTACTTTTGTGCGCACTTTAATTCTATACACCTTTGCATCATATGAGAGCGAGGGTCTACACAAACCGATTTCACCCCGGGACCCGTTTGAGGGTCCCCTGTCAGGGACTCACACCTTTTAGGTGATGTGAATAAGCGGGGGAAAAGAGGATGTCGTCTAACCACATCCCCTTAATACCTGGGCTTTAGCCCAAGCGTTTTCTTGGCAGTGCTCTTACCTAGCCCATTGTTTGGTCAGTCAAAGACCCGACCGTAGACGCACACCTTCAGGTGATGTGAAAAAAATGTGGAAGCCCAAAGAGAATAGCGTGCGAGCCCTATTCCTTTGTGGCGACCTGGGCCCAAGCCCCAAGCACCTCTCCGGATCGATCCATACCCAAATTGATTTAACCGTCAAGTGAGGACATGTTGAATTTGTGTGGGCCTTGTCTTCTTGTATGATTGACCCATTACCCAGCCTAGAGATTGATAATAACTTCTCTACATTAACCTAGCCCAGCCCGAATTGGCGGCTCTATTGTTTGCGGCCCACAGGTCCTGTTTGGTTTAATATATGAGTCTTTTGGGGCTTCGGCCCAAAAGCTTAGACTTAGGTGATTTCTCTTCTGGCCCAATTTGAATTATCCATTTAGTTCTAGGCCCATGAAAAACAAACCCACCTCAAGTAGTTCATGAGAATCCATCAGGCCTTTCCACTTCAAGGTTTATTCTAGTCTAGGAAGATTTTCCACTTGGGCTTTGGCCCAAAATCCTAGATATAGGTATCATCTTCTAGGCCCAATCAGAATTACTCGGTCCAAATTCTAATTCACATCTAGGACATGGTTTAAAAATCATTTCGACCCATGCGCCCTATTTCTAGCCCATACACATTCTGGCCCAGGTGCCAAATTCTCAAAACATTTCGAGTACCACACTCATAACTCACTTCATCTGGCGCCCACAGACCAATTCATAGTTTTGGCCCACGAACTTTACTCTCAATCCAAAACTTCGGCCCATAGCATAAAACGTTTGAATCCCATAGTTTGCGCAACCCATTCATTCTAGTTTCTGGCCTCAAGGCCTAACAGGATCATCAAACGAATCTTAGGCTTTAAGGTTTCTCTCCCGGCCAGTGGCTCGTTCACGGTCCATGTAGCTTCCTTCGGCCCGTTTGCTCCACTTCCAGATTAAGGGTATTCAGGCCCACACATCCATTCTAGTCAAGAAGTCCCTCCGGCCCATATGTCTTGCTTCAATTCCAAATCATTTCGGCCCAAGAGCCACAATCTCACAACATATTCTGGCCCCAGTGCCGCATTCTCATTCTGGCCCAAGAGCCAACCGCTTATGAATCATTCTGGCATGTGTGCCTCACTTTCAATTCATCCAGGCCCGAGTGCCTATCCACATCCATGAAATCATCCAGGCCCGAGTGCCTAATCCACATTCATGAAACCGTTTCAACAACCATGCACCTCACATTCAGGCCCAAGTGTCTCATGCGTCATCCATAGGCATTCCTGGTTCAGGTATTTCATGGAGTCTACTAAGAGTCCAAAAAGAAGACGATCACAGTCATCTTAGTGACATCCCCGGCAGTCAAGAGCTCGAGTCTTCAGCATCCCGACTTCAGACGGCTCAGCAGGATTCGGATTCAACAGAAATTTTAGGGTTCCCATGCATTATACTGCATAACCTGCCATAACATTCGTCTTTCAAATGCACCTCTCATATTTTTCAAAGAATGATCGTTTTCAAACCACTAATAAGAAGCATCGATTTTGTTAAATCATCTTCTTTCTCATGTTCACAAATGGATGACTTTTTCAAGTCTAAATGATAACACAAAAAAAGGGTTATGTTTCACACAAGTTTCTTTTGAGAAAATGGTTCATGAAATAATTATCTCCTGACAATGGAATACAAAGACTTGCATTTTTTCTGAAATTTGAACATGCCTTACCAAACCCACACAGCTCGTCCCAAGACATCCAAATAACCCCCAAAGCGGTTCCAAATCCATATCTTTTAAATTGTTGTCATTAACCCCAAATCAATACTGGGGGCAATCTGAGTTTAGGTACGTCATCTTTCATTTTTCGTTTAAGCGTGTGAACTAGTCTCTGAGTGAAATTCACGAGAGTGTCTTGAGCGGAAAAAACCATGAGCGAACGAGCGTGTCATTTTTACACAACTCCGGTAAGACCACATTCAATGGTGAGGTAAACGGCATAACTCCAACCGAAGGAGATAATTTATAAATTTACGCTTAGACCTGTGAAAAGTAACAAAGAGTGGATACACAACTATCAGGAATGACGAAGCACCTAGGTACAGCACCACATAGCCAAAAGCTTGTGAACCCTAACATTAAACCCTAGGCACCCCCGTTGAGCTTTTCATATATCCCTTTTCGATATTATGAACTCCACAAAATAACCCAGCCAATGATGAATGTTCGACCCGGTGACCAAAGGAAGCAAGGAGCCCGAGTCTCGGATAGCATCTTCATCAGTTCAAAGAAGCAACTCCGCTATCAGCATGACGAAGCAATCCGTAAATGGTCCCGGAGTGATACAGATCCAAAGAGCTCACATCAAAACAGCTCTCGAAGCCCAAAACCGGGAAACACAAGAACCCCGAAGGCAAAGTCAAGAAAGGATAAACAAAAAGGCAAACCCGAAGTGCCTCAAAGAAATCCAAATGACAAAAAGAGAAGTGGTGTAAAGGACAACTTCAAAGTCCAAGTCCAGAAGCTCAAAAATAACGTCAACACAAAGCAGCTAGAAGATGAATCTGAGAGAAGACGCAAAGTGCAGCTTTGGTCACCCCTTTAAGCCCCACATACCTCAAACATCCCTCCATGGTCCCGTTGTCTTTCATCACACCCTACGGCCACGTTATAAGCTTTAAAGACTTCTGACTTGATAGTTGTGTGTCCAATCACGTGAAAGTAACAGATCGAATGCGTAAATTCATCAAATATCAAATTCAATGGTCTAGAAGTTATGACCGTGAGTGAGAAACGAGTGTAGACACCAAACACGTCGAGTGTAGGTTAGGAAGCACCCAAATCAGAACATAAGCCTTGACCCTATGAGGACGAGACTCGTTCGCACGATTCGATCAAAGAAAATACTGGGGGCAATCGATCGTTCCGATCGATTGCCATGAACTCTAGCTCATATTGTCTTAAGGGAAAAATACTGGGGGCAATTGTTGGTTCCAACAATTGCAATGACAACACCAATTGGAACCCAAAGCTTAAACATCACCACCACCATCCCACCACAGGCACACATAAGCCTTACCACCACATCAAACACCTCAGGCCCACATAAGCCCTTACCTTCACTTCATACACCGCACAGGCCCACATAAGCCCTTACCTCCACACCTCCACTACACAGGCCCACATAAGCCCTTACCTTCACATCATACACCATACCCCACCGGCGGCATGTTCATCTCATAGGAGATAAATTACAAGTCCAAAGTCTATAGTTAGGAAATGATAATTTCACTTTCCTTTTCGCTAAACGGAATTTTCTTCAAACACTGCCACGTTTGGCACCTCTTTCCAGCAATTTCTCGTCTTGAACAACTTTCCTTTAAACACTTCGGTATCATAAACCTCATCATGGCCACATTTGGCACACTTTCTAGTAATGTCGTGCTTTGGACAATTTTTGACCCTTAACATTGCCATGTTTGGCACATTTTCCAACGATTTCTTGTTCAGGACAAGTTTCCTACATACACTTTGATTGTATTTTGACATGCACATCATCATTTCCACGTTTGGCACTTTTATAATCAACTTTCATCATGATCATTTGCATAAAGTTTACCGTGCATCCGTCCGTACGAAACGCCTCATCATAGACCAGAGATACAGATTCTCAGCCGAAGATACAGATTCTTCAGAGATACAGATTCTCACCCGATCAGAGATACAGATTCTCAGCCGAAGGTACAGATTCTTCACAGATACAGATTCTCGCCCCAAAGATATAGATTCTTCAGAGATACAGATTCTCACCCGATCAGAGGTACAGATTCTCAGCCAAAGATGCAGATTCTTCAGGGATACAGATTCTCAGCCGAAGGTACAGATTCTTCAGAGATGTAGATTCTCAGCCAAAGATTCAGATTCACCAGAATAGATGAACTCAACCTCAGGCTCATCATGAACCCAATTTCCTACCATTCCACTTAGGCACCCATAGGTCCTACTTTACATTCATCAATTTAGGCACACATCACATCGATCTCATTACATCTCTTTTCCAGGTTCCCGACACCTTATAATGCTCGGCGTATTCCATTCACTTCAGGTTCCCGACACATTATAATGCTCGGCGTATTCCAGGTTCCCGACACCTTATAATGCTCGGTGTATTCCATCAACTACAGGTTCCCGACCCCTTATAATGCTCGGCGTATTTCATTCGCTTTCAGGTTCCCGACACCTTAGAATGCTCAGCGTACTTCATTCCTTTAAAGGTAGTCAACGCCTTAGAATAGCTTGACATCATATCATCCTCATAGGTAGTCAATACCTTAGAATCGCTTGACATCCCTTCCACTTTACTCATAGGTAGTAAGCGCCTTAGAACAGCTCGACACAACTTGTCGGATTTCAATTGCACGTGGGGTCTTTTAAGATCCAAAATTTTGGGGTATCACTCAAGCATCAACTAGCCTTTTCATTTCCATTACAAAGTCTAGTTGACGGGGGGCAATCTGTTATACCCAAAATTTCAACCCCCCGGAAGAGAGTCTCTACTAATAGGCTAGTAGCGAGGGTTCCTAGTTCGATCGGCGCATTTCAGAGTGCTAGGGACAGCTTAGTCATCTCCAGGGGCATTTTCATAATTTTTCAAGGCTCCCAAGCCCCCTATAGGCTTTCTCTCTCCTCCAAATAAGGGTCAAATCAGTTCCAAAAGCTTTGAAATTTTAACCCATGACAGAGGATGACATTTGAAGCATAATGGCGTTGGAATTTTGATTTTTTGAATTTCCAATAATTTTCTAGCAATTTCTGATTGAATCTGACAAGAAATTGAATTTAAAAATATTCCAATATCCATAAAATTCGATTCCACTTTAGAAAATTCAGAAATATCATCCTTTACCCATGTGTAAATTTCATAATCAAATTCCTTTTGGAAGCCCTTGAGCTAAAACGTCGGTAAATCTCAGTTTTTACTGGATTTTTCTATCTTTAAGGAAGCCTATATAAGGAACCTTATCCCATGATCAAATGATAACCTCAAGAACCCTAGACTCTCAAAGAAGGCAGCTGTCTCTCTCTCTCCACATTTTTGAACTCCAGAGCCACAATCAAACACTGAAATCTCACCAAAATCAACACCAAAACATATTTTTCAACTCCCACACACATCAGTCATCAAAACATCAACCAAACCACCTCCAAAACGTGAAGAACATCTTCAACAATCAACAACTAGAAGCTCGGGTCGAACACAATCCAGAACCGGCACCATCGGAGCCTCCGAAGAATCCCGACGTGAAGAATCCTCTTGAATTCGAAGGTAAAACAGGTTACAATTCTACTTTTCTAATTCCCCACGACCTTATTAACTCTCTGTCAAATTTTGGGTTCAAACTAACCTTTTTACGCTTCTGTATTGCTGTTTGTTTAAGCTTCTGTCCAATAACTTGTTTACCAAGTTTCATGCTTAATTCAAATTCAAATTGAGAACTTTCAATCACTAATGTCTTGTACATCTTTCAGGCTACACACCCATAAAATTTGAGCCAAAACACCTTCGGGAACAGCCTCAACGCCGCCGTCCGAGGGCGGTCCGCACCCACGGACGTCATGTCCAGGGTCCCGGACTCCCTGTCCGTAAGCCCGGACGCCCACGGACGGCGGCGGGATTTTAAAAAATTCAAAATTTAGGTTTTCTAATAATGTCCGGGCCCACGGACAGCCTGTCCGTGGCCCCGGTCTTTGCATTTTTTGTTTTCCTTTAATTTCGACTCTTCTGTATAATTAGGTTAACTGGGGTCCGTGGCTACGGACGTAAGCAAAATTCGATCTAATTCTGCCTCTGGAACCCTAGTTTAGGTAGCTTTTAATTTCACTTTAATTTTCTGTCAAAAAATGCTAAAAACACAAAAAAATAGAAGCTCGCGCACTTAGGTTAAAACGACTCGTAATAAGCCGTAATTAAACCAAGTAGAGGAAAAGCGACCTAGGAAGGGTAATGAAAGTAATTGAACCCTAAATAAGTCGAATACCAAGCCCCCGAACCCGAACTCTACCTTTCCTAATTTACCCTAGGTTAAAATTAGGTGGCGACTCATAATAGGTTCCAGTGAGCTAGCTTAGGTTTTAATAATTATGTTATATGACATAGTTATTAATCTTAGTTATATTGTCTCCCTTAGTCTAACTCCGGTTAGATCCTAATCAGCTTTAATCACACAGATAGGGTTTAAAATCGAGGCTCACATACAGCCTTTAACTCACAGATTATCCGATCAAATCGTTCCAGTGTGTGAGTTACAGACTCACCTTCTATCATCTTGAAGTTGTCGAACTGCCTCTTAAACTGCTTCCCTTTGGCCTTTTTGATGGAGTCTGTCTCCGTATATGTTGTTTTGAGAAACTCCCATACTTTCTTGGCAGTGCGCAATCCCAATACCTTATGTTGGTCTGAGTCTGACAGTGATGACATAATGATTCTACGTGCTTGTCTATTTTTGCTAATCATCTTGTTGTCATTCTCGTTCCAGCTAGCTCTTGGTTTTTCTTTAAAAACACCATTCTCTTTGATCTTAGGCTTCAGATCTCCTTCAGTCACTACGTCCCACAATTGTAAATCGATGGAGATCAACTGGTCTTCCATCTGCTCACACCAACTGGTGTAGTTGAATTTTGAGAGCTTTGGGGGTTTAACATAGTAGGAATTCATCACGATCAACCTGAAGAAGTTTCTTCTGCGTTTAGGGTTACCTTGCTCTGATACCAATTATAGATTCCTAAATGTCGGTGCTGAGTCTGCAACTCAGAAGGTGTCGATTGTCTGAATTCAAAACTGAGGACGAACGGGAGAAAGAAGGGAAGACCAGAATAGCATAAAGGTATAACCTTTATTATAATCACGTATAACAATGGTTACACAATCACGTATTCAATGCTAATACCAACCCTCACGTCAAGAACACTATCTTGACCTAATACACACGTAATTTGAAATCTGAACTCAAATTACTTACAATGAAATCAGCAGCAAAACTCTCTCTGAATTGACTCTCCAATCTCACTCTCTCTCCCTCTGATTTTCTCTATATTTACTCTTACTGTTGCTCTCACAAATTACATTGTATTTATGATTTTCTCTTTTGCGTAAAAATTGCTCTCTCTAACCTAGACTTTCTTCCTCTTTTATAGATACAGAGACCGTGTGAGAATTTATCATTCAAGATTTTATCTTTAACAGCTAGATAAAATCTGTTAAATATTCTATCTTCTTCTCTGTTCGTCAGTTCAAGACTGACGGACTTCGCTTCAGGCTGGTCTTAAAACGGGCTTCAGTATTGAACTAAGTTTGCCGATCAAAATAGCATCAACAGTGAGCGAGATGCAGAGAGGAGCGCAAAGCATGTATATTCGCCAGTTAGAGTTGCGAAATTACCGTGAAAGGAGAGAGATGAAGAGCAGTTGCGATATATGAAATAAAGTCTATTTCGACGGTTGTTAGCTAGGAACCGCCGAAATAGACTGAATTTTTCCCGCGGTCCGAATTTTTTGAAAAAAAAAAACCGGGAAAATAGGCTTCCGAAAATTTTATGTCTAAAAAAGGCACCTATTTCGGCGGTTCCTAGCTAGGAACTGCCGAAATAGGCTGAAATTTTCCCGCGGTCCGAATTTTTTGAAAAAAAAAACCCGGGAAATAGGCTTCCAAAATTTTAGTTTAAAAAAAGGCACCTATTTCGGCGGTTCCTAGCTAGGAACCGCCGAAATAGGCTAAATTTTTTCCGCAGTCCGAATTTTTGAAAAAAAAAACCCGGAAAATAGGCTTCCAAAAATTTTAGTTTAAAGAAGGCACCTATTTCGGCGGTTCCTAGCTAGGAACCGCCGAAATAGGCTGAAAGTTTCCCGCCGACCAAATTTTTTGAAAAAAAAACCGGGAAAACAAGCTCCCGAAAATTCTATGGCTAAAAAAGGCACCTATTTCGGCGGTTCCTAGCTAGGAACCGCCGAAATAGATGCCACCCCGAAAATCTATGTCAAAAAAAGGCACCTATTTCGGCGGTTCCCAGCTAAGAACCACCGAAATAGGTACCTTTTTTTAGACATAGAATTTTCGGGGCACCTATTTCAACGGTTGTTGTTACAACCGCCAAAATAGGGGCGCCGAAATAGGTGTTTTTTGTACTAGTGAGTTATGTTTCCGCTGCAAATGATTGTTAAGTGTAGGGATGTCAATGGATCGGGTTCAGATCGGGTGAAGCACCACCCGCATCCGTCACCCGGATATATCATTGATCATCCGTCCATCCGTCACCCATTTATTCTTCATCCGTCATCCGTTCATCCATCATCCGTGGGTGATTCAGGTGGATCGGGTGATAATCGGGTGATACCTTTTCTATATCATAAACAACAATTTTTTTAAGTATGGTAATAAATATGAAACTTTTTTGTATTTGTAAGGTATAAGTTACCTATATTTTAAGAATACTCACTCAAATATACTGAAAAAATCTACTAATATCAATAAGAAAATAGTATCAAGTTATGTAGTGTATATGGAAGAAATAAAATGGACGATAAAATATAAGTCTACAACTATCTTTTAGATTTTTTAAATTTCTGTAAGATCTGTTTGGTTACTTGAAATAAAATAAGATGGAACTTTAAACGGATGACGGATCAGGTGATAAACGGATGATGGATCGGTGACGGATGAAAAAGTTTCATCCATCACCCGACCCGGTCCGTCATCCGGTCATCCGTCACCCGATCCGTCATCCATTTATTTTGGGTTTTCATCCGTTTAGCTAATCGGGTGGATCGGGTTAGCGGGTATCCGTTTAAAATTGCCATCCCTAGTTAAGTGTAATGTCGTAGTTGGGGTGTTACATTTCGCCTCCGAATGTTACCAACTCCATGGTCGTGATGCTATTCTTGCTCGCAAACATAAGAGCTATGCAAATGTTGCAAGCGAGCAAACTCAAACTAGTGAACCAGAGAGTAAAGATGACGGGTTGACCCCGAATCAACTTCAGCAGATAGCGGAGCTAATTTGAAACAGCAATTCAGAGCAAAAATCAGATAGCAACAGTCACTGTAATTTCTCAGGTACTGGTTTATTTTACCTTTCGAGTAAGCAATGTTTGTTGGGAAAGAACTCCCGCAATAATTTTGATGGAAAATGGGTAATCGATTCAGGAACTACCGATCATATGTCGGGAGCGAAAAATTTGTTTCAAAACTGGAGAGATTTACCAAATCACAGAACAGTTACCTTACCAAACGGGCGACCGCAATTGATAGAAAAATTGGGGATGTGAAATTAGGAGAAGATATCTGGTTGCATGATGTTATGTATGTTCCAAATTTCCAGTTTAATATCTGATTTTGGTGAAGAAGACAACCTAACAATCTAGATGTGTTGTGTTCTTTGATGTTTCTGGGTGTTTCATACAGGACCCTACGACAGGGAAAATTAAGCAGATTGGACAGGCTTGTGATGGGCTGTATGTGCTGAATGAAGCCCAGGCTGGTGGTGTGCTTATACGTACCTCATAGATACTCGCGCGCAAAAAATGGGCAGCTAAAATGATTTTACACTCATAAGAGTCATAACTTAGACTAATGATGGTAGGTTTCATGTGGCTTCTATATATACGTATTAACTTATCATTGTTTTAGGGGCAAATTATATATCACTCGACGTACACTAGTACAAAAATGGTCTATTTCTGCGCCCCTATTTCTGCGATTGTTAAACAACCGCAGAAATAGGGCGCTTTCTGAAAATGGTCAGATACCTATTTCGGCGGTTCTTATGTAAAAACCGCCGAAATAGGTCTTTTTCAATTTTTTTAAAAATAAAACAGACCTATTTCGGCGGTTCTTAGGTAATAACCGCCGAAATAGGTCTGTTTTATTTTTATTTTTAAATACAGACCACCTATTTCGGCGGTTGTAACTTAAAAACCGCCGAAATAGGGGCTCATTTTTTTAAAAAAAAAAAAAATATATCGACGACCTATTTCGGCGGTTCTTACCTAAGAACCGTCGAAATAGGTCCTTTAATAACATCCCCTACCCTAATTCATCGCATTTCACCCCGACGACGCTTCAACTCTCGAACTCCCGCTACTGCTGCGACCGAAGAGGCGACTCCGACCTCACATCCTTCCGCTTTCGCCGCCGCCTCGTCCTCGCCGCCACACCTTCCTCGCCGTCGCGCCGTCCGCCAGTCGTCACCGCGCGAACCGCCGCCTGTTGGTGCCGGCGAAGTGGAACAGAAACAGCAGCAGCTCGCGATTTGAGGGAGAAGAAGAAGGTAAATCGATTTTGACCTAAATTTATGGATTTATTGTGATTGTTGCTGAAATTGTGGTTGAATGTGAATGTGGATGATTGAATTAGTGGAGTGTATGAAATTTGTGTATATATGTAGTATTGTAGAAGTGAAATTATATGTGCACACAAGGTGCTCGACAAAATGTTTGAGTGAATAATTGTGGTTTTTTTGCTCATTTTGTGTGGTTGTGCCTTTGTTTTTGATTTTTACTTTTCATTACTTTTCTTTTATTCTTGTTTTATTTCTACTTTGTGTAATTATATATCAAATTTGATTAGTGAGGATTAAGGTTGCTTTCGTTTTAGACTTTTAGTATTTGTTCGGATTGTTTTATTTTTCGTTTTTGATTTGCGTTTTGCTTTTCGTTTTTAATTGCTTGAATATGAGGAACTAACATTGCTTTGAGTATTAGTGGTGTTATTGTATAATGAGGAAGAGATTGAGTTGTTTTAGTGTTAATAAAATGATGATTAAAGGGCTTGGAAGGCAAGGGGAAATAGATGAGTTTGTGCAGAAATTTAATGTATGTTAGTGCTTAAGATTGTTGTGGATATGAAATGAGTTGGTGAGCTGAAATTGTGTGTGGGCAATGCTAAAATTATAGGGGAAACTTTGTCAAAATTGTCCTAGAAATTAGATGACTTAAGTGTTTGAGTTGAGGAAAAAAGAACCTAGAGTAACTAGGTGTTGTAGAGGTAAACTTGAATTGTGGTAACCACCTTGGTTTTGGTTTATAAGAGAATTGGGTAATTAAGTAGAACCTTGGGTGAAGATAAGGCAAGTGTGTGCTAGATGACACTAGTTGAAGGAACATGGAGTGGTAGGAATGAGAACAAAATATGTAACAAGGAGAACTTAGAAAACTAGAGCAAGTGTTGAAAATTATTTTGTTTATTTTGTCATCAGTTGAATTGGTTTAGTATTAGGTTTACATAATTCTTTTTTTTAGGTTTCAAATTTAATTATGTAGGTTAATAGTATGTAGTTCGTTTATCTTTTCTCTTAATTCAATTAGGATATATTTACATGCTAAGTTTTAATTTGCTTTCTTTTTAAAAATTTTGTTACGTGTTTTTTTTTCATTACTCCTTTTTATTCTTGTTTTATTTTTACTTTGTTTAATTATACATCAAATTTGATTAGTTAGGATTACGCTTGCTTTCGTTTTAGACTTTTAGTATTTATTCTGATTTTTTGCTTTTTGTTATTGATTTTGCGGTTTGCTTTGTTTATTTTATTTATTTTGTCATTACTTGAATTGGTTTAGTATTAAGTTACATAATTCTTTTTTTAGCTTTCAAATTTAACTCTGTGGGTTTAATAGTATGTAGTTCATTTATCTTTTCTCTTAGTTCAATTAGGATATATTTACTTGATAAGTTTTAATATATTTTTTCAATTTTATTTGCGTTTTTATTTTTTCTCGAGTCGATTAATTAATTTTATAGTTTTATTTTTTGTTTTATTTTTGTTTTTGTACTCATTTTGTGTGGTTATGCCTTTGTAGGGGAAATCACTAAATGGGCTCACCAGATTGAAGTCGTACGGGGCTGAATACACTTCATTTGTGAACCCGTAATATACTCAACTTACATCTTCATCTTTTTAGCTTATTATATATATTTTTGCAATCCTAATTACGAACAATTAACATACATAAACTAATGAGTTTCTATTCTATAGAAAGCAATACAATCCATGATACAAAAACATTTTCATTTTGAGTATACAGTATTAATCGTACCGTTTTGTGTTTCAAATAAAGTATGGAGCGTGACTGGATGTACGGTGATCGAGGGGATCACTATGACAACATGTTGAAAGAGTTTTGCAAAGCGGCAGTGCAGCACAAGGATATGACAAAGGCGGAGAAAATACCTTGTCCTTGTGTTGACTGCGGTGTCTTAAGGAAATTTTCAAACATTGGGGAAATTGAATTCCATCTGAAGACTCGCGGTTTCATGCCACACTATAAGAAATGGGATTTTTCATGGAGAAGTGTTGAACATAATGTCGGGTCCTCATACATTAATGAAAGGAAGAGGATGAGAACCGACCACACATTTGATTTTGTCGAGTCGGAACCGATCCCAAGTGCTTCCGGGTTAATGACAGTGAACCGACTTATCATGATGAGCAAATAAATGAGATGCTTGATAACGTTGAGAATAATTTTGTCGATCGACCGGATGAGTATCAAAGGTTGTTGGACGCATCCAAGACGGCATTGTATCCTACGTGCACTAAGTACACGAAATTGACGGCTATATTGAATTTGTTCAACCTGAAGGGAAGATATGGATTGAGTGACAAAGGTTTCTCGGCATTACTCGAGCTGATTCATGATATGCTACCATATGAGAATGGTCTCCCTACCACCACCTATGAGGCAAAGAAATGGGTGTGTCCAATGGGAGTAGAGTACAAAAAATTCACGCGTGTCCAAACAACTGTGTGTTGTACAGGGGTGAATACGAACATCTGGACAATTGCCCGAAATGTCCGTTGTCCCGGTATAAGCATAAAGATGGTGAGTACTCCTCCGTTCAGAAAAAAAGCCCTCCAGCTAAACTACTATGGTATTTGCCGATTATACCCAGATTCAAACGGTTGTTTGCGAATCTGAAAGATGCAAAGAACTTACGATGGCACGCAGAGGTAGAAAGAGTGATGAGAAATTAAGACATCCAGCAGATGGACCTCAGTGGAGAAACATCAATAGACGGTTCAAAGAACATTTTGGAGGTGAAGATAGGAATTTGAGGCTTGGGCTATGTACTGACGGGATGAACCCGTACGACACATTAAGCAGTCAACACAGTACTTGGCCCGTTTTACTAGTGATCTACAATTTGCCTTCATGGTTGTGTATGAAACTGAAATACCCCGACCTTAATTAAGGCGATTAAATTATCCTAATAGGTATTAGAGAGCCTAATAATGATTAAGAAATATTGGTAAGGGAAATAAATCCAAAAGAAATAAAGAAATGCTTAAAAAGCGCAAAACGCTAAATAAGCGTTAAATAACCATAAGAGGTACGAGACCTCGGTTAGCGTATTATATGGATTCCAAAGGTTTAATAAGACCTAAATAATATATGGGAACAACTCCCGAAGAAACGGATCCAAATAATGTATTAAAACGCTAATAGAGCGTTAACACACGTTTTTCGAGAAAACCCGAAAATGTGATTTTAAGTGGTCAAACGAACCTGTAAAAATTATAAGTCATTAAATAAATATTATTAAGCATTTATGGAAACTTAATAACCAATAAAATAAAGAAACGAGAGAATTCCGGAAAACGGGCCCGGTTAGTGAATAGTACCTAAACCGGGTAAAATAACGAGCGTTTTCTGTAAAAGACGAAAAACGCTCCAACTAGTGTAACTGTAGGGGGATGGTTTTTAATGGGTTAAATAACCCCTCACACACTCGCATACTAGCTAGCTAAATAAAGAGTCAAAAAGCAAATAAAGTGGAAAAAGTAAAAGTGCCTTACATACTCTCTCACCTCTCACTCACTCATCTCTCTCTCCTATCCTTCTTCTTCCCTCTTCCATCGATTTCTCCCTCCTCTCTCCTCTGGTATGGGCGATTTTTGGAGCTCCAAGAGAAGCTTCAATGGCTTCTCATCTTTCCATTCATGCTCCACCTTCATTTGAACTCCAAATGTAAAAATAACTACATATTTGAACTCCCCTCATCCTCCTCTACACTTCTCTCTTTTCAAAATCCAAAAATGAGGAAGTTCATTTTCGTGGGTACCCCATTCAAAGAGAAAATGGCACCAATGGGTAGCTTGAGTCTCCTCTCTCCATTAAGGTAAAAATCTACATAAAAAACTCATGTTTTCTTCACCTTCCTTCATAACCGATTTTTGCCCATTTGTAATGCTCTATTTTTCTCTCTCTTTGGAGCATAATATCAACCTTGCAATGGTGGTGGATTCACCTTCTTGAACCAAGGGCTAAAACCCCTTCTAAAACACTCCAAAGGTAAACACTAGAAATCTTGCTTTAAACATTTCATTGAACTAGCATTAATTTAAGGGTTAGTATATTAATTGTAATTGTTTTGTGTTCATTGGGTGATGGGAATGGAGTTTGGCAACTCCATTCCCCACATAACCGATTTTGAGGCAAGAAAGGAAGAAGGAGGAAAAATGAGAAAGAAAGAAGGAAGTATAAGCTCAAGGTAAGAGCTCCTTCCTAATGTTAAATTCTATTGCATTAGAGTAATGAGAATGGGTAAAATATTTAAAGAACCCAAAACCTTGTACTAGTATTGAGGATTGTGAAGTTTGAGCATTTAAGAGCAAGTATTTGAATTGTAGGCTTTGGAGCCAAATGTGATGTGTATGTGTATTGGAATTGTGGATTGAGAAAGTATTGAGGAATTTATATTGTATGTGTGCTGGTAGAACCCTTGTGGTTTGGCTAGAATAGGGATGAATTGATGAGAAAGGAGATGTGTGGATAAGTAAGAAAAGTAGGTGAACTATGGCGAAATTTTAGTAGGAGTTATGCTTCAATGGATGACTTGGTGAAAGGGAGAACCAAGGTGCGTATTAGGGATTGTAGAGATGTTTAATGACCATGGAGTAGTGGCTATAGTATGAGAATGAAAGAATGTAAAATCTGCAGCAAGAATTGTTGAATGGCCTTGGAGAAACTAGGAAGACTTATGTACATGACCTAGGGAATGAGTGTTGGACTTGAAGAGGTGAGGCAATGCATTGTAGGCCTTGGAAATGGCATTAGGAGAGGAAATTATGTATGGAGGAAGTAGGAACCAAAATCCGTAGCAAAGAGGTATTAAATTGCATTGTAGAACTAGGAAGAATTAGTGTGCAAGATTTGGTAAGAGGAGAGTTGGACTTGGGTATAGGTAGTGTAATGACTTGGAAATGTATTTGGGATGCTAGAAGTGACATTAGTAGAGGAAGTAATGAATGGTAGAAGTTGGTTTAAAAATCTGAAGCATAAGTAAACAAAAACTGTTACATTGTTGGAAAAGAAGAGAGGGAATTGTGTAAGTTGATTGATGGATTTAGTAATGGGATTGGTGGATGAATTATGGTATATTTGGAAGCCTAAATGGTGCTAAATCACGTGGGGAAGTATTGGTAAAGATTGGGGAAACAATGGGTAAAGAAACTAGCTGAAAACATATTTTAAAACTGAAGTACTGGGCTGGACCGGACTTGCGACCGGACTTGCAAGGTTGGTCGAGCCCAGAATCACAAAGACGGGAAGCTTCTGGAATGGACCGGACTTGCAAGTTTGGTCGGACCAGAAAATTTTCCCGCCTGAAACCTTCTGGAATAGACCGGACTTGCGACCGGACATGCAAGTTCGGTCGGACCAGAAAATTCTCCCGTAATGAGAGCTACTGGAACGGACCGGACTTGCGACTGGATTTGCAAGTTCGTTTGAGACAAAAAAAATGTTTGATTATATGATTATAGTAATCATAGGTATGTATATATGCCTATACACATATAAGCATATGTAAGTTGTAATACACCATTAATGAAGTAGTAATGGTAAGAAAATAAGTAGACGAGTAAGGAAACAAATTAAGGGAATTGTAAGTATAAGAACATTAAGTTGAACCGAAACAACGGGATAACGGGGTAAGTACGAGCGTAGTAATTATGTATGTATTGTAAAGCCTAGTATTAATAGAATCATTTGGCATGTAGTCGTTGATTCGAGAGTAAGGTTCGAGAAACAAATGTGAACCAAAGGAATAAGGGAACGCCCGCTAGAGTAAATCAACGGTGAACGGTATGATTTCTTCATGCTCTGTATCCTAACCTGGTTACCCCGATTTGTGTGCTTATGTGATCACCAATAAGATAAATGCACGAATCGGACTTATATTGCACTTAATTGTGTTTGAACTATTTTGTTCTTGTGTATCTTCTTGAACATTTAGTTTGTATAATTCATGAAATGTATGAATGGAAATGAAGAGTATGTGTAAGTAATGGGTACTTGTGTATTGTATGGATGTATGGAAATGAAGTACTGACTTCTACTAATTCCTAACAATCTAACTCCTAACATGAGTATGAGTAAATGGAATGAGTAGAAGTCCGATATAGTTTCGGCCACGCGTGAGGATAAGGAAACACAAGAGGTTGGATCCGAATCCTGGCTGTAATCTTTTCCATGGACCAAATCCCTTGAATGGGTAGCATCCTGGATTAGTGGGCCACCCCAAAGCCCGGTGGTGGGATGTAGTAGTCCCTGCCCGGAGGTCATACCGACTTAACTGGAGTAAAGTAAGTAAGAAGTAAGTATTGTATGTGTATCGGTCTTGGCTATTGTAAGTCATTGACCTTGAGTAAATGAGTATTGAACACCCGATTAACCCGGGTGTGTAAAGAAGCTAAGAAGCCTTATGTGTGAATTGGAGAAGTGTATCTCCGTATTGCGTATTGAGTAGATAACGAGTATGTATGGTGTATGTGTATTGTGGAAGATGGTAAGTAAGTGTTGGTTGACTGGTATTATCTTCCAAACATGTATTGTACCGGGC
This sequence comes from Limonium bicolor, assembly GCA_023374045.1. Lineage (NCBI taxonomy): Eukaryota > Viridiplantae > Streptophyta > Magnoliopsida > Caryophyllales > Plumbaginaceae > Limonium > Limonium bicolor. The sequence continues at coordinate 280,872,044 of CM041781.1, forward strand.
ATATGTATGTATACCTTGTGTAGTATTGTAGTATCATGAATGAAAGCATGTATGTATGAATGTATGCATTGTAAATTGAATTGCATGTATTCGACCAAATGGTCGGCGTACCCTCGCTAGTACGCGGGGTATGCGGTTATCATATTCAGCGTAAGCTAACCCCTTAGGGGGAACGTTTTTAGTGTGCAGGTACCGAAGTGGATATGGTCAAGGTAAGAGACTGGCGGATCTACCTAGATCATTGGAAATGAAATGTAGATAGTAGTAAATGGTATAAGGCTTGTAGCCTTGAGGTAGTAGTGTACCAATGGGGTACACTTTATGCATTATAAGCATGTAGATGTGAGAAATGGGTAGGTGTAGACTCTTAATGAGTGTGTATGAGCTTGGAAGAAGTATTGTATTGTATAAGGATCCTAGTAAACTCGGTATGTTATTTTGTAGTGGATGGTATTGTAATGGAGTATTGTACTGAATGGAAAGTTGTAGTACTCAGTAAGTAATGGGAGTATGTATTGTATTTGTGTAGTACTCGGAGGTTCCGGTCCATCAGACCGATGCTGTATGTAGTAGTAGTAGCTTTGTTAGTCACGTGGGTGACTAGCGGCATTGTATCACCCACCGTATGTAAGTATGTATCCGCTGCATGATTCTGGAAGTACGAGGAGATTGGACGGTAATGATGGTATTAACGGTAGGGGTGTTACAGAAACGCAGGTACATAATGTTATCACTTTTGATATCTGGCCCCAAGCAGCCAGGTAATAATATTGATGTATACCTCACCCCATTGATTGATGATTTGAAGTTGTTGTGGAATGAGGGAACCGTTATGTATGATGCTTATGCAAGGGAAAATTTCACGCTCAAGGCGTTGTTGTTCTGTACGGTCCACGATTTCCCTGCATACGGGAACTTGTCTGGATACACTATGAAAGGAACATTTGCATGTCCGGTGTGCGAGGATGACACATGTTCGGACCGTTTACAAAATTGTGGTAAGAATGTTTACATGTGTCATCGATGTTTTCTACCTGAAGATTACCCTTATCGTAAGAAGAAGAAACTGTTCAATGGTGAGGTCGAGACTCGAGTGGCCCGTCTACCTTTGACCTCTGAGGAAGTGTATGTAAAGGTTAAGGACATTGTGAACGTCTTTGGAAACACATCGAAACCGGCAAAGAACATTTGAAAAAATGCTCTATCTTCTGGGATTTACCGTATTGGCGTCATCTGCCTGTCAGACACTGTTTGGATTTCATGCACATCGTAAAGAATGTTGGTGAGGCAGTGAGTGGGACTTTGCTCAACATACCCGGCAAAACGAAAGACGGATTGAAAGTGAGAAAAGACATGCAAGCCATGGGTATAAGAAAAGATTTGCACCCATAGGAGAATGAGAGACGAATATACCTACCTCCTGCATGCTACACACTTTCAAAGAATGAGAAGATCAGCTTCTGTAAATGTCTACACTCGGTAAAAGTACCGTCTGGATATTCTTCAAACTGGAAGAACATTGTATCGATGAAGGATTTGAAACTGTTAGGCATGAAATCTCACGATTATCATGTATTGATGTTACATCTTCTGCCAGTAGCAATCCGTGGGATATTACCAAATGATGTCAGAAATGCGTTAACCAGATTGTGTTTCTTCTTCAATGCTGTCTGCTGCAAGGTAATTGATGTAAACTCTCTCGATGATCTACAACGTGAAATTGTGGTCACATTATGTCAATTAGAGATGTATTTCCCACCATCATTCTTTGACATAATGGTGCACTTGATAGTTCACATTGTTCGAGAGATCCAATATTGTGGTCCGGTCTACTTACGCTACATGTACCCTTTTGAACGATACATGGGTATTCTAAAAGGTAGAATGAGGAATAGATATCGACCAGAAGGGAGCATAATTGAAGCAACAGTGACTGAGGAAGTCACAGAATTTGTGATTGATTATCTGAATGAAGCAGAATCAATCGGTATCCCAAAACCAAGACACTACGGCAGATATAAAGGCAAAGGTGTCATTGGAAGAAAGATTATGCAAGTACCACGTCAACTGATTCATCAAGCACATTTGTTTGTGTTACAACACCTTGAGGTTGTTGAACCCTTCTTTGATACTCATATGAATGAGTTGAGACAACAAAATCCTACCAGAAACCATCTTTGGCTTACGAAAGAACAAAACCGACTGTTTGTCCAATGGTTCAAATATTATGTCTTTGAAAAAGCGTCATCAAATTCAGAAGTTCTCAATAAAGAAATCAGATTTTTAGCAATAGGACCTGAACCTAATATTGTATCATTTGAGGGGTATGACATTAGTGGGTATACTTATTACACTGCACGCCAAGATGCTAAATCAATAAACCAGAACAGTGGAGTAAAAATAGAAGCGGCATTCAATGAGTACCACATCGGTAACCAGTCTCAACCAGTGAGGAGCTCCAGTTGGTATTATGGTGTTATCGAGGACATTTGGGAGCTAGACTACCATATTGATTCGTTTTTAGTGTTCCGCTGCAAATGGGTGGACAACCGACGTGGAATCCAAAACGATGGAGGTCTTACCATGGTTGATCTCACACGTGCCAGTTTTAAGGATGATCAGTTTGTTATGGGAAAAGATTGTGACCAAGTGTGGTATGTTCAGGATCCAAAAGACTCCAGATGGTCTGTTGTTGTGTTCCAGGTAGAAGACCGGTTCTGATTGAAAATGAAAATGAGAATGATGATGATGAGAATGAGACAATTGAAGGAACAACATTGTTTCCTACGGGGTTGCGGGATTTAAATGATGATACTCAAAATGACTTGATTTATGCACGATCGGACCATGACAAGGGTGTTTGGGTTGATAACACCAAATCATAGAAGTATATATGGTAATGTTATGTTTAATATTTTCCTTGACTTGTTCAACATTTGTCTTTACATTATAAATTCATCCAATTAATTTGACTAACTTATCTTTACTGCAGTGGCTGATCACCCTATGGACCAGCCCATTGAAGAAGCTGATCCTCATCAGAAGAGACCAGCAAAACGGGCCACACGAGGAGGAAAGAAGGGAAGACAACTCACCCACCGGAGGATGAGGCTTGTCCATCACAGCAGGTGACAGAGCCACCAGCTTCCTCCTCCTCCGGAAAGAAGGTGAAGAAGAGAGGTGCCACCCGTGCACTGAAGGCAATAAAGGCCCCCCACGAAGCCTTTGTTGTTCAATGAGTTCAACCAGCCATACGGTAATTGGAAGAGTGATTATACTGCATATGCTGGCCACCTGGTCAAAACTTACTGCGACATAAATCACAATTGGAAGCAAGTGCCACAATCATTGAAGGACACTATGTTGGGCTTCTTCAGTGTGTTATTTTTTTATAATATGTTATATGATTTTAGAGTTTCTCGTTACTTGTGTTACTAAATGACTAATTGTTTTTATGTAGAGTCGTTTCTGCATTGATCCTTCTCTTAAGGAGGATATCCTGAAAAAAATGGGGTGACAGTTCCGCGACCATAGGAAATGGCTCTGTGACAAGTACATTCATGGTGCTGCGTATCAAGACCCTGAATCGGATGATGCAGAAGGAGGCGATGAACTGCCACCCTGGGAGGCGTACGAGGGCATCACTGAGGAGCAGTGGACGCGGTTTGTGGAGTATCATCACACGCCAGAGTACCAGGTAGAGCTAATATTCAATGCTGTCTTTATAAATTTTGGCAGTTTTATTTGCTTATTTGTATCTTACACGTTACATATGTATTTGTAGGCTGTTCGTGCAAGACAACAGGCAAATGCGAAGAAAAATCTATACCCACATCACTTAGGTGGTAAAAGTATTGCCGAACGCGTACCAGAGTGGGAGCAAAAGGGCTTGCTTCCAAAGGATGTGGCTCCTAGTGACAGGAGGATGAAGGTGTGGGAGTTTCGAGTGCCAAAAACTCGACGCCGGAAAATCCTTAGTACGATGATGCCACGAGAGAGATTATAAATCAAATGGTGAGTATCTAATTTCGATACATAAGTTTAATATTTGTTTGTGTACCTGTATATTAATGAATTTTGTTATTTTTGTGTTTTATAGGAAGAATTACAATCTCAAGTTACTGAGGTTCTTGGGCTCCGAACAGACAATATGATCCCCTTTCTCGTGCTCTTGGAAAGGTGGATCATCCTGGTCGCGCTATTGGTTTTGGTGGACAAGTTGGTATCCGCCAAGCTTTTGGCAATCCGGGTCTAGGAAAGGCTCACAAGGAAAGATGATCAGCTATGAGGAACATTTGAAGGTTACTGCTGATATTGAGCAGAGGCTTAGGCAGAATGTTCAGCAGTTGGTTGCAGAGGAGATGACTAAAATACGCTCACAGATGTGCAGCAGTCAGGAGGTGACTAGACCAGCCCCTGCACCATCAGCTAATAGGGAGGAGGGCACACCAGTACGGCAAGTAGTGTGCAGTCGATAGATCCATATCCATATGCATCTATTAAGGTTTAGTCACATTAACTTAGAAAATACATTATTTATTATCATCTATTTACTTTGATTGTGTTCGTTTAACCCTTCTTTACTTAATGTTCAGGAACCCGTTTTATGCACGCTGTTCATGCCGATGGGAGGTGAGGATATTAAGGTGGCGTGGGGTAAATTGTTTCCCTCATCTTGTACAGACACCGTCGGCGGTGAACCACTACGGCAGGGGTATGTCCGGGTGCTTGTAGATGATTATGTGACAGAATATGCTGATGTTGCTATACCGGTACCTCTGTCACATAGAAACATACTTCGCTCTGTTCAAACAACTACAATCCAATGGCCGGGTACATGGGTCAAAATCTCGGGCCAGGTAACACAATTAACGCTTACTCTAAAATTATAATTATCCGATATTTCAATTAGTATATGGTTTAGAGTGAGTCACTTAAACTTAATTAATCAACAACTTAGGAAAATGTCAAGTTGAAAAAAACTTCTAAAGGAAAAGGAAAAAGTGTTGCCACACCAGCTCTCACGGGGCATCCTCCAATTTCATGATAAGACCTGCTTTAGTAGAGAAGAACATATTGGATGGGTTGTCACAGAACATGAGACTTCTGCACTCGGCCTTGTTGATGACATCACCTCAGAGTGATAGGTTCCAAGTGGAGGATAGCCAGGGTCTTTTTCACCACCACGAACCCGAAGGACAACTCATACGTTCGATATATATATGTCCGACTTCGTTGATGTATTCAAGAGAGACTGGTTAAATGTGTCGATTCTGAAGTCAGCTAGCATGTGAGCGATCTCATACCTTTTCCTATATTAATGAAATACTTGAATTAGTTTTTGTACTTTAACGTCGTTCACTGATGTTGTTGTCTTTATGGTGCAGGCATGTGCATTCTAAGGCGATACGAGATCATCAGACTAACAGCTTCGGATTCCTATGCCCTGCTACTTGCTGTGAAGTGACTATGTCAATGGATCCTGAAGGTCTTTTGCGGTACTTGACGAACACAATATTTGAATGTGCAGACAAGTCATACATTATGCTGCCATATTATCAAGGGTAAGTCATACTTCCATATCTTATTACGTTTTATTTATAAGTTATGTTATCCGTGTTATGATTTCAATTTTATTCATTACGTGAGCAGTCATCATTGGTCGTTGTTGGTTTTGGCCATGAAATACCCGAGAGTCTTTCAGTTCGACTCACTTGGTACGAGTGCCAAGAAGCCAGCGATAGCAGCGGCTCTAATGAGGTGAGCTATTTAAATTATACAACAATTGTCATAACTTAATAAATTGTTTCGTTAAATTTGATTAATTTGTGTATTACATTCAAACTATTTATTTTGTATAGTGGCTTCAAAGCTGCACTGCGTGCATTGCAAAAGACACCGAAGAACATCCCTTGGACTGCAGTGAAGGTAGTTTTACTTATTTTGTGCAAATAGTTAACATGTTAATAGTAGACCTGCAAGTATGACTGATAATGCAATGTGTGAATGTATAGTGTCCAGTACAGCCTGGTGGATCAGAATGTGGTTACTATGTTATGAGGTTTATGCATGACTTAGTAGCATCATCCAAGTTTTTGCCAGAAAAATCATTGGACAAGGTATAAAACTATCTTGAAAGTCTTGGTTTATATGTATTTTTATTCTTTGTCATTCTTTGTGTAGTGTCTCATTAACTATTCATTTTTGTTTGTTCAAGGCTTTCGAAGAAATCGTGGGCATTGGAAATTATGAGACAGGCACATATCTGAAATCCTCGAGGATTGGGCAGAATTTATCTCCATCGACGTACTTAGTTGATTCCTCTTAAGTTAGTTTGCGTTGAATGTTAGTTGTGTTATTATGTATTTCATTAGATTGAAACGTGGTGAATTGTATATTGTAATGGAGTGTGGTGTGGAGAGTGTGGTGAAGTGTACAACTAATCCTTATTTTTGTTATGAATTTTCTTGCTTTCTTGCATTTATTGATTGTGCCGATGATTATGGCCGCTTTATGGGTTTATAGTATGCTACTGAGGCGCCCCACTGTGGTGGCAGCATTATACAATGTCTTTACAGGTTTGTTAATTTTGTGTGTATTTGGGTGCATTAATAAGTTTGAAAGGAAAAAACAAACAAAAATGACTTCCTATTTCGGTGGTTCTTTAGTAGGAACCGCCGAAATAGGGTAAAATACCTATTTCTACAACCGCAGAAATGAGCCCTTTACAACCGCAGAAATAGGCTGTTTTCCTACTAGTGGTAGGTTGTCAGTATTTCCTGTCGAATGCAAGATGGTGGTTGAATTCGATTAAATGGTGACTTTCAATGATGTACACCCACCATGGTCTAGAGTTCTATATTAGGCCCACTCTGTATTGTCTAGAGTTCTCTAATATTGAGTCCAGTCTTACATTCAGAATACTAATGTCTGTACTCTATAAATACTGTACTCAAATATCAATACAATAAACACAGAACATTCATCGTCACTATTCCATCGCTCCTAAATATCTTCTATGGTATCAGAGCCTAACTATGGCTTACGCCTAGACTTTTTCTTCTAAATTCTTCTCTCGTTACAATGGAAACACCTCCACACATTGGATCTAATGATGGCCTTTCTGGAAACAATGGATCGGTTAACTCCGATGCTCCTTCAGGCGGGACCAAACCACCAACAATCTCCAATCCACACCAAATTCTATCGGCGGCCACAAATCTGGTCAAGTTGAAGATCGACAACTTTCGAGTCTGGAAAGGAGTGATCACTTGCTTCTTGCGCGATAACGACCTTTATAAATTTGTTGATGGAAGTTATTATTGTCCCACCCCTTATAACTTCTCTGGTTAGCCAGATCAGAGACCTCAGTGTCAGATATGCCACAAGCGTGGCCATGATGCTTTGGTGTGCTATCATCGCTACAACTACACCTATCAGGCTCGACCTCCTGCACCATTACAGGCCAATGCTACCACTACTAATGTTTCATCTAATCCTACTCATAATTGGCTGGCTGACACAGGTGCTAGCAATCATTTCGCAAGAGACTTGTCTCAGTTAAATGGGGGAAGTTCTGAGTATAATGGATCTGATGTGATCTCTCTAGGTGATGGATCTTCCATCCCTATTCACCACCAGGGTACTACTATTCTGTCCACTCCCTCTCACTCTTTTTACCTACAAAATGTCCTCCATACTCCCTCTCTTACTAAGAATCTAATCTCAGTTCATCAATTTTGCCTTGACAATCAAACTTATTTTGAGTTTTATGCCACTCATTTTTTGTTGAAGGACATTCATACCAAGACAACTCTTCTCAAGGAAGCTGTTAAGGATGGAACCTACATTTTTCCAAGCACATTGTTCACCTCCTCCACTCTTCCTCAAGTCAATCACACAAAGGTTGTCTCCTCATCCCTATGGCATAAGAGATTCGGTCATCCTAGTGCTGCTATTACTCACAAAATACTTAGCACCTTTTCTTTACCTTTTACTAAGGATGTAAATAAGGATTTTTGTTCTGCTTGTTGTCAAGGCAAACTTCATGCCCAACCATATTATCCTTCTCCATCAGTTTCTACTAGTTTGTTTGATCTGTTGTTCCTTGATCTATGGGGGCCTGCACATTATACTTCTATTGATGGTTTTAAGTATTTCTTAATCATTGTTGATGATTTTTCTCGCTTTATCTGGTTGTTCCCTCTTAAGAATAAATCAGATGTTGCAGTTTTATTCCCAGTGTTCTATTCTATGGTTGTTACACAATTTGGGAAACACATTAAGTCTATTCAAACTGACATTGGTGGGGAGTTTAAAGTTTTACATGGTTTTAATCAGTCTAAGGGAATTTTTTACCGCTTCACTTGTCCACACTCACATTAACAGAATGGTTCAGTGGAGAGTAAGATCAGATTTGTTGTGGATGAGGGATTATGTCTACTGTCTCAGGCATCTATGCCATTTACTTTTTGGACTTATGCGTTTAAAACAGCAGTTTACCTCATGAATCTGACACCTACAAAGGCTATTTCCTTTTCCACCCCATACACTCAGCTCTACAACAAAAAGCCCAATTTCCATCACCTGAAAATCTTTGGTTGCAGCTGTTGGCCTAATCTCAGACCCTTCAACTCTTACAAACTTGCCTTCAGATCTAGAGAGTGTGTGTTTGTTGGATACTCCTCTACATCCACTGGTTATATGTGTTATGAAATCTCCACAAACAAATTTTATCTCTCCCGTGATGTTGTCTTTAATGAGGAAGAGTTTCCTTTCTCCTCTACACACTTCAACTCTTCTCCTCCTTCTGACCACCAAGATATTGTTTCCAATATTCTCATACCTATTGTCTCTTCTATGCCACCATCACCATCCAACCCTATCACTACTCCCTCTGCTGTCATCACTCCTACTACCACCACTACCTCACCAAACACAGAACATGTCCCTTCTCCCTCCACAGATACTATCTCCCCTACTTTACCTCCTCCTGGCACCACATCTACTCTCTCCCTACCCTCTTCACCTACCACAAGGCATCCTATGGTAACCCGAGCCCAAACAAATTCCCTAAAACCCTTGGTCCGCACTGATGGTAGTGAACTGGTTACATCTAACCTCTGTTTCTACTGATATCCCAGAGCAACCTACCTTCACTCAGGCCATGAAATATCAAGAATGGCAGGCCGCTATTCAGAAAGAATATGATGCTCTCATCAGAAATCATACTTGGACTCTAGTGCCTCCCTCACCTCACTACAACCTATTGGGTACCAAGTGGATATTGAAAACTAAGCGGAAGGCAAATGGGGAGATTGAAAGGAGGAAGGCTCGTCTAGTTGCTCAGGGCTATAATCAGGAGTTTGGTTTGGACTATTCTGAGACTTTTAGTCCAGTTGTCAAGGTTAGCACAATCAGACTCATTTTTGCAATAGCTACTGCACACCAGTGGCCTATCAGACAACTAGATGTAGATAATGCTTTTCTACATGGCATTTTGGAAGAAAATGTTTATATTAAGCAGCCAGCTGGTTTTGTGGATAAATCCGATCCTACCTATGTTTGTAAGCTCAACAGGTCTCTGTATGGCCTAAAACAGAGTCTAGGACTTGGTTTTCTCGGTTAAGCTCCTATCTGGTGCACATTGGGTTCACTGCTTCTCACTCAGACCCCGCTCTGTTCATTTTTAAGCAGGGTACAGACTTGGTATACCTTCTAGTCTATGTTGATGATGTTGTTCTTACTGGTTCCTCAGATTCACTTCTCACTCGCCTCATTACTTCCCTGGCAAGTGAGTTCCCTATTAAAGATCTGGGTCCTATTCATTTCTTTTTGGGAATACAGGTTACCAGAAACCCTAGTGGTTTAATCCTATCTCAGAAGAAGTATATCTGCGATCTCCTAGCTCATAACAACATGTGTAATTGCAAGTTTGTTTCTACACCAATGCAAGACTCGACTATTCTTGACAATACAGACACTCCCCTACTACAGAATATCACACAGTATCGCAGTGTTGTTGGAAGTTTACAATATCTGGCCTTGAAGCTTTACAGTTAATAGACTAAGTCAATACATGCATGCACCACACGAAATACACTGGACTGCAGCAAAAGGAGTGCTTCGATACCTGAGTGGGACCTTGGATATGAGTCTTCGTTTCTCTTCGTCGCCTTTGGATGCTCTTCGGGTTTACTCTGATGCAGATTGGGCCGGATCCCACTGCGACCGTCGCTCCACCTCTGGATATCTCATATTCTTTGGTGACAATCTGATCTCCTGGAGCTCCCGTAAGCAGAAAATGGTTGCTCGATCGACCACTAAAGCCGAATACAAATCCTTGGCCCTCGCAACAGCAGAGACAGTTTGGATTCAAATCTTTTGGGAGAATTAGGCATTCTACTCAATAAAAGTCCGGTCTTGATGTGTGATAATTTGGGAGCTACTTACCTTGCTTCCAATCCTGTCTTCCATAGCAGGGCTAAACACATCGCGGTCGATTTCTTCTTTGTTCGTGAGCGGGTGCGTGCTGGTTGCCTTCGAATCGCCTTTGTTCCAACGGCGGAGCAGATTGCCGATATTCTCACCAAAACCCTAGATCGTGGTCGATTTGGGAATCTTCGTTCTCAACTGGCGCTAGTTACCTCCAGTTGACATCGCGGGGGAATATTAGGATATATGGGTCGTATGGCCTTATTCTATATCAGGCCCACTTTGTATTGTCTAGAGTTCTTTAATATTGAGTCCATTCTTACATTCAGAATACTAATGTCTGTACTCTATAAATATTGTACTCAGATATCAATATCAATACAATAAACACAGAACATTCATCGTCACTATTCCATCGCTCCTAAATATCTTCTACTGCAAGTACTACTGCTTGCTTCTACATTGTTATGATCCATATGTTGTCGATATCCAATGCTGATGGAAATTTCATATATTCTGTCTATTTCCGGTACCATTTATAGGAAACTACAAATTTTATCATTAACAAAAAATTATTGGAAACTACGGAGATTTTTTTTTTTTGGAACCAGAAACTATAGAGAGAATTTTGGTTTTGTCACAAATGTAGATAAGATAGCATTTACCTGAATGACTTGATTCAGGGGTTGCCTTTTATAAATGTTATTCATTCTAGATATAGAATGGGCCTAAATGTCATTTATCTTGAATTGACATCTATTTTGCTTGTCTTTTAATGATATAATGTCAATCTCATTGATTAATGCAGTTATTGCTCTAATTAGATGAACGGTAATTTGCTATTCTTTTTTACTATTAAATTACACTTTGAATTGAACATGGGTATTAAGATGCCTTCATTGGGTGTCTACGTTGTGTTATTGTGGTTCATGTATTTCACAATTCCTTAATAAATTCTACTTGTAGGGATGCGTTGAACATTCGGGAAACAAAAATCAAATGAATAAAAAATCCAAGTGGATGGATCGAAGAGGCTTTTGTGACGGACACATTATTTCCGTCACCAACGGAGACAATTTGGACCGTTGATTTTTTTTTTCCTTTTCTGATTTTACTGAGGTGATAAGATATTTGATATAATGAAGGGAAAGGTCTGTTGTTCGGTTGTAGTATAGAAGCGTCGTGGCACAGAAACATGTAAATGAGAATTAACTATATTTGGTGTCCGTGAATTATTTAAAATTGGTTTTGACATTTTTTTTTATTATTATTTATCTTTTTTTTTAATTTCTTTCTATACTTTCGCATTAAACCCTTTAATTGTTTCTTTTCTTAATATAATTAATTTTAAAGACTAGATATGTATAAAAAGTTTATGATTATTATTACCATTTGTATCATCTCATTATAAATTTCAAAAAACATTAAAAAAACCTTAGACTATATAATTTTAGAGCTTAAAAGAAAATAATAATTAAAAAGATGAGTGACAAATATTTTATTACGTAATAATTTATTTATATCTATGAATTTTAAAGTATTTTCTACTTCAGTATAAAATAATAAGGACTTTACATATTAAATATGGGTATTAAGATTGATATTGGCCTTATAAAATAAGGTGCATTACTCATACATGTCCAAATTTAACTTGGTCATAATTAGAACATGAGTGATGATGGATAGTTTATAAACTTTGGTTTTTACATGTTCATTTAACCATCATTTTTACATATCCACGATAATTTATAAATGTTTATACTGATGATCAGAAACATGTAAACAACATTCATTAAACGAATTGAGTTTGGTGACGGAGGGTTTTTTTCCGTCTCTGACCGACAAAATCCCCACCATTGATTAATGTCACAAATTTCAAATCTCAACCATTCAAAATTAATATTTTATTTGTTGTCCAACTAGTGATGCATATGTACGTTGATATACGGAATTGGTGGACAAAATTTCTTCGACGTTTTTAGCATTCCTACGGTGGTTATTTTGGGTGTTTGGGGGGTAGGGTAATCTTTTTGGCATTAGTTTTACACTTTATATTCTCGTTACTGACTCGACAAGTTTTTAGACCCTAAACCCTGTACTACAAACCCCAAAAGTGCCTTCAACGTTTTAGCATTCCTAGGGTGGTTTTTAGGGTGTTTGGGGGGGTACCCTAAACCCTACACTACAAACCCTAAAAATGCCTTCGACGTTTTTAACTTTCCTAGGGTGGGTTTTGGGGTGTTTTGGGGGTAGGGTAATCTATTTGAAATTTGTTTTGTACTTTATATTGTAACAACTAACTCGATGACCCTAAACTCACTACCACAAACCCTAAAACTGCCTTCGACATATTTTAGCTTTCCTAGGGTGGGTTTTAGGGTGTGTGGGTTAGGGTAATCTATTTTGAAGCCGTTCTATAATTTGTATTGTCGTCATTGACTCGACCGACCCTAAACCCTACATGTAACACCCCTACCATTAGTACAGTGCTTACCGTCCAATCTCCATACATATCAGATACACGCAGCGGAAATATACTTACATACAATGGGTGATACAATGCCGTTAGTCACCCACGTGACTAACAAGGCTACTACCTCTACATACAGCATCGGTCTGATGGACCGGAATCCCGAGTACTACGCATCTAGAATACATACTCCATTCATCAATCAATTACAACAATACTCCATTCAGTACTTACTCCTCTTCAATCCATACAATACAATATACTTAACCGAGTCTACTAGGATCCTTATACAATTCATATCCCTTCCAAGTTCATACATACACCTAAGAGACTACTTACTACCCATTCCTCACTACTACATTACTTTCTAAATACAAAGGGTGTGCTAGTTGATACACCTCTACATTCTACTACTACTATCCAATGTAGTCGCCGGTCTCGTGCCTTGACCACATTCGCTTCGGGTACCCGCACACTAAAAAATGTCCCCCGAAGGGGTCAGCTTTCGCCGAGCATGATAACCGCATACCCCGCGCTAGTGAGGGTACGCCGACCACTTGGTCGAATACATGCGGTTGATTTCATTCATACATACATGCATACATGCTCTTATACACAATACAACAATACTTACGCAAGGCATACATACATACACTACATTGCATACAAGGAATACAATAAACCATCCAATACATACTTACCTTCTTCCGAGATACACATACTCATTACATACACAATATACAATTCTTGTTAGCTTCATTGGTCCACCCGGGTTAATCGGGTGGGGATTACTCTTTTACTCGTTACTTCATACACATACATACTCATACTCATACTTACTTACGGATCCATACTTACTTACTCTTACTCTTACTCAAGTTAAGTCGTCGGGACCTCCGGCCCTGGGGACTACTCCGTCCCACCTCCGGGATTTACTTGACTCACCAATCCGGGATGCTACCCATTTAAGGGATTTGGGCCGCGGACCAGTTTAAGAGTCAGGAATTGCAGCCAACCTCTTGTGACTCCGCATCCTCACGCGTGGCCGAAGCTATATCGGACTTGTACTCATTCCAATTTACTCACTTAAGTTAGGAGTTAGATAGTTAGGAATTAGCACAAGTCAACTTCCAAGCCACAGTAATACAATACACATATACACATACATACGAGGTACAATACATTACACAAGTACTATATGAGGTTCGAATACCATTCATCATCATTCATATATTTCATGAATTATACAAACTAGTGCTCAAGACAATAAATATCAAGCACAACATAAGTCAAGCACAGGTAAGTGCAATATAGTCCGATTCATGCATTTATCTTATTTAGGTGGTCAAATAAGCACACAAATCGGGGTAACCAGATTAGGATACAGGGCATGAAGAAATCATACCTTTTTACCGGAATTTACTTTACCATGTCACCTCACACTCCTCGGGTTGTTCTCGAACCACTGACAACATTTCAAGTGGTTCTATTAATATTAAGATACTATGGTATGTAAAACTAATACTCTCGTAATTAACCCCGTTATCCTTTTACTCAAGTGTGCTTAACTTTCTTACCTTCATTACTTTAGCACTAACGCCTTACTCATGCATATATATATGTATGTATATATATATGTATGTATATATGTATATATATGTATAATATATATATGTATATATATGTATATATATATATGTATATATGTACATATGTATTTATATATATTCATCTAATTAAATTTTAATTTTTTAATTTTTTTTTTTTTACAAAGGCCGACCGACCCACTCTGGGTAGGTTGCCTGGGTGGGTCGGCTGCAGAGAGTGCCCAGGTTACAGAATTCGGCCCGACCGACCCAGTCTCGGGTAGGTCGCCTGGGTAGGTCGGCTGCAGAACCCCTTTTAATTATCTACTTTGGACTCCAAATTCACCTCAATTCTCACCCAATATTTTCCTACTCATTTCCACATGTTTCTTACATGTTTAAACACTAATTAAATCCTCTAATTCACCTTAGTTCATCCATCAAATTCATTTTTCACTTCTAAATCAACTTACACAATTTTTCTCACTTCTTCTTCAACACATGCAACAGTTTTTGTTGCTCTCTTGCTACAGATTTTTAAACCAACTTCTACCATCTAATACTTCCTCTACCAATGCCACTCCTAGCATTCTAATTGCATCATCTTACCATCCTACTTCCATCCCATTACCTAGCTCTTCTCCAAATCTGTTTCAAGGTATCAAACTACTCACCATAAGTTCTCCAAATACACTTAATTCCTCCTAGTTTCTCCAATGTGTTTTAACACTTCTTGCTACAGATTTTACACTCTTTTATTCACATGCTACTACTTCCATTCCATAGTTACTAGTCATCTCTATTAACTCCAATACACACCTTGGTTCTCCCTTTCACCAAGTCATCCATAAATGCACATATTCCTACCAACTAAACAGCTCACATTAAAATCTGTTACAAGGACATGCTTCTACCTAGTTTTCGAGTTTCTTAATTGTTCTAGTTCTAGGTAAATTTTGACATAACCTCCCCTAAAATCTTGCATTCTCACCACTTCATTTACTCACATTTTGCTACCCAATTCACCTGTTTTCAACAATCATAAATATACAAAGCTCCCATACACAAATACCAACATTAAGCACTCTTAAAAATTCCTGCACATATACATACATTACCCATGGTTTTCCCAAGCTTTTCCAATGTCTTTTAAAGCTTTAAAACTATTTGGTTCTCTTACACATTACACTACTACTCATTACCATTTACAATACACATTTTAAACTACTAAAATCTGTTACAACAACATACAAAAATTGCACAAGGATGAGTGTAATTACCTTGTTTTCTTACTAGTTCTTCCTCCCTTCTTCTTTCTTCTTTCTTTCCTCTTTCTTTTCCCTTCCTCTCTTCCCACCGGTTATGGAGATTCAATTCTCACAAGCTACGACCCATTCACTATACACATTCTAAATTAAACTAACCCTTAATCAACTTTAAAGCTTTAAGGTAAGTTTTAGGGTTTAGGAATTGACATTACCTTGCAAGTGAGTAGATGGAGTTTATAATAGCACAAGAGCAATATTTTTACTCCTCCAAGAAGCCAAAAATCGGCTGGAAGCAAGGAACAAGAAGTTCAATAACTAGAAATTCCTTATTTGACAAATGAGGGCTAGAAATGTTAGTTTTTCGGATTTCTTTTTACCTTAGACCAACAAGGTGGAGAAGAGGCTTCTAATGGTGGTCTTCTTCTTCAAAACCAAGAACACCCATGGAGATGAAGTTGCTTGTTTTCGGATTTGGAAAAGAGGGAAATGCTCTCCTCGATGAGAGGAAGACAATGGTACAATTTTTGTGATTTTTGGTGGAGATTTGAGTAGTTAACAAGAGGAGAGAAGTGGGTGTTGGTGTGGGTTCATGCAAATCGCCATTAAAGGCTCAAGAGGAAGAAGAAGAAAATAGAGAGGAAGAGGGGGCTGCTGTACGTGAGTGAAGATAGGAAATGAGAGAGTAGGAGAGAATGAGATAAAGTAAGTTTACTTTTTGCTTTTTAATTCTTTTGTCTTTTTGCAAATAAGAAGAGATTTAAGAGTGTGAGTGGGGGGCATAAGCACCCATTATGGGTTTTAAAATTCTATTTACAATAGTGGACACACTAGTTTGGGTTATTTATGTTTTTACCCCACAACTTCCCGTTTTTGACAGTTTTTACTATTTTCTTGTTTTACTGATTTTATTGGTTCTAAACCTTCACTAATGTTTATTAATGACTATTTAGTTGACCAAAATTGTTAGGAGTCTATTTGACCCGCTTAAAGTCATGTTTTCCCGGTTTCCTCGAAAAACGCGCTTTAAGGTTCGCTTGTGTTTTTAATCCATTTTAAGGATCCATTTTCTTCGGAAGTTGTTCCCATATATTATTTAGGCCTTATTAAGCCTTTAGAATCCATATAATACGCTAACCGAGGTCTCATACCTCCTATGGCTATTTAACGCTTATTTAGCGTTTTTCGCTTTTTAAACGTTTCTTCATTTCTTTTGGATTTATTTTTCCTTTCCAATATTACTTAGGCGTTATTAGGCCCTTAAATACCTATTAGGATAATTTTAATCACTATATTTAAGTTCGAGATATTTCACTACACCATAAACCCTGAAATCCCTTCGATGTTTTTAGCTTTCACAGGGTGGATTTTAGGGTGTGTAGTGTAGGGCAATCTATTTTGACGTCGTTCTATACTTTGTATTGTCGTCACTGACTCGACAAATTTCCACACCACAATTATAAATAGCGTTTCCAACGTTTTACATAAAGGTGTCCACAAATTTAGATAAACGTTTCCACTTGTTAATTTAAACGTTTCCACGTTTCTACAATTCCATGATTATCTATAACGTTTTCACACCACGATTACATATAAACGTTTCCACTACATGATTATATATAAACATTTTTATAATTATAAATGATGTTTCCATGACACAATTATATATAATGTTTCCACCGTTATACATAAAGGAGTCCACGAGTTCAGATAACGTTTCCACCTTTTTATTTAAACGTTTCCACATTGTTATATATACGTTTCTACGTTTTTATTTAAATGTTTCCCGTTTGTACGATTCCATGATTATATATAATGTTTCCATGGCATGATTACATATAAACATTTCAATAATTATATCTAAATGTTTCCATGCCACAACAATACGTTTCCACGATTTATATATAAACGTTTACACGCCATGATTACATATATATGTTTACACAATTATATATTCCATGTCACAATTAAATATAACATTTTTACGCCCCAATCAAGTATAATGTTTCCACCGTTATGCATAAACGTATCCACGAGTTTATATAAACGTTTCCATGTCTTTATATAAACGTTTCCACGTCTTTGTATAAACGTTTCCACGTTTCTCTGATTCCATTATTATATATAAACGTTTCCACGTCATGATTATACATAACATTTCCAACATTATACATAAACTGAATTATTGGAGTCGACTTTACGGATTTATTAACATTTCATTTTTATATATGCGCTACATGATAACTTATAACATGAAGGTTAAAAATTAACGTGCAATATTTTTTTAAAATATTATACATCACTTTTTTTAATTTCAAAAATAATATAAATATTAGCTTGGTATTTTTTATATTAGCAATTTTCTTAATTTTAATCGGTTGATTGGTATTTTTTATAATACAATAGCGATGTCATTCAGATTTTTTCTTTAAAAAATATAAATATTTAACTTGGTGTTTTTGCAAAAATTCAACTTTTTTAAAAAATTTCAATCAGGATATATGTTCATCAACAAATATTATCAAATTAAATAAATAATATTTAATAATCATATATACATATGAATATAGTCAAATAATTTTTTTATATAATTAGTGAATAGTTTTATTAATAACTATATTATTATGTTATGTATTATTAAAAGGATAAAATAATTACTCTAACATTATAAAAATGAAAAACCAAAAACAAACTTGTATAAAGGTGAGACAAACAAACAATGGTTGTAGGATGGGCATACACCGGTAATGACCTTTCTCTTGCTTTAAAAAAAAAGAAAAAAAAAAGAAAAGAGGAGTTCCTTCGCGGACGGAAAATATGTTTCGGTCGCCTAATCCGCATAGTAGTACACAAATTTTGTAATTATAAAAAACACGCTATCAAGCATCATTTTTAATTATTATTGACTGTAGCAATAATTTTAATGTATTGACTTATTATATCTTTTTTTTCGAAAGCGACTTATTATATCGAACTTAAAGCATTTTGGTCATTTAGATCAACTTTACAAACACATTTGCTTTGCGACAGCATATATGCAGTTTATCCTAGGCGCCCCAAAACGAACGTCAGTACTAAATATTCAAAGGGAAAAAAATCTTTGACTCTAGGCGTCTCATTTGTTAGTAGACTATATCTCTACGAGCTCATTAAATTATTTAGAATGGAGAAACTATATATTTGACTTTATAGACAATAGATTAGTTGAGTTTGGTACCATGCAGTTAGTCACATCAACAAAGTCAGCAAGTAGCTTAAAGGTGAGTTTGGTTTTTTTTTTTTCTTCTCAAAAACGTTGTTTGATGATAAAACTACTATTAATTTAGATTCTTATAATCAAGCCTTACAAGTGCTACATTGTCCTAATTTGAGAGTCTTGGACAGTGTCTTTGGTATGCGTCTTCATAATCACGCATGATGTGTTTGCCACGTCATCACATTTTTTAAATATTTTTTTATTAAAGTAATTTACATAACCTTTTTTATTTTAGTAATGTATAAATTCTTTGTTTATTTAGTTAGTAGATGTATTTATTAGCGTAGGCGTATTATATTTATTCTTTTATTATTGTTATATCACTTAAATATAATTGGTTCAGAGTATTGTAATATGACAATAAAAATTGCATTAGTCAACCTTGAATTTGAATAAAAATATACTTAAAATGCAAACGGTTCTCTATCAAACTAAAAATTCGTACAAACAATTGATTTTGACTAAATAAAATCCAAATTTTATTGAATATACAAGTTTAATATTTGTCAAAATAATTCAAATTGCTTCGCTAAGGTTTTATATAAGTAAGAAAACTTTATTTTAAAATAATAGTCTAAACTGCAATAAAACATTTAAAAAGTTAGAGACTTTATCAAACTAATAACCCACAAAATAACGTATTTTTAATATATGCAATACCAGATTTGCTGATTATAAAATAAAACATATTTCAATTTCCAATAGCTAAGATCATCGAAACACCTCAAATCAACAGCTGATAATTAAAAAAAAAAATCAAGAGCTGAATCTAACCAGCAACGTAAACAACTATCCCCAATGACCTCTCATTATTACAACTATTTAGTTTAATGGTCTTGATCTACTAATTGAGAACAGTTTTAATTTAAAAGGGCAAGTTCGAACATGGCGCTTACGCCACATTAGAAGGTGGCGACTGTTTTAATTTTTTTTTTTACTTTATCATTTTACAAAAATTTTAAAATATTGTATCTTATTATATATAAGTCCAAATAACATAAATTTTATATCATTGTTCATCATAATTCAAGCTCTTTAAAATAAGACCAAACATGAATATGTTTTGATAAATTAAATTTTTTTTATTTTTTATATGTACAAAATATGTTTTAAGATTCATTGTGAATCTTAAGTTTAGGAAAAGTGAATCAAAGGATGTTAAAAGGTGAACCAAGGGTTGTTAAAAAGTGAATCAAAGGTCATTAAAATGCCATAAAAATGTCTTCGACGTTTTTAGCTATCCTATGGTGGTTTTTGGGTGTTTGGGGGTAGGGTAATCTTTTTGGAATTAGTTCTACGCTTTATATTGTCGTCACTGACTCGACAGTTTTTTAGGGTTTGTGGTTTAGGGTCGTTAGACCCTAAACCCTGTACTACGAACCCTAAAAATGTCTTCGACGTTTTTAGCTATCCTAGGGTGGTTTTTTGGGTGTTTGGGGGGTAGGGTAATCTTTTTGGCATTAGTTCTACGCTTTATATTGTCGTCACTGACTCGACAGTTTTTTTAACGACCCTAAACCCTAAACCACAAACCCTAAAAATGCCTTCGACATTTTTAGCTATCCTAGGGTGGTTTTTTGGGTGTTTGGGGGGGGGGGGGGATAGGGTAATCTTTTTGGCATTAGTTCTACGTTTTATATTGTCGTCACTGACTCGACAGTTTTTTAGGGTTTGTGGTTTAGGATTTAGGGTCGTTAGACCCTAAACCCTGTACTACAAACCCTAAAAATGTCTTCGACGTTTTTAGCTATCCTATGGTGGTTTTTGGGGTGTTTGTGGTAAGATTCATTTTGCTAATGAATATGATTCATTTTATTATTAAAGAAGATTCATTTCACTAATGAGTAAGATTCACTTAAAAACTACCTAATATATATTCATTCTAAAAACATACAATTTTAAGTTGACCAAAACATATCCATGATACATCTTGTTTCGAAGAGCACGAAAAATGATGAACAATGATATATTTTTTTTTTATTTTTACGCTTTTATTTTGTAAGTTATAACATTTTGAAAAAAATTATTATTTCTCTCCTCCTTGTGTGCTTGTTGTTTCTTTCCTTTTTTATTTTTTCTTATTTTATTCTCTTACTTTTAATTGAACCAATAATATATTGACATGTGGCATGAAGCCATATTATAAGGTGGAGCAAGCTCCATGGTCTCCATGCTCTTTAAAAGAGCCGCATATAGTTCTATGGTGTAAGGTAGGAATGTCCATCTTGACCAAAATTAAAACCTGACCTCGAACTTATTCATAAAAATTCGGGTTCAAGTTGGATATTTTACTCAAATTTTTGTAGGGTAGTGTCAATGAAACACGTTTCAAGTTCCAGATTGAACTCGTCAATTTAAAATGCAAAAATAAAATTTCAAAAAAATAGTAAAATATACTCCCGCTATCCCATTGATAATGTCTTGTTAGACAATTGCATGCAAATTAAGAAATGAAACTTAATAAAGCTTCTTTCCCAGATTATCCCCACATTTTCATTTGTTTGTTGTGTAATGGATTTCTGGGTAGTTGTAAATGGAAGGATATTTCTGGAATATGAAGTAGAAAATAGACAACATTTTGGACAAAATAAAAACTGACAGCGGACTGTCAATGAGACAAAGGGAGTAATGATTAAACTCAGTGTGTAGCTACGACTAAATGTTGTGATTAGCTATTAATTAAAGTTTAAATATTATATTTATTTATTCATTAACTTATAATAAAAACAAAATACAAATCTACAATAATTGAATCAGGTTTGTATTGAACAAATACAACCCACCTAAAATATTTTCAAATCAGATTCATGTTCAAGTTTACCTCATGACCTAACCCAATTTTAACACCCCTATCTTCAAGCTTTGATCTCTAACTTGTCCTATCCCTAACTAAAAATACAAAATAAATTTAAGGGAAAATTCACAATATACATCTTTTTTTCTTTTGTAATTCACAATATACCCCTGTTGGTTTTCGTATTCAACTTTAAACATGCTTAAATGTTGTCCAAAATTGATGAAACTTTACATGGACGATGCTAAAGTGTTATATTTTAGTCCTCTATCAAATTTGAAGTTTTTTAAGCTCACATGTGACCTGTGGGACCCAATGAAAATTGTGACCTGTTCATTGGGTCCCACATGTCACATATGAGCTTAAAAAATTTCAAATTTGATATTGGATCAAAATATAACACTTTAGCATCGTCCATGTAAAGTTTCATCAATTTTGGACAACATTTAAATATGTTTAAAGTTGAATTACAAAAACCAACAGGGGTATTTGTGAATTATGAAAGAAAAAAGGGGTATATTGTGAATTTTACCTAAATTTAAACTCTTAATATTCTAAATAATAATGTACTAATCTTTTGTCTGGTACAACCATGGTAAGACTAGTCTCTGTTCCAAGTTCAAACCCCAATAACACAGTTTTTTTCCTAGTCTACTTAGAATAGACAACAGAAAAATCAGTAAGATTTACCAGATTCCTGACGTGTTTTCAAGGAAAAGAAAGTAAACGGCAATTTTTCCCATTTGTAAGTCCAGTGGGTCATGAAGTTGGCGCTAATGTTGTAGAAAAGCAAGTCAGCTAGAGTTGATAAGTCTAAATTTAAATGCTAAGTTGCTAACTAAATACGGCTGTTGTACCTAAAGCAGCCTGGAATCCTCAACACGGCACAGGACCCCTCCAAAAAAAGACCGGCAAAGGAAAATGCAACGTATGGGAAAAGAAGAATCAAAAACCACTTCCGTTGACTGTCACTTGTCAGTTTAGGCCAAATTCAACCTCTCATCTCGCCATTGAAGATTGAAACAATGTCACTTTTCCCAGGTAGGGTTGGGATGGGAGGACCACCCACCAATTCAGTACAAACAGTCGTCTTCAGCATTTACTGAAACGTATCTATCCTGTTAGTGTATTGACTGTTTAGTCTTCTTCTGATGGAGAATCTTTAATCTTGAATGGAGGATGACAAACTAAGCTGTGACTGTGGTTAGCTGCCTTTCCTTGTATGGGCTACGAGTACGCTGTCCACCATTAATCTCTATCTGAACCACCATTGGACATTTGGAAGTAATTGTACAGGAATAGCCGTTTCAAAGCATTACTTTCAGCAAATCAAAGGAAAAATTAATTAGACAAGGACTGATACGGTAATGTGTACCAGCTAAGTACATAACACGACTAACAACTTCCTGCTAAATTAAGGACAGTGTGGCGTAAAAATACTAGTTTCCATAAAATGTGCTTCCTTTTCTGGAGTACAGTTCAAGAAGAGATCATCATTATCATCATACACCAGGAACCAACAATGGAAACATGTCAACTGTCACAGCCTCGCCTAGAGCTCAAATATGAACTCTCTCTCTCTCTCTGTATATCTAACAAAACAAATGAGCAAAAGAATAATGACCAACTGAAAGCCCAGAACCCATCCTGTGTAATGTAAAAACTGATACTGAAACAGTGTATCACTATCACCTCCAGTCCCCACTCAAATGGTGACCATCTTCTCCCCTATAAGCTACACAAATCTTTCAATTCCCTCTCTCAGCACATGATGAGACTACCACTATGACACCCAGTTTGTATAATACCAGTTTTATTGTCTTGTGAAAAAGGGTTGATGTAGCAGGCATCATCACAGACAACGTATACTTGAACCACCACCACCGCAACTGCGCCCACCTATGCACTCTTCATCTTTTTCTTTTTTATTAACATATATCCGGATGGAATATGATGATATCTCTATTTACACTGCCTCTTCCTAAATGCATCAGAGTATACTATATAGGACATTAGCCGGTTAAGCCTCTCGGCACCAGGCCCTGGCTTCAGCTTCCTTTGGTTCCCAACTTTTGAGCATAGTGGCTCCCCAGCACACCAACCACCAGGGGTGAAGCTCCCATTCTTCCTACCCAGCAAATCTGTGTCTATCTTGTCCAAAACCGGATCATCTTTTCTGAACTTCCTAGCAAAGGGTACGTCCCGGGAAATCATTGTCGCAGTGTCATTAATGTTGAGGGTCCGGGGATGCTGTCTCGGAGGGTTGTCCCAAGATATGTAGTGCATATCATGGTTGACAACAGTGGGAATGAAGTCAGGTGCATTGCATATTACTGTGTGGAAGTAACCCTCAGGTGTGGAGACAAAGTTTGCATAGTACATTAACAGGGTTCTTGGGAGATTGTCCCAGCCCCAGATCATGTATTCCACAAATGGTCTAGATAAAATCATCCATGCTGACCCTGCATATTAGACAAAAGCTATTCTGCTTAGTATAGGAACTTGTATGAGAACCTTGGTTTCCTTCTTCATAGATCTCCAATAAAGATTTGTCCTCAAGGGACTACCAAATTCAGTATCCATGTTCCATATGAAAAGTCAACATAACGAAATGAAGCAGAAAACAATTAAATCAAAAAAACAATAGAGATAGAGAGAGCCAGTTAGTTTTATCACCACCACTCACAGATTAAAGTCAACCTTTTGGAAGAAACACACCCCGCAACCTTTATCATGACATTTCCATAACTATCATCAATGGTTGTCAGTATTTTAAGTTTACAAAACCAATTATCACATAGGAAAGAGTTCATTTGACCCTATAACAAGATAGGGTATTCCTGAACGGAATACTAACCAGTATATAATTTGAAGGCGGTTGGCAAAGGCCGCTTTGGCTGCACCCAGAATAACTCTGACTTAGTTGATGAGTAAAGACCAGGGTCCACAATCAAAGGCATAGCCCTTTGACCTCTGCACCATATGTAACAAGAATATAGATTAGTTGCAGGAACGAATATATTCAAAGTTTTGATCACCATCAGATAGTTTTCTTAGGATTGATTCATGCGCTCAGAGATGAAAGAAATTACGCCTTCCAGCCGAGTCTGCTAGTGTGATCTACGAAGTTGAGATTGCGATCCAATTTAGAGAAGGTGGAAATAAGATCTGAAAAGAATATCTCATCAAATTCAGGACAGTGAATTCAGAACAAAAGTTTTGTAAAAAAAAAAAGGGGGAAAAGAAAGTGTTTTTCAAAATTTGGTGCGTCTAAAACTCACCATCTTGGGTAACAAGTGGATAATCAGAAGCACTAAGATTGATAAACCAGTCCCATTCCTTGTTTCTCTTCAGAAAAAGAGCACAGGCGTGTAGCGTATTGGAAACCATGGTAGGACCTTTGTACGTAACCATATTGGCCTTGGCGATCATGTAAACATTACCAACACTAGCCATAACAGGATCTTTCTCCACCCTGGAAGCAAGTTCCAGCCTTTCCTCTGGGGAAGACTCCAAATCCAAATGGACAATATACTGGTTAGAGGGGTGATACAGAGCTTGGAGTGTCCTCCAGAGCTTGTCTAAATCACCCTTTGACCCAGAAACAAGGTACGCAAAACGGGGTAGAGCAGGACCAGCTGGGGGAGGAGGAGTATTTGAAAAATTGGACTCGACAAACATGAAACTGGTTTGGTTGGTAGACAAGGATTTAGAGAAGATCGAGTGGATGGTGTGCAGAGAGGAAAGGATACCCATGTTGAAGGAAGTAGCAAGGAGCAATATGCACACAAGTGAACTAATCACGAGAGGGAAAGCCCATCTCTTCTCCATGGTCAATGACCCAGAAGTCTCAAAGCTTTTCATGGGTGGTGACTTTGGCATATATATATGTATTCACATAACAAGTCTGCCTCCTCACTCAAGTATCAATTGGATAGAGGAATAGCCCAGAATCCAAGCGAAATTCAGTACGACAAGTTTTAGCTAAAAAAAAAAGAGAACCAGTTGTCTGTAAACTGAACTACACTTCAGCTTCTTCGAAACCCTCCCAAAAGTGTGCAATAAGGGTTTCAATACCCGCCTGAGAGACAAAAGCAAACGATTCCCACAGTTAGTACGAGAAGCATCAATTTTTGGATATTATCTACAAACTAGAGTGGAAAATGTTCATGGGATAACAGTAAAGCTCAGTACAAAACGATGTAGATGTCAGAAATCAGAACCAATCGAAATCAGCAGACCGAAACAATCAAAATCAGAACTCCAAAGAAACGAACCAATCGAAAAGAAAGACGCAGTAGTAAAAAGACAAAGCAGAAAGTAGTTGATGAATTTAAGGCATTGGGGGGAGGAACCCGCAAACCCGGTGAAAAAATCACAATATAAATATCCCTTCAGCGGATCGAACAGAAATGTAGTAGGAGCAAAGGACCACTCTATGTGATGAAATGAAAAGAATCCATTCACCGACGATTCTGACGGTACGATAGATTCAGATGAACATAAAACATGGCGGGTAGGGGAAGGTGGGGGTAGTCGAGTAAGAAGAAAACCCAATAAAACCCAAAACCATACGCGAACGAGCAAAAATCTAGAGGGAATAACAATGACAGAGGGATCGTGTTACCTGGGGACTGGTTGCCAGAGCTCCTCACACACAGTGGAGGAAAGGAGAAAGAGAGAGAATCTGAATGAATGAATCGGAGATCTGAGGGGATGGGGGAAAAGAAGAAACGGGCGAATTGAGTTGGAGAAAAGGTGTGAAGACAATAAAGAGGTTTCGTATCTGTATTGAAATGGCTGAGACAGAGCGTGGGGTTAGAGAGAGAGCGAGAGCGGAATGAAAGAAGAAGTGTGAGAATAGAGCGTGATGGTGAACGAATGCTAACGTGGGGTTTCGTTAATGGAGAATCGAATTTGGGAAGGGGAAAAAGAAATTAGGAGCAGGATAGCAGGGCGGAAGTCGTATCTGTGTTTGTGCATTTTATAGAGCGAGACAAACAAACATGCGTTTCTTCGTGTTTTCCTTCCTTGGGGTTAGCAATCTTGACAAAACAAACACTGCAGTTTGGAGCAAACAAACCCCGATGGTTAATTTTTTAGTGATTAAATGAAATTAGAGAATAACAAGGCGTCGACATTGGGAGCACGTCACATTGTGCTTAGCTTAGGTATCGTAGCATCCGGTAGTTTGTAGTTGAAAGATAAAATAAATTATGGATAGTTATAATATTTTATTGGTAATAGGAGTGTTAAAATTAGTTTAATGTCGGCTTAAAATTCGACCCAAAATATTTTAGATCAATTCAAATCTAAAACGAATTTGTTTTGGATTATAGGGTCCATTTAGGCATCCGTCATTTTTCTCATTTTTTTCACTATTTTATTTATTCTAATAGGTAGTATATTATCAACTTTTGTAAAGGTTTTGTTTAAAAAAAAAACTTTTGTAAAGGTTTTCATATCTATAGTACTAGTATTTATTTTGGTAGTTGACAGTTGAACTATGACCGTTGATAGATGGATTTCACTTTTTTTTTTAAATTTATTCATTTTAATAACTAGTAATTGGTAGAATTGAAAAGTAGATGACAAATAAATATAACATCTTATATTTTGAAAATAGTGAAAGAATCTATAAAAATTGTCTATTAAATAAAAGAATGGAGTTAGTTAAGTAAACATAATATTTAGTCATAAATCAAAGACTTGATATTTATTTTAATTATAAATAAATCACTATATATGTTTTTTTTGGTCGGAAATCACTATATATGTTTGGTTATTAAACAGAGTATATTTTCTATTTTCAAGTTTAAGTAGTGGGTTAACTTGAAGCGGTTTCATTTACCCAACCTCAAACAAATCCAAAAATATTTCAAGTCTAGAATCTCAACCCAACCTCAAGCTTTACGGGTAGATCTGAGATTAGATTTCTGGGTAATTAAAAGTAACTAGCTAAATCTATGTAAAATTGCCAAAAAGGTATGAGTTTACCGAATTATGTACATAGTATACACTATAATTAAGGGTAACGAAGTAATTTTTAGGGGAAATTCACGAGATACCCCTATTTTCTTTCGTAATTCATAATATACCTCTGTGATTTTAGTAATTTAACTTTAAACATACTTAAATGTTGTCCAAAATTGATGAAACTTTACATTGACGATGCTAAAGTGTTATATTTTGGTCCAATATCAAATTTGAAGTTTTTTAAGCTCACATGTGACCTGTGGGACCCAATGAACAGTCACATATTCATTGGGTCCCACAGGTCACATGTGAGCTTAAAAAGCTTCAAATTTGATATTGGACCAAAATATAACACTTTAGCATCGTCCATGTAAAGTTTCATCAATTTTGGACAACATTTAACCATGTTTAAAGTTAAATTACTAAAATCACAGGGGTATATTGTGAATTACGAAAGAAAACAGGGGTATATCGTGAATTTTCCCTAATTTTTATGGATTGAGGTCATCTTAATCGTACTAAAATTGAAAGCCAAAAATACTAAAAATAGCATTATTAATCTACTTTGACTTCAATAGTGAAAAAAAAAAGTTTCATATACTATCAAAAGTCATGTTGAGTAGTGAAATCATTTGTGAACATTTTTTTTTCAATTTGGTGGTAAATTTTTTAATATTTTTTAATATTTACTGTTAACATGGTATTTGTAGACCTAATTTGTTGAGAAGTGAAATTGAATTATGGAATATTTAACAATCCTAACTAGTTATATGAGTGGTTTAAAAAAAACCGCTGTTGGTTTTTAAGTCGTCCGTTGTTACTTTTACACCAACTGGAACACAAACACCCATTAATGTACTGAATCCAAAATGCATATATAGGTTATTTGGGATAAAAACACATCGTGTATGTATGAACTACAGTTATACTCCATCATTTACAAAAAAAAAAAAACATGGGGCCATAACAAATAAATAATAGTACTAAATTCATCTCGAGAGTTGAAGAAAATTATCCGATATGGGGATTACTTAAATCGAGATAGTAGCACTATTTTATTAAGACATGCGCCAGAGTCTTTGGGCGTGATCTTCATACCCTTTTTGCTGTTTATTCCCTTATCCTTTGTTTAAGCTGTGATGGGACCACGCTCATGGGCTTGTTTATGCTTATGTTAGAATTGATAGTTTAAACAAAGAAATTGAAGAAGTAATTAATCATTTCATTTTTATATAATTAGCTACCAAATTCAATTCTCACACTAAGTGCATGTGTTTCAGCGATTAGTCTTAAACATATAGACTCAGAGTAGAAAGCTAGAGGGAAAGCGTTTAGAAAGTAATGTAGTGAGAACTGATAATAAGAACTTTATTGAATAACATAAAATGGTTACAACAAAAGAATTCACCCTAAGCTTAAGCAGATAGATTACGCTTAACTCTTTATTCTCACTCAATCACCTAAACATATGGGTCATCAGATCTTAGTGATGATGGTGAAGTAACAACTCTAACATAGCTTGATAATAGACTTTTTAAGCTGACAAAAAGAATCTCACAAATAATACAATGATCTTTTAAAACTAACTCTCAATCTTGTATGCTCCAATGTGACAAAGAGAAGTTGTTTTCTATATTCTTGGTGACCCCCATATAATATATAAAAGTTTTGGGCTAGAAAGCACACTATAATATATAATAAAAGTATTATTCTATAGATTGCTTGTTTGGTCGAGTCCGCTTGTTCAAAACTTTCATCTTTTAATTGATCGGATTGTTTGTAAGATAGCTAGTAGTTAGCATTGAATTGAAAACTCGTAAACACATTCAAATGTCAAGACTTGGCCAGCAACTATTTTTGGAGTTTACTCTTTGAAGTTAACAACTTCATAACGTTGAATGACTTGTCAGCAGAATTTGAGGTGAAACTTTTGGACATTTTTGGTAGCCTCCGTCTCTCATGGGCATGAACCTTTTATTTTTAACACTTAGCTGCAAACTTTGTTTATGTGTATTATGATGTTTCCTTTAAGGTAGAGGCGGTTAGTGATGAATTGTGTTTTTATCTCTTTCTATGTATATGCTTATGAATGGGCAATCTGGCGAGACTTCAGACCAATGTGTGGTATGCGGCAGAGGGACCTTCTTTCTCCATATTTGTTTATTCTTCGTATGGAGACTTAATCGTCTACTTACTTGTGTATAAGGATTATGGCAATATTGTGAGGAGTGTCGCCCATTAGTTATATGTTTTTTACGGATGACTACCTCTTGTTGGGTATTGGTGGAATTGAGCAAGCGGAGTGGGCTTAGGACACTTTGACTGCTTTTGCTTCCTTTTCGGGATAGGTGATTAACCACACTAAGTCTAAGTTAGTGTTCAGCAGATGGACAGAGGATGAGAGGTGTAGGCAGTTGGTCTCTCTTTCAGGTGGCTGGGGTCCCTTTAATCCAAAAATACTTTGACTTGTCGATGCGGTTCAGGAAGCCGAAGATGAGAGCTCTGGGGTTTGTGGTGGATTAGATATGGTAGCGGGTGAGATTCTAGGTGGGGAGGATTGCTCAAGCTGGTGGGTTGGTGCTTATTAAAAGTGTTCTCTAGGCGATTCCCCCCTTATATGCAGATGTATATGTTCCCAAAGGCCCTTTTGATCAAAATGAAGACTCTGGTATCTTAGTTTTGGTGGACAAGGACTTTTGAGAAGAAACCTTTTCTTTGGGATCGTTGGGTGATCCTTCAACGAATCGAGAGATTGGGGGTTTGAGTTTCCGTGCTTTTGAGGGCCTTTCTCGACTAGTTTTGATGGCATCTACTATCTCAACCTGGCTCTTAGGTAAGGCAGATCATAAAGTTTATTTACTACCCCTCTTTCTCTTTGTTGTCAAATCGGTAGAAGCAATGTGGTGTCTGATTTGGCAATCATTGTGCAAGGGCTTGAAGCTGATTAGAAAGGGTTGTTGCTAGAGGATAAGAAATGGTTATTCCATTAATATTTGGTATGATCCTTAGGTGGAGCCACCTTACTTGTTTTGCCATATTACTTCGAGGATTAGCTAGTTTGATGGTCAGACATAGGATGTCAGACTTGCATAATGAAGAAGGAGGATAAGATGCATCAATGGTGTGCTCCGTGTTCTGACCAGTGGATGCGTAGGTGATTCTGTTGTAAAGTCTGCCTGTGCTAGGGAAGGATGATGAGGTGTGCTAGCATTTCATAGTTCTAGGGCTTTCTTAGTCTGGTCAGCATACTAGTTGGCCCTCTCACTTCGGGATGCTTCAGATCCTTCATCTTTTATGGAGTGATGGGGTCAGTCTTCTTAGCTCTTAGGATCCTTGAAGTTACCACCTCCAGGTGTTGGTGTTTGGTTGTAGGCTTTGGTATATGGCGCTTGTTGTGGAATTGACTTGGGTTCGTGTCGGGATAGGCTACCCGACACCTACTAAAGAGGTTCTTGGACTTGGATGTTAGGCTTACGACGGGGATGTTGCGTTCTTTGAGTAGGGGAGTATGTAATACCCTCATCTCACATTGGGATATGAGTGGTAATATGAATGGTTTATAAGAATACATACGGGTTTACTACCACAACAACAAGATCTTCCGCTTTTAAGACCAAGTGAGGACATAGGGCATATAGTGGATAGTTTTCAAGCCTGTATGGCTTGAGAGCTAGGTTGTTGGACAATTACTTCTATGAGGTGTTACAAATAGTATTAGAGTTGACTCAGAACTGTGTCGAGATAGGCTACCCGACATCTACCAAGGAAGTCATTGAGACTTGAATGTTAGACTTTCAACAAGGACGTTGCGTTCTTTGAGTGATGTGATACCCCCATCCAACATCAGGATATGAGTGGTAACGTGAATGGTTTATAAGGATACATATGAGTTGACTACAACAACAAAGCCTTCCACTTTTAAGACTAAGTGAGGACAAAAGTTTAAAGTGACTAGTTTTCCAGCCCGAATGACTTGAGAGCTAGGTTGTTGGATCGTTGCCCATATGAGGTGCTATAGTTGGTTTGATTAATTGGTAGGTCACGTGGATAGCTATGCGACGTTGCGTTGGCTGACTTCCCTCGAATGGGGTAAGGTTAACATAGATTCAGGATGAGAGGGAGATAAATCCCGGCTAATATCTACAAAATGACTTTTTTTTTTTTTTATTTCAGAATATTTACGCGGAGAGTTTAAATATATAATCCACCGACAAGCATTGTATAAATTAATCCACAGTATTGTTTTGAAAAGTAATTAATATTTTATTTTTTTAGAAATAAATAAACGACATAAGAATGAATATAAACTAACAATTATTATCGTACGTCACATAAAAGATCATAAGTTAATTTAACTAACTCATTATAAGATCGTCCAATCTCCATACTAATCAATATGCAAGAATCTTGACGCATTTTTTAAGACATTAGTCTTAAAATACAACTAGTAAGTACGCATAACAAAGGGAAAAGGGGATGAGCGGAGAGGTGAGTTAGTTGTGACGCACCACGAGAAAAATAATCAGTTGTTCTCTTCGGTTTCATGCAGAATGACCTTTTGTTGTGATGCAAAGTGCAGGCGTAGTGCTCCCCACTTTCTTTCACCAAGTTTGAAAAAAACGCATAATGCAACAATCGTAATGTAGGAAAGTTTCTTTAGCGGAAAAAAGTAAAGTAGGAAAGTTCAAATGGGTAACATAAACTAGGAGAATATATTTTTTATACGAGGAACCGCAGCCACTATTTTTTGTATATGATCTGCCCAGACATACGAATCAATAATTGATGCAACAAAAACGGTCAAAAGTAAATATCACCAATTGAGCTGTTAATTAGCAGTGTAGAAACGTCAGCGAACAATCAACCATTTTAAAGAAATAAGAACAAAATTAATAATAAATGTCACGCAATTTTTTATTTGCACTTTTTTTTGTAGTCCAGACATGATTAATCGTTACATTTCTCATGTACTTTTATACTATATCTTTTCTATTTTTGAGGTAAAATTGCTGATTAATCATTTACAAACAATACATCAATTCCCTTTCTTTCTGTTTTTTACTGGACAAAGGCCATTTCTTTTCAATATTTACCAAAGGCTTCGCAGTATGTCAAATGTCAACAATGTCTAGTACTCACCAATCAATTACCTATGTAGAGGGCAATAATTCCACTGACCCCATCAGCATCTCTTTCTTCTTTTTTTCCTTCAAAAAAGGGTACTTTCTATCATATGTGTGCGTGTACGCACAATAGTTTCTTTGACCCCACAAAAAAAAATGCCGTTGTTGTATTTATTTTGTTCACCTTTGCTCCCAGGCCCAATCAGTGGTAGGTGCTACTTTGCGCGCGAGCTTTGATGACGGACGCACATTTTCCGTGACCGAAACAATCTCCACCCTTTTTTTTGTTTTTTCTTTTCGATCTTAACCATTTAATTCAGTACATAAAATCATACATGTGTTACGTTTTCAGTCGTTTTTCTGTCGCTGTTAGGCAATACTTGTACCTTTTTTTCCTTTTTTTTTCTTTCTTTCTTCCTTTATCAGCCATCTACACAAAGGAACGACTGTAATTTTTTATAATTGTCCTAAAGGAGGTAATATTCACTTAGCTTTTGTTTATAATTTGT
Organism: Limonium bicolor; assembly: GCA_023374045.1. Lineage (NCBI taxonomy): Eukaryota > Viridiplantae > Streptophyta > Magnoliopsida > Caryophyllales > Plumbaginaceae > Limonium > Limonium bicolor. Next base: position 280,905,457 of record CM041781.1, read on the forward strand.
TTTTCTTTTACAGTACTTCAATAATATAATTACTTATAATTATCATAAAAAAAGTCACCAATCATATAATAAATTATATGACTATATGCACATATATGTAGTTATTAAATAATACTTTCTTAATTTGATAATAATATTTATCTTTTACACATCTGTACAAAAAATTTAAGTGATATTGGTTTAAAATAAAAAAAAACTATTAGTAAGGCATTATTAATAACCCCTTTGATACGATGAGAGTATTATAAAGATAATCATTGTGCTATAATAAGTGATTACCAATACAATATATATATATATTAGATTCAATACATTTATAGTTTTTTAAGTAAAACTTGTCGCTCTTTATTATTCTTTTAAGTCTCATGATCTAATAATATTTGTTTAAAATGAAATTAAAAATTACAAGTAAGATAATGTTGATAATTTGGAAACGATAAACTGGGTTGTTGGAGTCGATTTTACGTAATCATTAAACTTGATTTTTATGTATCCAATATAATTTATAAATATTTATACTGATTATTAGAAACATGTACATAATCTTATATAATCGTTTTCATCACTATAATAGAAAAGATGACACTAACTATTATAATGTAGTCACTGGTTCGACAAATTTTTAGAGTTTGTAGTGTAGGATCGTTAGACCCTAAACCCTACACCACAAACCCTAAAATTGTCTTCGACATTTTTAGCTTTCCTATGGTGGTTTTTAGGGTGTGTGGTGTAAAGTAGTCTATTTTGAAGATGTTCTGTACTTTATATTGTTGTCACTGACTCGACAGATTTTCAGCTAAACCCTATACTACAAACCTTGAAATTGCCTTCGACGTTTTTAGCTTTCCTAGGGTGGTTTTTAGGGTGTGTGGTGTAGGGTAATCCATTTTTAAGTCGTTCTATACTTTATATTGTTGTCAATGATAACGACCATAAACCCTACACCACAAATCCTTAAAAAGCCTTCGACGTTTTTAGATTTCCAAGGGTGGGTTTTTGGGTGTTTTGGGGGTAGGGTAATCTATTTGAAATTTGTTCTGTACTTTATATTGTAGCAACTAACTCGATAGGTTTTTAGGGTTTGTGGTAGCGGGTTTAGAGTTGTTATACTCTAAACCCGCCACTGCAAACCCTACAAAGACCTTCGACGTTTTTTAGTTTTCCTAGGGTGGGTTTTGGGGGGTAGGGTAATCTATTTGGAATTTTTTTTCGTACTTTATATTGTAGCAACTAACTCGGCAGGTTTTTAGGGTTTGTGGCAGCGGGTTTAGACCCTAAACCCGCCACTACAAACCCTAAAAATGTCTTCGACATTTTTAGCTATCCTAGGGTGGGTTTTGGGGTGTTTTGGGGGGTAGGGTAATCTATTTGGAATTTGTTTCGTACTTTATATGGTAGCAACTAACTCGACAGGGTTTTAGGGTTTGTGGTAGCGGGTTTAGGGTCGTTAGACCCTAAACCCGCCACTACAAACCCTAAAAATATCTTTGATGTTTTTAGCTATCCTAGGGTGGGTTTTGGGGTGTTTTGGGGGGTAGGGTAATCTATTTGGAATTTGTTTCGTACTTTATATGGTAGCAACTAACTCGACAGGTTTTTAGGGTTTGTGGTAGCGGGTTTAGGGTCGTTGGACCCTAAACCTGCCACTGCAAACCCTAAAAATGTCTTCGACGTTTTTAGCTATCCTATGGTGGGTTTTGGGTGTTTTGGGGGGTATGGTAATCTATTTTGAAGCCGTTCTATAATTTGTATTGTCGTCATTGACTCGTTAGACCCTAAACCCTACACTATAAACCCTGAATAGGGTGGTTTTTAGGGTGTGTGGTGTAAGGTAATATATTTTGAAGTCGTTCGATACTTTGTATTGTCGTCACTGACTCGACAGATTTCCACACCACAATTATAAATAACGTTTCCAACGTTTTACATATAGGTGTCCACAAATTTAGATAAACGTTTCCACGTGTTAATTTAAACGTTTCCATGTTTCTAAAATTCCATGATTATCTATAACGTTTCCGCTGCATGATTATATATAAACATTTTTATAACTATATGTGATGTTTCCATGACACAATTATATATTATGTTTCCACCGTTATACATAAAGGAGTCCACGAGTTCAGATTACGTTTACACCTTTTTATTTAAACGTTTCCACCTTTTTATTTAAACATTTCCATGTTGTTATATATACGTTTCCACGTTTTTTTAAATGTTTCCCCATTTCTACAGTTTCATGATTATATATAACGTTTCCATGGCATGACTACATATAAACATTTCAATAATTATATATGAATGTTTCCCTGCCACAATACGTTTTCCATGATTTATATATAAATGTAAACACACCATGATTACATATATACGTTTACACAATTATACATTCCATGCCACAATTAGATATAACGTTTTCTACAACGCATTTCCACGCCACAATCAAGTATAACGTTTCCACCGTTATGCATAAACGTATCCACGAGTTTATATAAACGTTTCCATGTTTTTATATAAACGTATCCACGAGTTTATATAAATGTTTCCATGTTTTTATATAAACGTTTCCACGTGTTTATATGAACGTTTCCACGTTTATACGATTCTATTATTATATATAAACGTTTTCACACCATGATTATACATAACATTTCCAACATTATACATAAACTGAATTGTTGGAGTCGACTTTACCTACTTATTAACATTTAATTTTTATATATGCACTACACGATAACTTATAACATGAAGATTAAAAAATTAACGTGCAATATTTGAAAAAAAATATACATCACTTCTTTTAATTGTGAAAATAATATAAATATTGGTTTGGTATTTTCTATATTAGCAACTTTCTTAATTTTAAATAGTTAATTGGTGTATTTTGAATTGTTATACTTCATTTTTAACATATATGTATCGACAACAAATATCTAATCTATATATATATATATATATATGGAAGTTTTGTTAAATTGATGATATACCATAGAAGGATTATAACTAATTATGTTATTTATATATTGTAAAAGAAAAAAAAGGAAACATACCAGGGCCACTATAGTATAAAAAAGAAGTGAGATTGATTAATAATAAAGTCTTATTAGTAAGGGTTTTTTAGAAAAACGTTTTTTTTAAATGTACATTTTTTAAAAAAGTAATAGAAAATGATGTAACCATATATACGTGTTATATATATTAGTAATTTCAGATTAGTAATGTAGCACTTTTTCAGGAGTAGACTAAAGGAAAAAAGGGGGCGTACATGTCACTTGAGTGTCAATTTAATCCAAACCATTTATTCTTATCATTTATTTTTATTAGTTATGGATGGTTGAGATCTTATCCGTCAATCTCACGGAAATCTTATTTCCGTCCCACAATCCGCGTCCCTACTTTGGCAACGTTTGGTTTAAAGGGTGATTGAGGGGAAGGGAATGAAAAAAATTGTGCGGTCCCTCCCTTTCGTGTTTGTTACGACGAAAAATGTAGTTTCTAAGGGAATAATGGTTGCGTTCGGTTGCATTTTTGTTGGTAGTTTTGGTCTGGTTGTTTTGGTTGGTTGTTTTGTGGTAGTTTTGTTGGTTGTTTTATGTTGGTTGTTTTGTGGTTGTTTTGAAAACTAGTGTTCGGCAGACGGCGGTTTCGTCTGTCTGTTTTGAATAAGTTAGGTTTGTGCGGTGCGTTTACCGTTTTCGTTATTACAATTAAAAATTTTATATTACATTTTAAAATAATTTTTTGTTAATAAAGTTAAAATATATGTAAATATTCAATTATAGTCTTTATAATTATTATTCTTTATTGATATTTTAGTGACAATTAATTTATAATATGTATACATATTAATTTATAAATAATTTTTTACATATATTTGAAAAAATAAAGAAATAAACCATTGTATTTAGAGTAAATATTTTAGATGTTATATATAAAAATAAAATTTTACGGATTATATATTAGTATTTAATATAACATTTTAAAACATAAATTTAAATTTAATACTGGATATGTCAAGAAATGAAAAAATAACTTATATTCGCATATAAAATTATTTTTTAATTATTAAGCACGGTATAAAACATATAATAACTTTTATATACTGACAAACCATAATAGTTTGTACAAACAGTTTTAAAATTAGTTATTACTTAGCAAGTTGAATACTTATAATTGATATTTCTGAATCATACTACAAATAGTTTGTACTCTAATAATTTTGATATAATTGAAAGTTTACATCGTAATTTTTATTAGTTTGCTATTTTCCTTGTAGAATATTTTATTAGAATTAATAGATAGTAATAGTTTTAAGAGACTATTTATCTGTATCTAAATAAACAATTTAGAAAAACACTACTAGTTTAAAACTATTATTCTGTATTATTATCATTAATTTATAATTTAGTATATCAGTCTTTATAAAAAAACTAAAAATAAAAAAGGGAAAATAAACTAATTTATGATATATTAATCTATATATTTCAATTTTAATTTAATTTTGTGTGTAATTTAATATATATAATATCATTTTTAAAATGTAATTATAAATATTGAAAATTTAAATTAATTTATTAAAAATTAATTTTTAATAAATTAATTAATATTATTAAAATATTTTTGCCCCCTTAATTACAGTTTTCTAGCTTCGCCTCTGTTTACGGTATTCATTATATTTGCAGTATAAATTGTTGGTTGTTTTGTGGTAGTTTTGTGCTGGTATATTTGTGGCTGTTTTGAAAAATGGTGTTCGGTGATGACGGTTTGGCATTTTTGTCAAAAATGCCAAAACTAAAAAATGCCACATTTATACCACATTTATACCGTGACCGAACGCAGCCAATATGTCATAGTTGTCCTTCATTCTCGTTATATAACCACAGGATAGTGCTGGGAGTGAGAGTGAGACACACTGACTCCAATAATAACGTATCATGCGCCATGTATTGTTATTGTCATTTTATATTGGGAAATTTCATCAAATACCACTGAGTTTTTGTTTAATTTATGATATACCATTGTGTTTTTAAAAATTACACAGGATAACACTAAGTTTTTATTTATTTCATCAGATAACACTGTCTCATATTTTGTTAAATGTCTAGTTAATATTCCAGGAAAATGACTAAACTACCCCTGTTATTAATTAACAACTAGAAAGTAATTTGCCATACTGATAAATTTCTTAAGACACCACTTTTATTTAACTATTTATATGGGTAGTTTAGTCTTTTTTCTAGGGATATTAATGGAACATTTAAAAAAATATGAGACAGAGTGTTATCTCGTGAAATAAGTAAAAATTTAGTGTTATTCTGTGTAATTTTAAAAACACAGTGGTATATCGTGAATTAAACAAAAATTGAGTGGTATTTGGTGAAAATCCCCTTTTAAATTTCTACTTTTGCATGACTAATTATTTATTGAATGAGTTTATTTCTTTTATAAATGATGTTGTTTCTGACTAGATCTGACAATTTGGGTCGTTGGGTCGGGTTGATATCAACCCTAACCCAACCCATTTAAAATATCATCAAAACCAACCCAACCCAAAAATGGTTGGGTCAGATTAACATGACCATAACCCAACCCGTTTAAAATTCCTTAAACCCTAACCCAACCCATCCAACCCATTTTTTAAGCATACAATAATATATATGGATTAGGAGTAAAAATTAATAAATAAATCCAAAAACATCCAGTACTAGCTGACACACTAATTAGGATGATACAAAAGGAAGAGAAGTAATCTTGCTTGATTGACCCAACTATAAACGAATTTCATGTTATGCAAAGAATGTAAAAGTACTGCACCAATTTCTCATTAATAGAATACCACGTATTTTTCCATAAGTTTATATTTATCAATATGAGTCTAAAGCTCTGCCATTGTTGAGGAAGAATCCTATCTAGATATGCACATGATCCTAGTGCCCTTAATACAAAGGGGAACAAAAAATGAAATAGTTCATTATGCATTAGAGAAATATACTAAAGACAAACCTTCTAAAGTTATAAATAATTTATAAACTGAGAGCTCAAAGCCTCAAACTATGATTGATAGTTTTAAAATAATTACACTTGTTTAAATTGAGTGCTCATGCTTGAGAAAAGTACAATCACAATCACTTAATCGTTACCAACAGTTGAAGAACTTTTATACAACACAGTATCCGCATTGTTGCCTTCAGAACTCACTAAGAGGTCTATAATCAAGATTCTACTTATAAAAAATACATATCACCTACTTTTGTTCACCCTTCTAGATAATCTAAACATACCTATGTTCTTAAGAATAACTATGACAATGAGAATAAGAAAAACAAACCTTGACAGAGACGAAGAGCAACATAGACATGAACAAGGACGTAGAGAAGAAAAAAGGATGTGAGTCTGCAAGATGAGAGCATTTGGGTTTTCAACATTATGTTAAGGTATGGTTGGGCCCTTTATTTGATTTGCAATTGGTTGGGTCGTTTGTTTAGTTAAGATTATGTAATATTATTAAAAGTGGGATAGTGCAACTGCACGCGGGCTTAAACCTAAGGTATAGTTTGACCTGAAAATAATACATATGAATTAATATTTTTATTTTTTATTATTAACCAATATATTTTCAGGTTTTGGGTTAGATCATGAGTTAAGATCGCTACCCTAACCCAACCCATAAAATTAGCTTATTACCCTAACCCAACCCAAAAAAATAGATGGGTAAATAATCAAGACCCTAACCCGCAAAAGTATAGGGGTTTGGGTTGGGTCAAAATTGTCAGGTCTACTTTTGACGCAATTATATTTTGGAAACAAATATAATAGTGTATTGTATATCCACTTTGTTTATGTAAACATTAAAATTATTTTTTAAAAACTATTTCATTCAATTGTATATAATATAAAATTTATCGCACTATTCTTACTAATTATAAATAATATTTGTATAATTTATGGACTCCTTAGACATAAAAAAATATTATAGATACTACTATTAATTCTTTTAAATATGATTTTCATTTATTTTTAAAATTAATGGAAAAAAACAGTAATACTAATATAAATTATTGTATATTTATTTGTGAGAAAAAGTTAAAATATCTGTTTTAATCTAAAAATATCATAATTTCTCAAGTTTGTTCCTTTTGACATCCAAACATAACCTACATTTTCATTTTCATTCCCATCTATAACCAAACAACATTATCATATTTTGATTCTCATTCTCTTCACTTTCCCGTTTCCATTCTCATTCTTTTATTCTATCCAAACACTCCCTAACTATTTTTTTCTGGTAAATTTTAACAGAAAGGAGACCCTAGCGCTTGTCCCACGGTAGAAGGTGGCTTCGGGACACATGGAGAGCATCTACTGAAGGAATAAAACAAATAGAGGAAACAAATAATACTACTTTTTGTATGCAAATATGCCCATATTCAGTGTGAATGTGTTTTTACTCTATGTGAATGTGGTCATTATTATTTGGAGAAAGAAACAAAAAAAATTAAAAGTGTTATAATTTACAAAATATAAATGTAAAATAAAAAAATTATACAATTGTTCATCATAATTTGTTTTAAATCATGGATATATTTTGGTAAAGTTATATTTTATGTTTTTGAAATGAGTATATATTACGTATTTTAAAAGTGAGTATTATCCACTAACAAAGTGAATCTTCTTAAATAATAAAATGAAACTTATTCATTAACAAAATGAATCCTTTTTAAGATTTACTTTTGTTAAAATAAAAATTAGCGTTTAAAAAACAAAGGATTCACATTGTTTAATGCAAAATGTTCACTTTTCCTAAACATTTAATTCATTTTTCTTAAACATTTGATTCACTTTTCTTAAACATTTGATTCACTTTTCTTAAACATTCGATTCATTTTTCAATAAATGAAAGGTTCATATTTTTCCTCGCTTAAGTTTGTGGTAAGATTCACTTTTGTTACACAATTGATTCATTTTTCTTAAGCATTTGATTCACTTTCTGAAACATTTTATTCATTGTTCAATAAATGAAAGGTTCATATTGTTCTCGCATAAGTTTGCGGTAAGACTCACTTTTATTAAACATTTGATTCACTTTTGTTAAACATTCGATTTACTTTCCAATAAAAATGAAAGGTTCATATTGTTCTCACATAAGTTTGTGGCAAGATTCACTTTACTTAAACATAAGATTCACTTTTCTTAAACACTTAATTCACTTTTTAAAAAAAGGATTAACATTGTTTAATGTCAAAGGTTCATTTTTTCTTAATCATAAGATTCTCTTTCCTTAAACATTTGATTCACTTTTCTTAAATGAAAGATTCAATTTTCTAAATTTTATTGTATAGTGTGATGTGAAAGATTCACATTGTTTAATGTGAAAGGTTCACTTTTCTGAAACATAAGATTCACTTTTTGTAAACGAAAATTCACTTTTAAATATATGAAACAAAGTAGCTATCAAATTGTGCTATTTATCGCTAGGTTTCCGAACATAATACAAACGGGAAACGTACAAAGAAGTAGGTGCCGTTCGATATGAAGCTAGAAGAGATTCATCTAGCTTTAATAATAAAGCTTGTACACATGTCCACTCTTTATTTGTCTAATCTTATAATAAAGTCTCATCCAAAACCACATGTCCACTCTTTATTGGTTAACTAGAGTCAATATATTAACCACATGGAGCTGAACTACAAATGTGGGTATCCCCACGTTTCACCGAACGACACCGTAATCTAAACCACGGTAAAAGGGGTGTCGGGTTGTTGTCTCGAAGAAATCTAAACAACACTTGAACTGAAAAACAAAGCACAAGGGTGATGTGTGTAGATGACGAAGGAGGAGAAAGAAATCTTCAAATTTGGCCTTGAAATCGCTACGGATGAACATTTAAAAACAGTGAGATTTTTTTTTGTGTTCGCTCTTTGATTATAAAGTAGAGGTACGGAGGGCCAAACGAACCGGATCGACCAAGTCTGTCGATGGCTAGATTGCAAAACATGGCATCGAAGAGCGAGATCAAGTGATATACTCTCGTCCAATCCTGACCGTCCTATTTACTATTTAGACATGTCGTTTGACTTCAATTTTTAACATATAAGATAAATTAATTTTGAAAATTTAAGTTTTGCATATGATTCCTTACGATAAACTATATAATATAAAATTTAGTTTTATAAAATTATTTTACCTTATATGTTTAATATTGAGGTGGAAAAACATGCAAAAAGTAAACAGGACACTTATGACGGGACGGAGGTAGTATGTGAAAAATAATTTAAGTACTGTAGGCTTTCGAGGTCACAATCAGAGATTTGAACGATGCAGGGGGCAGAAATAATCAGACTAAGAAAAATGGACTGATACATACAGATGAATACTGCAATGCCTAACAAAGAGCAAAATATGTGGGAGGCGACCGAAAGGTTGTCGGAAACGGGAAGATCTCCGTGCAGTAATGAGGGAGATTTTTTTAGCTCTCTTTTGATAGTGCCACTAAAAGTTCGGTGATGATGGTTTAAGAATGATAGATCGTTTGATAGACACCACACCAGCAGCCAACAGGTTAATCTAACTTCGCCATCCAATTCGACCAAAAAGAGCGGAAGAAGGGGAAGGAATAATGCATGGTTAGATTCTAAATCGCACGTTTAAGGATTCAGAACAAATAAGCTATAATTACAATTATGTCTCAATCTCCATATTAGAAACTGACGTTAATGCCAAGTTGTAAATCACGTTGTTATAAGGAAACATTGATCCATTCAATCCATCGGCGACCCAATTATATTAACATTTTGTTAACGATTAATTTGTTAATGATAATCATAATTATCTTGTTATACTAATAGTACTAGATCCATGATGACTTAGGTTGTATGCTATCTTGATTGGTGTTGGTCCCATTCGTGGATCTTAGATTGTTTGTAATTCTGGCATTCTGGGGAAGTATGATAGACGATTGATTCACTAGACTTGAGTTAAATTACTAAAAGTACTAATTTTTTTTTTTTTGATAATTTTAGGCACATGGACTAGGGTGCCGCAAGGACAAATCAAACAACACCGACTCAACTCTTACATAACATTTCTAATCCTACCTTACACAGATATTACATGGGACATCTTACTATAAAGCCTAGAGATCTTGTCCTAGGGACCTTTCATTGACCTCTTCTTACAACCTTTCCCTTGCATCTCTGACGATATACTAATATCACTTTCGGTTATAATTTAATGTTGTAGCAAGTTGCTTAAACTTTAATACTAATGTATACAAGTTTTGAATAATAGTATAATTCTTTTTGTTTTCTTACTGTAGCCTCTTTGTGTAAGCATGACAAATAATACCTCACATCCGCTACTTTGATTCGTTGTCATGTCAAACATCGCCTCTAGAATGAATTACGAACGGATGATGTGTTCGCCAAAAACTGTTAATTACAATTATGTCTCTGTCTCTACCTTGCATGCCAATTTTAATGGAGAAAACTTTAAATGTAAAAGAATATAAATTACACCTCATTAAACTACTATAACAACATAATTTACCCAACACAAATATCTTTTACATAGAATCTCATAATAAAAAATAAATAAAAACTCTCCACACTAACAATATTACTTAATAAAAATAAGCAGAGGATTGCGCGCTAAAGAAACGCCAGTACACAGGCAAATTACGTAATCAAACTCTATCCCAAACCAAATATAAGACTAGGCCATATAATATAAATCGCTAAGAACCATCCCATTATACTTGAACACAAATGAAAACCTTCATTATGTTCATATCAGCCGAACTCAATAATTAACTAACAATTCAATTTCATTTGTGTTCATATCAGCCGAAGGGCATCATAATGGTGTGGATTCCACCTCTTGGCTGCCACCCTCCAAAAATTTCTTTGATGGACCCGCACCCAAGCACAACTTTCCAGAGCCAATTAATTAATCAAACCCACCTTTCTCTCTCCCCTTTCTCGCCGACACAAAGCTCTATGACGGCTGACTTTATTCCTCTGCAGCAGGCCCCATGCAGCCTCTTAAACATTTCTCCTCAACATAATGATGTCGGGCAGTCCAATAACCCAGATTTTTTCTCACCTGTGGCTAGCTCTTGTTCCTCGCCTAATCTCTCTCCCCCCCAACCGAACGGCCCAAACCACAATGCTTCTCCAGTCCAAGATGAGGAGGGGCCCACTGTCACAAAGGTTGGATTTACCGATATCGCGAACCAAGGGCGTCCCACCCCGGTTGATGGTAATTCGCTACCAGCAATTAACCTGCAGGTGGATATCTCTCCAGCGAACAATAACAAAAAGAGTAACAAGTGTCCTAAGTTGCGGAGGAAGAAACAAAAGAAAATCTATCCAAGAATATCAGCCGAAGCACGGGAGTGCTTCAAATACGGGCAGAGGTTACGGGTACATTTATTGACCGGATTTTGAGGAGCAGCGGGAACAGAAACTAGTCTCACCTTTTGATCTTTACGCCAAATTAGTGGCAAAGGAGAATTGCATCGGAATTTTTTCACTGGCTCAGGGCTGAATGGACATAAGGAATGTCACTCATTTTTGTGCGCATCTGAAGAAGATAGTGAATCTAAGCATGATTGAGTTAGCTAATTTTGGTGGATGGATGCAGACAAGATCCCGAAGTCTTGATGATTCGCTGGTCGTAACAAACGGATAGGGCTGCTGTGTTTAGGGTGGCCGTTGAAGGCAAATTATTTAGTTAGCTTGTTTTTCTAATGATTCATATGTTGTGCCGTGTGGAGGTTAATGTTGGGCAAAATAGTGGTGAGACTACTCTGCTAACTATGGGCAGTGAACCCAATCATTGTAGTACAACAAGGTCGTATCCACAGGGACTTCGTAACTGTCTAGCTAATTAAAGCTTAGTAAATGTGCAAGAGGATATATACAAAAGTGCATAAATGTAAAATTGTTTTGGGAGTTTTGTTGGTTGGATAGATAAATCGGAAAACGAAGGAAAGCAGTAAAACTAGACTAACTAATCTAGGATAGGTGTAGCTCGGGATGGATATTTGCACCCGTCCTCCCTTTACTACCAATGGTCAATTCTCGAACTCATGGCTAAACAACGGGAACGCTAAACTAACTAATATCCTAATCAAGGTCTACTAATCCTAACCAACAGAATGGAACCTGGTGGATCTTCCAAGTACCTAGTCAATTGATGGCATTAAGCACAAATTCCCCTTAAGTTGCAGTGTAGTCTAATCTCGAAATCCTCGATATTAGAATGCACTGATTCAGTCCTCACGGTCTAGATTTCTATCTCAGAATCACATGTTGACAGAAATCCACAATAATGCTCAACTAATCGGTAGGCCAAACCAACCAGTTTAACACATAGTGCTAATTAATCAGCAACCTAGAATCTATCTCAGAATCTCATTTCAACAAATTCAAGGCAAACCAACCAATTTCACACAAAGATAACAAATTGGACAAAACCCTCAACAAATCCCCAAATCATGGGTGACAAGTTCAAGAGCCACAAACACACAATTGTTATCGGTATTCAGCACACGAACTGAAATAAAACCATAAACGAGTTCAAGAATCTACACGGAGTTTAGGGATTTTGGGGCAAAATCCCCAAATCCCAAGCTACAAGGAGACTACTCAAGCATTGAAGCTACAAAGGAGAGAAAGGAGGAAGAAATAGCCATTAATGGAGGTGGTTGAGCTCTTGAATGAGGTGAAATCCTCTCCTCTTCCTTCTCTTTTCTTCCTCTTTTCTTTCTTCTGTCGCCTCTACCGTCGCCTGGAGTCCAAGTCTCGACCTCCCTCTCTTTCCTCCTCTTTTCCCCTTTTAAAAACTGATTTCTGGGCAAATTTTACGACCGACCGGACTTGCGACCGGACTTGCAAGGTCGGTCGGAGTCAGTAGCGATTTTCGGACGCGTTTTTAAGTTCGACCGGACTTGCGACCGGACTTGCAAGGTCAGTCGATTCCAGTAGCTTGTAAAAACGCAAATCTGGGCAAAATTTCGACCCGACCGGACTTGCGACCGGACTTGCAAGGTCGGTCGGAGTCAGTATAACTTCAAAACGCTGTATCTTCTTCGTTTTAACTCCGATTTTGGATCCGTTTGCGCCCACGCGTTCCTCTCTTCGTCTACTTTACTCCTAGCTATGTTAATCCTCCTGTTTAAACAATAAATGTGTGAAACACCAATGAAACACAAAACTAGAGGAAAACAAGCTAGAGTGGAGAAATGAGCATGAAAAGTGTTGATTAAACATATGAAATACACCCCTAAAACATGCTCATTTGGACACTCATCAGTTAACTCTTCATAGCTAGGAATTTTCCTATGCTGAAAAGACCGCTTACGGTCGAAACTTGCTACCTTTGTAGCCCCCTGGTAAAAAAAGAAAGAAAATAAAAATGTTGCTGTAGTGGTGTGGAATCCACACCTTTTCTCTCTCCTCGTTGCTTATTTAAGCAACGCTCTGAAAACAACTATCATTGGCTGGAGCTCTGCAACAATAATAATAAAAATAATAAGTCCTAATTGAATGCTACGGTAAAAATAGTGGATAGGGGGGTGAGAATAGTAATATACTCCACCATTGTAGAGATTGATAAATTATTAGGGTGTCTTAGATAATAAAATACTATATTTTGATTACATGACACCTAGAAATGTGTTAAGCAACCCATCACCATTGTGGATGCCCTTAACTAACAATTCAAACTGGTAAAGAAGTTTTGTTTTGCTGTAAATTTGATAATGAATGTGATAGACGAAATTACTCAACGACCTCTTATATCAGATCCCTTATACAAAATTCTCAAATTTGGAAAAAAGATCGTGTAACCACATTATACAAGACTACGAGTGAAGCTAATATGCTGCAGAGGTTATACGCAGCACTGCTGTGCTGCTAGTAAAAGACAAAAAAAAATATTTACAAAGTTATGTCACATCACGAGGTGGATATGTGTAGTTTTAATTATTATTTTTTTTTGCAATCGAATAGTTACTGAATATAAAAGCATATTTTTCAATAAATGATCCCAAATTAATCATTTTTTCAATTTTACATGCGTGACTTTTTTTTAGATTAATTTCTTATTATAACATTCCCATTTTTTTCTATTTTTATTTTCATTGTTTAAATGGTAATATTACATTTTTTTTGTTTTATTATTATTGTTTTAACGATAAAGGCTGTATTTTTAAAAATATTGTTTAGTTAAATTATAATTAATTAACATGGAAATACCTTATAAGTTTTATTAGATAATTTAAAATTAAGATATGTTTTACTAAAGTAGTAGTATGATTTGAAAATTTTTAAGCTCTAAATGTTAAAAAAAACATTTCTATAGCATGACAATTTGGAATTATATACTAAAAGAATATACATTTAGTATAAAACTTAAAACATTATATATATCAAAAGCATACATATTTATCCAAATACAAAATAATCTTTTCAAAAATGTTGAAATTGTGATTATTTGTTTATGATTATAATTAAAATTACATTAAAAAATATAACACTAAAATAATTGTGAAATTATATGAAAATTAAAATAATCAAATTAAATTATTTGGTTAACCTGTCACTTGTATTTGGTTAATCTATCACTTGTATTTCGTAAACTTGCCTCTTGTATTTTGTTAACATGTCACTTATATTTCGTTAACTTATCACTTTATTTTGTTTACCTGTTACTGGTATTTCATCAACCATTTTAAATTTTTGCATCTAATAATAGATATATCTTATAAATTTGATTTATACAAGTTGATATGATTCAAAGTTTGAAGGTAATGTAAGGGTTAAGCAATTCAGTTGGGCAGTTGATTATGTACCAACAACTTACCAGACTTTTGTTATGTGTGTTCATGGATTGTTGGCTTGTAAGATGCAATGAATAAAAATCTTAACAACAAGCAATTTCGGGAGCTCTACAGAAAGTGTATGATTGCATGCTTGTTGTATCAAGACGGTGTTCTTATCAAGTTGACAGAAAAATGACAACAAAGGCATCGAGTTACATTCAGAAAAATAAAAATGAAGAAAAGGGAGGCCGGAGAAGAGAAAAAATATAGATCAGAAGAAGCACATGGTGAAAAATCTGATTAGAAGAATGTATTGGTATAGAAAATACCATGAGGAAAGACTTACAAAAGCTAAATAAGAGGATGTGTAGAAGATTGAGTCCCGGGGCGGCTGTCCCAAGAAATATCGGCTGAAGCGAGAGTCCAACTCAGACTTGGATGAAATATTCAAACATGCCCGAATTTCACCTCTAGGCCCCGTCCCCAGGCCTCATCTCCACCGTAGGCGAATTGAGGAAAACATTGTACACTGCTATAATTTTTGGTGAAAAACAAAACATCAACTAGTTCTATTATAGAGCGCGGCTCATATGCTGCACAGAGATTGCGCAAGAATGTTGCAATAAACTAAATGATTTATTGAGAGTTAAAAAAAAGACTACCTTTGACAGGCCAAAAAAATACGATTTACTTTTAGGTCGTCTTCTTCCTCCTCGTCCCGATTCATGCTCTCACTTCCTCCTCCTCATATGCTCTCACTTCCTCCTCCTCATTCCCGATTCATGCTCTCACTTCATCCTCACCCAAAATTTGTGAAACCACAGTCGATTCCTCATTCGAGTCAGCACTAATCTCACCCTGTTCTTCACCAATTCGTTGAATAAACAGGGCCTGTTTGTGGTGTTTTGCTAATGCATTTTAAGTTGTATATGAAAGCCAACATGCAAATTTGAAAAGAATAAATGTTTTCTATCAATCTTAAATGCTGGTAAATGTTGCTTGAAAATCGTTAACCTGTAACATGAAAATCGTTAACCTGTCGCATGTAAATGATTAACATGTCACATGTAAATGTTTAACCTGTCGCATGTAAATGGTTAACCTGTCAATCATAAATGATTAACCTGTTGCATGTAAATGGTTAACCTGTCGCATGTAAATGGTTAAGCTGTCAATCATAAATGGTTAACCTATCGCATGTAAATGGTTAACCCGTCGCATGTAAATGGTTAACCTGTAAATCATAAATGGTTAACCTGACACATGTAAATGGTTAACCTGTCTCATGTAAATGGTTAACCTGTCAATCGTAAATGCTTAACCTATTATTTGGAAAGTTAAAAATGAATTGAGTAGTTTTTCTTATTAATGATATGAAATCATGGCTAGTATTATGTAAACTTATGGCATATTTATTACTGTATGAATGACATATAATTCTGAAACTAATAAATAACAACCCTAATCCCAGAACCATAAACCCTAAAAACTTGTTGAGTAGTGTCGACATTATAAACAATAGAATGAACAAAAAGAGATTACCCTACACCACAAACCCACCTCAAAAACCACCCTAGGAAATCTTAAAATGCCGAAGGTATATTGCAGAGTCAGTTGGGATATTATAAAGTATAAACTTAGTTAAAAAAAGATTATCCTACACCACAAACCCACCACAAACCCACCCCAAAATCCACCATAGAAAGTATTAAAATGTCGAAGGCATTTTTAGGGTTTGTAGTGAAGGAATTAGGGTCTAACGACCCTAAAATCCTGTCGAGTCAGTGTCGACATTCTAAAGAATAGAATGAACAAAAAAAAAAGATTTTCCTACACCATAAACCCACCCCAAAAACCACCCTAGGAAATCTTAAAACGTCTAAGGCTTATTGCCGAGTCAGTTGCACCATTATAAAGTATAGCCTTAGTTAAATAAGATTACCCTACACCACAAACCCTCCCAAAATCCACCCTAGAAAATATTAAAATGTTGAAGACATTTTTAGGGTTTGTAGTGTATCCCTGAACCACAAACCCTAAAAACCCACTACTACAAAAAAGGCCTATTTCGGCACCCCTATTTCGGCGGTTGTTCTTACAACCGCCGAAATAGGGCCCTGAAAACTTCTTTGTGTAAAAAAAAAACAACCTATAGCTAAGAACCGCCGAAATAGGGTCATCAAAAATTCTATGCATAATAAAAGACACCTATTTCGGCGGTTCCTAACTAAGAACCGCCGAAATAGGTGTTTTTTTTATGCATAGAATTTTCGATGACCCTATTTCGGCGGTTCCTAGCTAAGAACCGCCGAAATAGGTTGTTTTTCGGTTCTATTTTTCCCATTCCCGGTTTTTTTAGACGAAATTTTTTGAAAAAATTCGCCTCCGCCTTATATTCTTCCGACCCTTCGCGTTCGCGTCTCTCTCTCCTCATTCTCTTCACTCAGCGCAAATTCACAACCCTAACTGGCGCCTCTCCTTTGCGCCTCTGCCTTCATTCTCTTCTTGGTCTGCGCTTGTGGAGTGATAAATCACTTGAACTGCTGCATCTTGCTCCAGATTGAAGATGGGGCTAAATCTGTTCATTCCAGAATCGGTAATATACTCGAAATTATTTTTCCTTCTCTCTCGCGAACAAGAAACATACATGCTCATGCCTCTTCATTCTCTTCTTGTGTTTCGCCTGTGCAGTGATGAATCACTGGAACCGCTGCAAATGGAGAACAAGGAACATGCTCTGCGCGAACAAGAAACATACATGCTCACGCCTCTTTGTTCTCTTCTTGTGTTTCGCCTGTGCAGTGATAAATCACTGGAACCGCTACGAATGAAGAACAAGGAACATGCTTTGCACCTGTTCTTCAACCGCCGAATTAGGATCGCACACCTATTTCGGCGGCCTCCATTTCGGCGGTTCTGAACCGCCGAAATAGGCCCAAAACAACCGCCAAAATAGACCTGTTTTGTACTAGTGACCTGTGGGTCATTGTTGACATTATAAAGAATGGAATGAATAAAAAAAAGATTACTCTACACCACAAACCCACCCCTAAAACCACCCTAGGAAATCTTAAAACGTTGAAGGAATTTTTAGGGTTTGTAGTAAAGAGATTAGGGTCTAACAACCCCAATCCCTAAACCGCAAATCCTTAAAAACAGTTGAGTCGGTGTCAAAATTATAAATAATAGAATGAACAAAAAAAGATTACCCTACACCACAAACCCACCCCAAAAACCACCCTAGGAAAGCTAAAAAACGTCAAAGGCTTATTGTCGAGTTAGTGACATTATAAAGTATAGTTTTAGTTAAAAAAGATTACCCTACACTTTAAAACCACCCTAGAAAATCTTAAAACTTGTCATTATAAAGTATATTTTTCATATATTTTTTTTACTATTTTATAAAACGTGTTATTTTAAAAATTTTGAGTACAAATATAAAATTGAAAATAAAATTCTTTAAAACAAAGTTGAGCGGTGTACTTCCATTTTCAATTTTTTATTCACAAGTTTCGACAATCTTCACTTCTTTTATTATTGTGGGCTAAATAAATTAGCAGTTCATCTATATACTTATAAGCTAATAATTTATTTTTTATATACATATTTCTTATTGTAATCTCTATGCTACAATAATTTTTATTTTTAAAAAACTAATACTCCCTCCGTCCTGAATTGACCGTCCTGTTTGCTTTATGACATGTTTTTCCACTTCAATATTAAGCATATAAGATAAAATAATTTTATAAAACTAAATTTTGTAACATATAGTTTATCATGTAAGAAATCATATGCAAAACTTAAATTTTTAAAATTAATTTATCTTATATGTTAAAAATTGAAGTCAAACGACATGTCCAAATAGTAAACAAAACGGTCAATTCAGGACGGAGGGAGTAATATATGATAGACTAATGGGTTAGGACAAGGATGATGAGAGGTGTCGGTGCGGAGCAGAGATTACTGATCGATTCCCTTTCTTTATTTCGGAGACGCGTCGTTTGAGTTAGTGCAGCACTCCTGCAGGTCAAGTACTGCAGCACCCCAGCCGCAGCCCTCGTGATGTGACCTAACTTTGTAAAGATTTTTTTTTTGTCTTTTACTAGCAGCAGTGCTGCATATAACCTCTGCAGCATATTAGCTTCACTCATAGATAAGTGCAAGAAAAGAGAACATTTTACGGAAACATCAGCAACATATTGTTGTCCTCTTTCATTGAAGATATCTAGATAAAAATTTGCTAATACAATTTAATCCTAACGTCACAGAAAGAAGAAACGAAATACTTGTTTTTATAAGATCGGCACTAGATCAAATAATAGTGATGAAAAACATAGACTAAATACTTATCAATATTGTTAAGGTTTTCTATTTCATTATAAATTTAATCTCTAATTTTAATTTTCAAGTTCAACTTTGTTTTTCAATACTTCGATTAATAGAAAAAGAGTACAAATTCTTGGCACATTCAAAGATACAAGTTGTAAAGTAAATTCAACTTTAACAATCTAATAAAAGGACATAAACTAATTTCAGTTAGAGTAAATTACTCAGAACCCCCTTAAGGATTTGGGATATTACAGTTAACCCCCTTGTGTTTATCATAATTATTGGTAACCACATCAAGGTTAAGGTATCTTTGACTACGAGCCCCCGAACTATAACTGTTATCAGAAAGTTAACTACGTGTGATCTATCAACTTAATCACATTAATAATGCCAGACTGGACAACAAACTGCTTAATCAACATCGTCTTAACTTTCTCTCATCCCACTTTAGATGCATTTTCGAGGCGGGGTTGATATTTTTAGGAAAATAACAATGCTGAATAAGTAGTGTTTTTTGTCCAGCCTGACATTATTAATGTGATTAAGCTGATAGGTCAATACGTAGCTAAACTTCCTGATAACAAATTTATAGTTTGGGGGCTCGTAGTCAAAGATACCTTAAACTCAAGGTGGTTAACAATAATTATGATAAGCATAAGGGGGTTAACTGTAATATCCTAAATCCTTAAGGAGGTTCTGAGTAATTTACTCTTTCAGTTATTAAATATAGTGAACTAATATCTTTTTCGCACATTAACTAATGAAGTTGATTTTTTTTTTTATGTTGAGTAGTGAATTCTTTTTTAAATTGTTGTAAAAGAATCTTTTTACACGAGTTGTGTAATCTAGCTATCTAGCCCGTATATTAGGATATCTCAACGCACTAGGCCATTTTTTTTTTTTGAAAATTTCACCAAATACTTAAATTCATATATTCTTTTTTAAATTGTTGTAAAAGAATCTTTTTACACGAGATGTGTAATCTAGGCTATCTAGCCCGTATATTAGGATATCTCAACGCACTAGGTCATTTTATTTTCTAAAATTACATAGGATAATAATTTTTATTTATTTCATCGGATAATATTTTATCTCATATTTTGTTAAATGTATTATTAATATCCTTAGAAAAAAAAACTAAACTATCTCTTAATTAATTAAACTAAGTGATACGTTATAGAATTTAATAGTATGATAAATCACTAGTAGATAGTTAATTAATAACACGAAAAATTTAGTCATTTTCCCGCAATATTAACGAAACATTTAATAGAATAGTAAAAATATATTAAAAATCCAGTGATATATATCATCAATTAATAAAAACTCAGTTATATTAGATAAAATTTCTATATATATTTGAAGTCTACTACGCGCTCAATTACGGCAAATGTTTTAGCTCGGACATACAAGTATTGCAATTTGCAATGTATGGCTAGATGGCGATATATACCCCCTTTTATGGAGAAATTAGTGACGTCTAAACATAATGGTCTTTTGCTTGCTAGAATTAGGGTCAGTTCTCTATTCACCAGTTGACTGACTTATTGTCAGGAAATAATATCATTTTACCAATATTTTACTAGTTCACCACATATCTCGATTTTATTATATACCGATTATCCGTACAAATATTTGTACAGTATAATATGTCCCTTTCTAATTATAGAATATTATTATATTTTGAACAGAAAATAAAAAATACAGAAAAATAAACAATAACCAACTAAATCAAAATTTAAAAAATTAGAAAACTCATACGATTATATAAAAAATATTTTTATATATATATTTGTTGAATATATTTCAACATTCTTATTGTTTATTATAACTTATTACAATTATAATGAAAAGTAAAATGAAGACTTTACCAGAATAAACAATAATAAAAAAATAGAAATCCTATCTAACGTGTACAAAGAACCAATTACTTAAAACTATGTTTCCAATGGTGTTAACGAGATAATAAACATAATATATACGAGATGAAGTGTTATTGATAAAACTAGTTAAAACTTACTGTTATTATATGTTACTTTAACAACAATTATATATCGTGAAATAAACAAAACTCAATGATGTTTGGTTGAAATTTATTTATACAACAACATTGGTCAATTGGGGGAATTGTTGACTATCAAATAGTGCACACTTAAACTTGCACCTATAAATATAATCAAATGGAGTAATATTTAGTTGCACTATTTGACTACATCAAATGGGGGACAATAAAAAACTAGCACCAATTGGTAATAGTAATAGGGCAACAATAAGCCTCACCTTAGTTGATGATGTCAAATAGTGCAAATTTATGTATCACACTAATAGACATTGTATCAATTGGTGCATGTTCAATTAGCGTACTATTTGATGATGTCAAATAGTACAAATTTAGGTATCGCACTAATAGGCATTGTATCTATTGATGCAATCTCGAAAATTGCACCTAAAAAACATTATCAATCGGTGCAAATTTATATTTGTGCACTAACAGAGTATATTACAAAGGGTGCACAGTGCAAAAATTACACTAAGGTGCCGTTCGACCACCGCAATTCGTGGTTTTTGAAAAAATCGCGGACGATTTGCCCAGCTTTACCTGTTGCTTTTTATGGAGATTAATGTCAAAACCAACCTTTATCCAAACGCACCAAATACTTGCGTTTGCCTTTTCCAGCTCATTTTCCCACTCCATTAATCTAATGTGTCTCCCAATCTTTACAACATTGCCCCTGCATCACGATACACAGAGAATGACCTTTCTCAACTCCTCGTCACTTCCGCACAGCTGGTTGTCATCTCGTCGTTCAACCACCACCCTAGAGAGAATTCGTATGACATCGCATTCATTGCTCAGTTCGAATTCTGCACTTCAGGAGCTCCGATTTCAGAAGCAGATTACTGTCTCGTCTGGTCATTACTCTCCAGATCCGCTGCTGAGTTTCGAACAACAATATTGTGGATAAACATACACTCCTTGAAGATGGCATGGTGTTCTTTTTTTCCAGTATGAAGCAGAAGAATCGAAGAAGATAGACACAAAGGTCGCGCGCTTGAAGGTGAAAGTAAGGGTATAGCAGTCATTTGACGAAAATTATCAACATTTTAACGTTCGCGGTCATCGAACGGATCCAGTTTAAGCTGCACGAAAAGCCCACGAATCGCCCTCCGTTAAGCTGCACCTCTATAGGCTCAAAATTGAGAAGCCCGTAATCGAACGGACCCTAACTAATAACATCAATTAGTGCCCAGCTGTTTGTCGCCCTATATGTACATATTGATTAATAGGTGCGATTTTACACTTGCCCTATTTAATTGTCCCCAAATAGTGCAACCCTTTCTCTTCGCACCATTAGTAATTTTCTAGTCTCACAGTTTTTTTTTCGCACTACCATCCCCAGCCAAAAACAATCGGGAACGGGCGACCTTGAAAGCCTCAAAGAAGGAACTTGAGGATCGTATCTCAGCTCTTGAGGCGCAGCTTCGAAAAATCACTACCACCGCTGACGGGAACTCCAGTATTAATGGAACTTGCTCCCCACTCTCCAAAAACATCGTCAGTTCCAACCACAGCAGCCATGGATTGCCCCCCGACGCAATCTACCGTTATAGTCGACATCTGCTGCTCCCCTCTTTCGGCGTTCAAGGTAATATAGAGTTCCTTTTTCCTCTCTTCCCCTGGTCAACTTATTTCTCGAGTTCTCTTCTTCTTCAACTTTCTCCAGTTCCTCTTTTCCCCTTCGTTCTCAAAATTTTCGAGTTCTTCTTCAAACTCTTCTTCTTCTAACGGTAGTAGTAGCAGTAGTGCGGTGGGACGGAACCCGGAAACTCTAAGTAAGTGTACAGCAAAGGGAAATACCTAATTTCTCTACACTTCCGGTGGCTTCGGTACGGTGGTTTGGGACCTAAATTCTCGTTTCAGACACCTCTGGTTGAGTTTGTCGTTGCTGGTGAGTTCAACTTCGTTCATTATTTGCTTTTCTACGGATTATTTGCTTTTCTGCCTTGTCTAGCTTCCATCAAATATCAGCTCCGTGTATACGGACTTGGGACCTGAAGTCTAGGTAGCAATACATTCTCGGTCCAGCTTAATTTCTGCTGCTGCACTTGGGAAGAAAAATCCTAAAATTTGTTAACAAACACATATGGTTAAATCTGTTTGAATTTTTTCAGAATTGCTGTTAAGTGATGCCTCTGTTTACTATTGTCGTATGATTTAAATTTTTCTACATAAAATTGCATCTGTTTTGTGTTTCCTGATCAAGGTATTCTCTTCCGTTGAGTTGTGGTAATTCTTAAATCTATTATAGCTCCATCATAGCACGAGGATAATTACCATGCTCCTACAGCTCTTATTTTTACTTACTCCACTTATGATCTGACTTTACCTCCAAACATCCAAAACATTTGGTATTACTGTGACATATTTGGCCGATAGCTGGGGTCATATAGCATTATTGAACCACAAGCTGTCTTGAAATATAACTTGCTATCTGTTTTATGTTATTGGATATCCTCTTGATTAGCCCATCACCTGTTACTATACTTCTGCAAACCAAAAAAGCTATCTAAAAACTTGCATTCCTGCTCATGCTTTGCTATGAAAATTGCCACTACTGCTGCAGCGAATCTCATCGCTACTGATCATCCATTTGTTGTTATTTCAAGCCTTTTCTTGAACATATTCCAGATTATGCCCCCGACTCAATTCAGTTTCAGAATGAAAAAACCATACGTATTGATTATTAAAATGTTCTGGATGAATTATTCTGGAGTAGTTGTGTTCAGTTTTGATATACTCTGTCAAAGATAGTTATTACAAAATTCTGCGGGCCACTCATTTGTTTTGGCTGTTGCTTCATGCTCTATTCTGGCCATTATTCAAAGTTATAAAAGAACTAACCTAAATAGTGTGGATGCTTCTGCACTCTGTTTAGTTATCTCCTAATTACAGTTCATATAAACTGATATTGACTAGAGCATATTTTCTACCAATTTGACTTGGATGATCATGATAAGCTCTACCGTTACAGGATGTATGAGCAGTTTGTTTATTTGACTTCCCATGATTCCAGAATACTACTAGTTTTCGAAAACATTAAAAACACTAATCTGATTTACTATTTCCCGCTCAGCATTATTATTTTTGTTTCTTTATTATCACGAGGATGGATTTCATTTACTATTATTAGCTTTTTTTGCTGTGAAGGTGTGGTTTTGAAATACTTCATTCGGACCATGAGTTGTTTAGCGGTGGATCATCAAGTGCTGCGATTGTGAGGAAGTATAGTACAGGGGCTGCATCATTTGGGTCTGATTTTGTGGCGGCCATGATTAAGATGGGTGATATTAAACCGCTTACCGGGAACAATGGTGAGATTAGAAAGAACTGCAGGAGGGCTAATTGATCCATGTCTTACTGATCATCATCATCATCTTATATATACTCCGACAATTATATATGTAACTTCGAAAAAATGAAGTTACTATAGAAATATATAGCTAAATAAGGATTTATTGTGGGCTTCTTTTGTTTTCCTATTTTGGAGTCTACGACTACAAGAGTGTGTGTGTGTAGTGATTTTCTAGAGCAAGAGCGCATCAGATCATTCGGCCAATATGTATGTGCTTGAGTACTATACTTTTTTTTTTTTGATTAGTGGTGCTGCTGTCGCAGCTTATGCTTGAGTACTATACTGTTTTCTATTTTACAATGCATAGGTATTTTGCTTTAGTTAGAGCTCCGGCCTGTGCTATTATTATCTACGGTCACCAGTAGATAGTAAACCAATAATGTTGACTCTTGAGGAATCCATACAAATTCAGGTAAGAGTTTTATTTGCACCGCTTTCTCGGCCGGCATGTCGTGCTAACCAACTTCCGGTCTATACAGAACAGAATCGGAGCTGATATAATAATGGCTCTTGATGACATCGTGAAAACAACCATTACAGGTCCCAGAATTGAAGAGGGTATGTATTGCATCCTTCGGTGGATTGATAGGTGCATTGAAGGTGAGAAATATATGCAATATATACCTTAGCAGTATGTTCAAGTAGTTGTTGTTTTATGTTCTGTTGGCTTTTTTTGTGTAGATAAACACTGAAATTGTGTAGATATAATATACAAGCAACTACTTCAATAGATATCTTGTTTTATTGTTAGGTTGCTGATATTCTTGAATAAAAGTTGGAAAGGAAATTCGCTCGGGTAATGGATAAGGGAACTTTGGATGCCATTAAGTTTCAACAGCAATGCTCCCACCAGATGACAACATTCCATGAAAACGATGAATATGGGCCACAAGTCAGCTTGAAAGCTAGTCTATGAACTCATGACACTTGTATCAAGTTGGGCAATCACTAAATCAAAAAGGTACACTTAGCTAGTTATATATTGTACATAATCCAAGTAGTGTTGTTGAGAATTGCGTATAAATCCCAAGAATTCAACTAGCGGTGCAAATGATGGTTGGAGATAAACTATCAAGATAATGACTAACAGCACGTTGAATTCCACATATAAAATGACTATAAGCTTATTTCTCTTCTTGACAAGACTAAGGAAGATATTTTTCTCTTCTTCAAGCTCTACGATCCTAAGAAAGAAGAACTGAGGTATTTCGTCCTTTCTTCTAATAGAGGGTAATTTGTTTATTTCAGTTTTGTGTAATTTTTCTTGGTGAGTCAATGCTTGGGTATGGAATCTTCTGTTTGAGCTGATATTCTATGTTTTTTTTTTGTCTTATCCAAAAGTGTATGTTGTGGGTTTAGATACAAATGAGCAATATAATTTTAAAGTTTCTGTTTTCCATAAGTTGATATTTCATTTACTGCTTTTTTGCTTGGCTTTGTAGGTATTGGTTTTGGCTTTGCTTGCAATCTTCCCACTTGTGCCAAAGAATATTTCAAACAAGGCATATTTCCTATCTTTTCTTGGTACCGGTTGTGCCTCGGCATACTCTTTATATTCACTATATGGGGTATAACTCTGTTGTCTCGTCTTTCATGATGCTAATTCATTTATTATATGTTCAAAGGCGCAAGGTGATGAATCTTCAAGCAGTTCAATTGTGGTTCAACTCAATCATTCCGTCAAAAGATTTTGTCTATGTCACCTACTCACTTTTGTTTGCCACATCCCATGTTTAACTCAAATGTGAGTATACACCCTTATGTAAACTTTTTAGCTTATGTGATGATATTTCTTCCATTAAATGAGCGTGAAAGTGATCATTAATCATATTTCTTATGTTATGTAAACATTTAATCCCATTACAGTTGACGGAATAAGGGATAAACTAAGATATCATTGTGTGTCTATCATCTTGTTTGAGTTGATTCATTACCTTGTATGCATGCAATTGATACTCGTGTTTACTCACATTTTTACTTAGACTGCATGAAATTCTTGCGGTTCAGTATATCATAATAGCAGTTATGTGGTATTCATTCTGCTGCTGATGTGGTATTCAATCTGCTGCTGATTTATTCCGCTGCTGTCATTTCTATCTGATTAATGTACTGTCAACTTTTATATATTTCAGATTTTGGTGGTTCCGAGCTCATTGCTACATCCAACATACTTGTTTGCTGATGTTTTCAGTTTCGAACAGTAGGAGCGGGAATTTGGGGATCATGAGTGTGAAACCTGAGACAGAAAATATGTATATAAATAGCAGTGGATCTAAAGATTAGCAGTAGTTGTGTACAACTGTTGTGTATAACGGTTGTGTATGTTATAAAGTTTAATGATAAGAAATAGTTTATCAAAATTGTATGACAGATACAAAAGTTTTTTGGAAAATAATATTTGACCCATTTTTTGTGATTTTCATGTTTATTAAGATTTTAATTAATAATATAATAAGACTATTGATATTATAAATAATGTAGAATTTTATTTTTTTTAAATATGAAAGATCAAATAGGGCATCTTTATGTTGCACCAAATGCTAGATTAAATAGTGCAATAAATGTAAAATTGCACTAATTGAAGGATATCAAATAGGGTAACACAACACTTTGCTCTTGTTGTCCTGTATGTATTAGTGCAACATACACATTTGCCCTATTTATATGGTAGGTGAAAATTTGTTGCACTATTTGGTTTTGATCAAATGGTGCAACTTATATATTATGCACTATTAATTTAGATAGCAAATGGTGCAAAACATAAAAGTCGCACTATTAGTTGGTTAACAAATGGTGCAACTATTTTTAGGTGTCCTATTTGTGTTGGTTTCACCGTAAGCTACCACCAGATCAAACGGGGCACCAAATGCATTTGCACCTTTTGTTATATATCAAATGGTGCAATAATTGCAACATGCACTATTTGCTATTGATCAAATGGTGCAACTAATACAACTTGCACTAATTGGGTTGAGTCATTTAGTGCGGCTTTATTTGCACCGTTTGTACTTCATCAATTGGAGCATACCTTTGTTGCACTAATAGTACAAGACAAATAGGGCGAAACTAAAAGTTGCACCAAATTGGTTGTTGTAGCGAATCAACTAGTGCAACTTTGGGGCAAGATTCATTTTGCTCCAATAACCCTATTAGAGCAATATTTTGATCTATTGGTGCAACAAAATAGAACTTGTATGTTGTAGTATGTGTTATCTTGTAAACTTAAACTTTATAATGTAGTATTATCATGTGTATCACAAAACTATGTATATAGATTGGTTAAAATACCAAGGGTAAAAATATCATTTTACACTCCCAATTAACGACAACTTTAACGTCCATTAGTCGTTAGTGGTATCGGCGAATTTTAAAAACCTTTTATAATACCGCAAACACTTTTTTTTAAATGAGATAATTTGTTTATTAGCAAAGTTTTTAGTGATATTTCATTTTTCCCTCAATCAGTTTTCAGAGTACTAATTACATGAAATCAACACAACTTTCAATTACCCTTTTTCACATTTCACGGAGCCAAGGCAAAATAAAAAACAAATAGGCCAATTACAATAAACTTTTATTGAATGAATGAAAAAATAATTAAAATATGCGAATTAACCACTAAATGTAAAAAATATAAATTAATTAGTAAAACAAAAATAAAGAGTACTAATGGGTAAAAGAGTAAGCTCCCTTAAATTGTGGGTAAGTTATTAAAAAATTTAAACTGTACATTGCAACACAGTGTTTAAAAGAAATTAAAAAAGAATATTAATTATTCCTTAATGGATAATAAAAGAATTAATGATGGATGACTGTAACTATCTTTCAACGATTTTGAAATTAAAGTTATCAAAACTTCATACTTTCAATAATTTAGTTAAAAAATTAACTGATTATCTTTCTCAAATACCCACTCCTTGATAAAAGTTATTTTTTTCTTCAAAAAGTATCATTACTAGTTGTTGTAAAACTATTACTATTGGAGTCAATTAAAATTAGATTTTGTAAAAGCAACTATAATTAAAAAAAATTTAAAACTTATAATTTGAGGCCCTAAAGTTTAGAGGCCCTAAGGTATTATTGTACTTTGTCACGGGTAAGGCACAACACTGCCCTCGACCCACCGCACCCTGGTTTGAGATGTCAAATTGTTCAAGCCAACTCACTATGCCCCGACTAGATATGTCAAACCGCCTGGACAAACTGTCAGCCCAACCAGACATAACTTTCATTCCCCTAAGTCCTTGATTGTCTGGTCTTGAGAAGTATTTAAGAAGTGTGCAACCTATCACCCCATGGTTGTGGGGCCCCGCGGCTTGACTTAGCAAGTTGACAAACCCACGACTTCTGCCGGTGTCAGCCACACATCATATATTTCTTATGATTCAGGCGTAGGTTTGACTCATGAAAATCGGGTTCTTATGTTTAACTCACAACATGCGGCTCAATACAATTATGAGTCTCAAAAACCTTCACTTTTGAATGTTCCATGGGATTGAGCCACACATCCCTCCCTGATGTTAGCAGCACTCCTTTGATTGGATAGAGATGACTTCATGAGAGAATCCCATGACGTCTTCCCTATTGGTCTTTGGACTGTTTTTTCTATATAACAAATGTTCACATTTTAAAAAAAGAGACTTACACTTTATGAAATCCAGAAAATTGTAATATTTGTTTATGCTCTAGTCAAACCTCTATTGCATACATGTGGAGTAGGTCACACTTGATTAAACTACATGTATCTTCTGTCTCAATCACCCTCAATCTATCATTCTCACTCATTAGAACACAACTTAGAGTTAATCAAACCCTCACCTCGAACAGCTATTTATATACATATTTATATATATATTTGATGAGTGAATAAATGAGCATGTTTTAGAGGTGTATTCATGTGCTTTTTATTAATGTTTTATCAACACTTATCATGCTCATTTCTTCATTTTAGGTAGCTTATCTTTAGTTTTGTGTTTCATTGATATTCTTACATATTTATTGCTTAAACATGAGAAAAACCTATATAGAAGCAAAGTAAACGAATAAAAAAATGCATGGGCGCAAGCGAATCTCAAATCAGAGTTATAAAGAAGATTCTAGGCCCTGTGCAAGACCAAACGTCCGGGACAGGCAATTCTGGGGGCCGTGCAGACACTTGAATTATGTCCGGGCATACAAGTACGGACACAAGTCCATATATACCTTCAGAAACAGCAAATTTAACATTTAAAAGAGGGAAAAGAAGAGGAGAGATGGGAGATTTGAGCCTAGTGCCCAGAAAGAAGAAATCTCACCTCTTTAAAATCTCCCCTTCAACCTCCCATGACTATTTCTTCTTCTTTCTCTCTTATTTATGCTAATTGAGGCTTAACTTCCTTATACCTTTAGGTTGAGGATTTTGCCCCAAAATCCCTTTAACTCCATTGTAGGATCTTAAACTTAGCTTGAAGCTTTATTCCTGTTATAGGTTTTAGTGATTGATAACTGTTGGGTATTTGTGACTCTTAAACTTGTCACTCATTATGTGGGAATTTGTTTAGGGTTTTACCCAACTTGTTATCTATGTGTTGGAATTAGTTGGTTGCTCTGAATCTGTCGATATTAGGCCTTGAGATAGATTATAAGTTGCCGATTATTCAGGCATTAACGTGGGGTTCTATCAACATAAGGCTTTTGAGATAGAAACCTAAACCGTGAGGGCTAAATCAATGTAACTTATCATCAGCGGTTTGGAGATAGATCTAATTGCAACTTAGGGGGAACTTTTGCTTAATGTTTCTTAGTGAGGTTAACCCTAACTGGCTGTGAAGGTTAAAATCAACTAAGTAAGATTTGGTTCATCTTGGGTTTAGAGAGTCATTATTTGTTCCCGCCATATTTGGTTAGGACTAGTAAATCAAGGTTTAGTTGCTAGTTAATTAAGTATTCCCGTTGTTTAGCTATGAGTTCAATAGTCGGCAATTGGTAGTAAAGGGATGATGGGTGCAAAGATCCATCCCGGGGTACACCTATCCTAGATTAATTAGATTAGGTTTATTGCTTATTTATTTTCTGTTTATCAAACCAAAAACTCTTAAAACCCAAATAATTTTAATTTATGCACTTTTGTATATGCTTATGCACATTTAACTAAGCTGATAGTAATTAGTTAGATAGTTGGGAAGTCCATGTGGATAGATCTTGTGGGACCACAATGACTGGGTTCATTGTTCATTAGTTAGCAATATATATTAATTTATATTTTATGCCAACAAGTTATGATAATTTATATTTTGCGCCAACAAGCTATGTTAATTTATTTTTTGCGCTAACAAGTTTCTGGTGTTGTTGCCATGGACTTTGGTATTGGGTTTGTCACTCATTCAGTTTATTACTATCAGAGTTAGATACGACGTTATGTTAGTATTCTAGCTTTAATATGATGCGTTTAGTGCATTCTCTTCTTTCATATAAAACCGGCTTCATAACTGGAGATGTTGAAAAACCTACTAATGATGACGCCAAGCTCTTAAAGTGGAAAAGATGTGATAGCCTTGTTAGATCTTGGATTTTAAACGCGTTGAAGCCATCTGTTGCACAAAGCGTGATGTTTGCTCTAAGTGATAAGGAACTTTGGGACGATCTGTGTAGTCGCTTTGAAGTTACTAACGGAGCACAGTTATTTCAGCTAAGGCGCGATATTGCCACTTTAAGACAGGATAATGAAAGCATTACTGAGTATTATACGAAGATGAAACGGCTTTGGGATGAGCTCAGATTAATGAGCAAGCTACCGTCATGCTCTTGCGGTTTTGTTAAGGAATGGGAGAAATCCTTTCAAAATCAGAAGCTGGTTGAGTTTTTTATGGGGTTAAATGAGAGTTATAGACACGTTCGAGGCAATATTTTGATGATGAAACCATTGCCTACAGTTGAACAAGCCTACTCTATCCTAATTCAAGAGGAAAAACAGACGGAGGTTTCTACAGGAGTTAATAAAATCCAGTCTGATGGCATGAGTTTCTCTTACAGCTCGAGTAAGCCTGGACAGGAGTTGAGATGGCAAAACGATTCTGAAAGAAGGAAAGAGAATCGTTGCACTCATTGCAATAAGAGGGGACATACTGTAGATACTTGCTATACCAAATACGGATTCCCCAAGGGTTTTAAACAGGGCAAAAACAGAAAGAACACCAGTTACAGCAATGCTTGTTTGGATACATAATCTTTTAAGGGAGAAGAAGCTTCTGGTGTTCATATTCCTTCTGGTCTTGGTTTTACTAAGGAGCAGTTGGAGTATCTTTCAGCTAACTTTGCTAGGGAGAAGAAAGAAGAAACAGCCCTCTGCAGTTTTACAGGTATAAATCACACAGATATTCAATATTCTCATTGCCTTAGTGTTTTTGAAGCTGATGATAAATACCGAGGCATGTGGATACTTGATTCCGGAGCCACTGATCATATTTTTTGTGACTTAAATCTCTTTAGCAAGTATGGAAAAACGACATTCCAGAAACGTATTAAAATGCCAGATGGTCACTTCCAAGAAGTTCTTATTGCTGGGAGTATAAAACTTGCTGATAACTTTCAACTGTCAGATGTGTTATTTGTTTCAGGATTTCAGTTTAATCTAATTTATGTTAACAAACTGACAAAAGAGTTGAACAGTTTCATAAGTTTCAGCCCTGATCTTTGCTATCTACAGGACCTTTCCTTGATGAAGCATGAAGTCATAGGGCGTGAGAGAAAAGGTCTTTACATTTTGGATCAGCACTAGTTTTACAGAGCTTTGGGATTCTGGAGACGACTGAGCTCTATGAAATCTAAGAATAAGGATTTTTTTGTATGCAATGTGGTCCTTGAGGATTGGCACCACCGCCTAGGGCACATGCCTATTTCCAAGATGAAGAATCTCAAGATAATAAAAGAGTCAGATTTTGTTTCAGACTTTGTTTGTGACTCATGTAAAAAGGCCAAAGGGCATAGACTTCCCTTTCCTGATAGCAATAGTAAAGCTGCTGCTATTTTTGATCTTTTACATGTAGACACTTGGGGCCCTTTCAAAGAAGCCACTCATGATGGTTTTGTTTATTTCTTAACCATTGTTGATGACCATAGCAGATGTACTTGGGTACAATTACTTAAACGAAAGAGTGATGCTTTTGCTGCTATTAAGTCCTTTATTCTCCTAGTGAAGACACAATTTAATGTTGTTGTAAAAATGATTCGCAGTGATAATGCCCTAGAGCTGGGCAGTAGTAAAGAAGGGAAAGCCTTCTTTTCTGATCAGGGTATTATCCACCAGGTTAGTTGCCCATATTCACCTCAACAGAACGGAAGAGTTGAAAGGAAACATCGCTTTCTTCTTGAAACTGCTCGGGCACTGATGTTTAAAAGTAATCTTCCTCTTAGTTACTGGGGTGACAGTGTTTTACATGCTGCACATCTGATAAATAGGATGCCGACTCAGGTTTTACAGATGAAATCTCCATATGAGATTCTCTACTCTCAACAACCCGATTACAGTCTTTTGAAGTCTTTTGGTGGCCTCTGTTATGCTACTATAAATGGGCCAAGAGGGGATAAATTTGCAGCAAGGGCACAAGCATGTGTTTACCTTGGGCAAGCGCTACATCAGAAGGGGTACAAGCTTCTAAGCTTACAGAGTCGACAAATCTTTGTCAACAGAGATGTAGTATTTTACAATACTATATTTCCCTTCAAACATGTTCCTCGACATCTTCAGCAGGATCTGGCTCCTCTTATTTCTCCAGCAGAGCAGCATTTCTTTCCTGATCAAACAGATACACACTGTTTTGATTATGATCATTATTCTGTTGCTCCTGTTGCTTCTCATGCGCAACAGACACAGGCTGTTCCTGATGCTACTACTGACCAGAACACAGGCACATCTAATTTTACAGATGATATTTCAACTCATTCTAATGACGATGTTGCTGTTTCTGATGATGTTTCTGAGAATCCTGTGAGCCGATCTAGCCGTGCCACTACTTTGCCACGATATCTTTCTGATTATGCCCTTCAAAGTTCCTTGGTTACTTTAATTGATGTCACTCCATCATACTGCTTGTCTATTTTGCCTCAGACCTCGCATCATTATATTTTGATTCCATCTGAGCCAAGTAATTATGAAACAGCTTGCACTGATGATCGTTGGACTGATGCAATGCAAAAGGAGCTTTCTGCTCTTGAAGCAAACGGTACTTGGGAACTTGTTAACCCACCAGTACACAAGAAACATATTGGCAGCAAGTGGGTTTACAAGGTCAAATTGAAGGCATATGGCACAGTTGAACGCTTCAAAGCAAGGCTTGTGGCCAAGGGTTTTTCTCAGAAGGAAGGCCTGGACTATCAGGAGACTTTTTCTCCTGTTGTGAAATTCACAACAGTTCGTGCTTTACTTATTATTGCTGTCAAGAGGGGATGGGATGTTTCTCAGTTTGACATCAATAATGCCTTCCTTCATGGCAGTTTAGATGAGGAAGTTTATATGACACCTCCTAAGGGTTATTTATCTTAAGGAGATGTCAGAGTTTGCAGACTAAAGAAGAGTTTATATGGGCTCAAACAGGCCTCAAGACAGTGGTATGCCCGCCTGTCTGAATTTATCAAAACTCTTGGCTATAAACAATCACTCAACGATTACTCTCTGTTCATCAAAAACCATGGAGGCAGTGTTACATACATGATTGTGTATGCCGATGACATACTAGTGACTGGCAATAGTTCAGTTGAGATTTCTTCTCTGAAGCAGGCCCTTGACTCTCAGTTTAAGATCAAGGATCTCGGTTATATCAACTATTTCTTGGGGATGGAATTTCTCAAAACTGATGAGGGTTATGTTGTAACCCAGCGCAAGTTTATGATGGAGACTGTGAAGGATTTCTGCAAACAAGGTTGGAAAACTGCACGTGCTCCCCTTGAACTTGGTTTAAAATTAGAACCAGATCAAGGAACTTTGTTGACAGACCCCACACTGTTTAGGCAAATCGTGGGAAAATTGAACTACATGACTCACACGCGGCCAGACTTGTGTTTCGCTGTTCAATTTCTAAGTCAGTTTATGACTAGACCCACTGATTTGCATCTTCAAGCAGCTTATCACACATTGAAGTATGTTAAAGGCACTCTTGGCTATGGTTTGCTTCTGAATAATTCGAAGTTAACAGACCTGATTGGTTATTGCGATGCCGATTGGGCATCTTGCCCTACCACAAGACGTTCGGTTTGTGGATTCTTTATTACACTTGGTGGAAGTCCCTTGTCATGGAAATCGAAGAAACAAAGTACTGTTGCTTTGTCGTCAGCTGAAGCTGAGTACAGGTCCCTTAGGCGCATCACCACAGAGATAGCTTGGCTGACCAGATTGCTTAATGAGTTGGGTTTAGATGCTATTGAACCTGTTGCTTTGCATTGTGACAATAAGGCGGCAGTTTATATAGCAAAGAACCCGGTATTTCATGAGCGGACAAAGCATATTGACCTAGATTGTCATTATGTACGGGAGAAGCTACAACAGGGTTTGATCTCAGTTAACCATATTTCCTCTCAGAAACAGCTTGCTGATTCTTTAACCAAAATTCTGCCGGGACATCACTACCTACAGTTGTTTCCCAGCTTCGGTCTACAGAAGATTGAAAGTTTATCTTCTTCCTACAATCCAGACCTCGATCAATCTACGGCTCAGGATTGAGGGGGCGTATTGGGTTTGTCACTCATTCAGTTTATTACTATCAGAGTTAGATACGACGTTATGTTAGTATTCTAGCTTTAATACGATGCGTTTAGTGCATTCTCTTCTCTTCTTTCATATAAATACTGTTTGCTTTCTGTTTCATTTTGAGTAGCGAGAAAATAGACATTCTATTTTTCTCCTTTGAGCTCTACGCTCTCTACGTATCAATCAATAAGAAATCTCAAAGTCTTTCTTCTTCGATTGCAACAATGTCGATCGCTTCCACTTCCTAAATTTGGTCCAACTATCTAGTTTATTATATGTTTAGTATTTGTGCGTATTTTTCATTTTCTTGATTTGTCCCTTTTCTGTATTAAATTTTTCTGTTCTTTGTGGGAACTTAGTTCTAATGAATGGTCATTGATTAAGTAGAGGGTTGGTACGGTCACTTTTATGGTATAGTGCATGATAGTCAACCTACAATTAATATGTTAAGTGCCAAGGTTGTGGAGCATTCCATATTTTTCCTCCTTGTGAGGATCTAATCTCTAGATTGGAGGCTCCCATGAAGGCCAGCTTCTTGGTTGTCAATCCAAACCCGACCGAGCAAGACAACAACTAATGGATCATGTGCCAAGAGTTAGAAGGAGACCACGGGAGCACCAATTGTCATGAGATCACAACTAAGGCTGATTCACCCGGTTTAGAGGATCTTATTGCCATAATGAACACCATTGACATGGATGAGCTCATTACATTAGCTCAATTAGAGTAACAACTTGAGAGTGAAATGTTTCATGAGGTGGAAGATCAAAGTTCACCTGCTAAATATGAAGGTCACCTTCCCATTTAATCTCGGACTAGAGCTAGAAGACAAAGTCCACCCCGAAGTTCTCCCTGCACCACTCTTAAAGATAAGGATGCCTACATCCTTAAATTTGAAGAGGAGTCTCCACCACAATATGATCCTCGCACTAAGGATCATCAACCAAAATTATATGGGTTGTTCTTCAAGGAAAAATGATGCCTGCCCAACCCACTCGTCGAAGCCTACTTCAACATTCATACTCGATCTTGGAGTACTTCAAGGTGGTATGGTCTAGCCAAAGATCTTAGAGATGGAAAGCTTATTGGGAGGCAACTTATATGACATTTCTTTCATGTTTAGTTCTTTTAATTTTGAGTTCTCATATGATGTTGTTTTTGCTAACCTTTAACCCCAGTTGCTGTTTAGCTGCTTCTAGTGTCTTATGCAGGTGCAACTCTGTGTCTACACCGCAACCAAGCTACATTACTTTAAGGCTAAAGCTCAAGTGTAGGGAAGTTCTTACACTGCAAGCAACAACAATCTTAGGGGAGTACTAGTTTCTTTTATTTTGTAACTATTGTTTCTCTTCTTTATGTTGGAATTTGCCTCTGTGGATAACTCCTGCACTGAATTGCTTGTTTGTTTCCCTTGTGTTTTCTCTTGTCTGCCATCCAAAAAGGTCTTATAAAACCTTCATCGGTTTGTTTGGTGAGCAATGAGAACACTGTTCAAACTAAGTGTGGGGGAGTGACCTTTTCAGTGAATTGTGTGCTAATTTTTAATCCCTTTGCTTATCTTGTGTTTGTCCAAAAACAAAAATTGAATCCTTGTGATGTGAGTTGTTTTCATTAAGAACAAATAATCATATGACATGAGAGATAAATGCTCAACATTTTTCTTTTTGATTGCTTTTGAGGAACATTTTTCATGCGGTGTAATCTAAAATGGTTGAATTTGTTTCACTTAGGGGCTCCTTCTGTCTTCTCTCTTAGGGATTGCTAAGGGGTGCTTCTTTGTGAAATTTTTTAAGTGACTTGTGAGATGCCATTGGTAACCAAAAATGAGAGTTGAGTTTTTAAAAATGCAAAGGCTTGATGGCCATATTTTGTCTCACCATCTCTTATGCAAAAGAGAAACAAATGCATCAATTTATTTTTTTCCTTTTGTTTTATTCTTAATGCCCATTCTTGAGACAAGTTGACCATTGTAAAAGTTCTTCAAGTTTGTTAATCCTTCAAATCTTTGAATCACTTCATATTATACCTCGAAACTCTAGATTTTATTTTGCCCTTAGCACACCCATACCACCACTAATATATGGTTCACACTCCTAAAAGGTTTTAATCACTTTTTGCTTCTTCTCTTATCCTACACTTCATGATAGTATTTATTAGTCTTGAGCATTCCCTACTTGCTTGGGTTCATGGTTTTGCTTGAGGACAAGCTAAAAGGTAAGTGTGTGGGTGTGATGAGTGAATAAATGTGCATGTTTTAGAGGATTCATGTGCTTTATCAATGCTTTATCAACACTTATCGTGCTCATTTCTCCAATTTAGTTAGTTTTTCTCTAGCTTTGTGTTTCATTTGTATTCTTACATATTTATTGGGTACAAATGAGAAAAACCTAGCTAGAAGCAATGTAGACGGAGAGAAAAACCTGTGGGCGCAAATGAATATCAAATTAAAGCTATAACGAAAAATTTAGGCTCTATGCAAGACTAGACGTCCGGGACAAGCAATTTCATGGACCGCACAGACACTCGAGTTATGTCTGGACATACAAGTCTGGGCATATCTTTAGAAACAACAGACTTCACATTTAAAAGAGGGAAAAGAAGAGGGGAGAGAGGAGATTCGAGTGCGCCCAGAACAACCAAAAAAAGGGAAAATAAAAGAAAATAAGAGGGGGAAGAAGAAGAGGAGGAGAAATCTCACCTCTTTGGAAGCTCCCCTTCAACCTCTCATGGCTATATCTTCTTCTTTTTCTCTTATTTCCAGTGAAGGCTTAACATCCTTGTACCTTTGGGTTGGGGATTTTGCCCATTGTAGAATCTTGAATTTATCTTGTAGCCTTATTTTAGTTCTTGTTCTTAATGATTGATAACTATTGAGTACTTGTGGCTCTTAAACTTGTCACTCATGATTTAAGGATTTGTTTAGGGTTTTATTCAATTTGTTATATATGTATTGGAATTAGTTGGTTGCTCTGAATCTGTCGATATTAGGCCTTGAGATAGATTCTAAGTTACCGATTATTTAGACATTAACGTGGGGTTCTATCAACATGAGGTTTTTTGTATAGAAACCTAAACCATGCATGAGGAATAAGTCAATGTAGTTTATCATCAGTGGTTCCGAGATAGATCTAATTGCAAGTTAGGGGAAACTTGTGCTTAATGCTTCTTAGTGAAATTAATCCTAACTGGTTGTGAAGATTAAAATTAACCAATATTTCATTCATTTTGGGTTTAGAGAGTCATTATGTAACACCCAACTCGTAATCACGCAATAATCACTCACGTACCAATTATTAAAAACGTCTCACAACGGAAGTCACACGGTAATAAATCTCACTTGGGTGTCACATGCCATTACTCGTCCATGCGAATAAAGAAGCAGAAATAAAATAATGATGAAACAACACTGGTAATATATACATAACTGTAGTGATAACGAGATACTAACCTATACATCATTCTAATCCATAAGTATTCTCAACGACAAGTGAGCGTCTAAAAATTCCCGATTGTATACAACGTCATCATCAATTTAAACTAATATCCATCCTAATACAATATTAAAACTCGTGCAGTATTCGAATTGAAACCCTAACTACCCGGGTCCCGCACTTCGGCTTCGACGGTAATCAACACCTGCACAAATGCCATAAAGGCTCAGCGATAAATGCTGAGTATGCCAAGTTTTGACCCTATTGGTCACTTAATAGTCATGGTCACCGTTATATTACAATCGTTACATGCTTTTGCCGGTGTACATGTATATGAAAGCAGTAGACACATGAGTGGCGGTAAAGTAAAACAATTAAGGCAGTCACTACAGTTCACACAACAGCACATATCACATTTAATCACGACAATGATAAACACGTAGTCATTAAGTGACGGTCTTGTATACATTCATGTATCATTCATAACAAGGTCAAAAGGCGTTAAATCACGCCGTCATTTATAAAGGCAATTTCGCATTAACACAACCGGCCTCCCCGAGCCCTCACATAACGTTGTAATTTAGTTAGCACTTTCGGGAGTCAAGTTAGGACATCCCGAAATAACTCACACAGACAGTGGTCCCACGCACACACAAGGTGCTCAATGCCCGGAGGATCAGGAGATCCCGAGACGTTCACTTTGCCTGTTTAAAGGCGTCCACAAATGGCCAAGGGCCTGGTGCCAACAGTAGCACACTCTGCATGACGATCTATATAGGCTCGATCAGGATTTAACAACAGTAAACCCAATCCGGGCGTTAACTCTAGAGATCTCTATGCGCAACCAATAGCCGGTGGATATATATATATATCATCACACTCATACACTCTCCAACACTTGATTAAAAGTTAATCAGTTACCCAAAGTATAGTTTTTAGGTCTTGGAGATTACATTTATTACTTAGCCGCCCTATGGGTCTTACGCATACCTATAAGTAATCTAGATCGTATTCATGTTCGAGAACCATGCTATAGAGACCGACAATGTCGTGTCTCGCACCTAAGTGTTTTAATTAGGTTATTTTATATACATACTTGTAATACTAGGCGTATTATGTAAAGCATCCACAATCACATCACATTGCTCGTATATGTATATTTATATAAGTCGATCAATAGTCGACGTAGTATTAGTCCCGAAGGACGTTTGCGCATAATTAAATAATGCGGGAAAGAAACAGTTAAGCATCACATAACATATTTACACATACACACACACACACATACATACATACATACTTACATCGCACACGTTATACATCAAACATATCTGAGCCCGAGGAAGCCCTCAGAACATCTCAGATCAAATCCCTTTACATACCGTTCACCATAGACCAAGGATGCGCAAAACCTAGCTCGTCAAGCGCCTCCGTTGGTAATACGATCTAAATATCAAATATACTGTAAGTCAATCTGCATGACTTACATAAGCTCGGTAAATCCGAAGAACACAAGTAATCCCGACATTACATCCCCGGATTTCAACAGTTATTTGTTAAAGTATCGTTATACGAAACTCGTTATTCATAGTACGTGTTATTATGCGACCTAAACAAAAGGGTCGGTTCTTGTAAAACGTTTTAGTTAGTGTTTCCGAACATTGGGATTTATCCCATTATATTTACGAGAATACGAATATACATTCATGTTTATACTTAGGTATTAAATTCAACAAATCCGGTTAGGTATACGAGTATACGATTATAATATATAGTTGCATGTATACATGCAACTTTAGTTCGCATCATATATCATGCTCATGCACTAATGTTTATAATTCATTACATGAATTAATATTGTACTTATTTGAATTTATGTGTATAATATATAGTTGCATGAATACATGCACTAATATTGATATGGTATTATTATTTATCCATTTATTAAAATACAATGTATTATAATATTCAAGACTTGTAACAAGTTTCATTTAATTCCAACTAAATAACTTGTACTTATATCTTATTAATGTAATAACATTTACTCTTTTATATTATACAGTTTCCAACTATATTATATACTCATTATTTATATTTCTCCACATATGCTTGCGCATTTATATATATACCTATACATTTATATTTCATGAATCATACTCTTATATTATATGTTACATTTTTATCATCTTAGTGTAAGATGATTATTTTCATTTGTTGCATATATATGCAATTTATATTAAGAACTTTATCTTAATATTTTGTAACATTTCATGACATATATTTATAATTCCTAAGGTTTATTTTATACTAACCTTAGTTTATAAATTCCATTTTCTCATTAATTGTCACATTATTTTATGTGAATGTTATGAATGATAGTTGTTTCATTTAATCACATTAATACTGTATAATATCTATAGTATTTATATCATTGTAAACCATAGTTTAAAATTCAATTTCAAACCTTATTATTTGCGCACATCCCATTAAGTTTTGTTAATTATGTTTTAACCACATAATCTTATATAATGTTACATTAATATCATTATACCATATAATATGATATTTTCATCTCATTGATATTATAACCTGTAGTTTAAATAAAACTATATTACATTGCCGAAAGGCATATACATTATAAATCTGATTTTTTTTTCAAATCTCAATATTTTCCATTATTACAATATTGCCACATATTTAACATAATGTTATACATATCATATATTTTAACATTTTAACCTTATACTTAATATAACTTATAGTTTTATTTCTACAAATTTTATTACCGAAATGGGCACATATTTTATACTTCATTTTTCTTCATACTATATACTTTTCTTTTATTCCCATTTGTACCACACATTTTATATAATGTAACATATACTTTATATTATATCATTTTGACTTTACATTTAAAATAACCTATGTTTCTATATTCTAGAAAATTTCCGAACAGCCCCTAGGGTCATCCTTATTTATTTTCCTGCCTACTAACTTTTCATAATTATACTTTCACCCCATATCTTATGATATGTCACAAATAGCATATGTTATATTATTTCATCATCTATAATGTGTATAACCTATAGTTTTAGGTTAATTAATTTACGAATATACCCTTGGTCTGTTTCAATTTATTTTTCCACCCCTTATACTTTTTATATTTGTGGTTTTAACCCAGTTTTTATATTACATACTTTTTAATGTTATAAAAACTATATATTATACACATTTCTTAATATAACCTTTTATATAATTCTAAAAATTACCAAACTTTACCTAAATGTTATAAAGTGTTATATTTACTGTTTTAACACACATCTTTTGGTAATTTGCACTTGCACCCCTATAGTTTTGTAAATTTGCTATTTAACTTATGATTTTGATATAAAGTCACAATTTAATTACTTATGAAATACCCCAAACCTAAATATGTTATTTAAATGATAAACTATGGTATATTAAGGCTAAAAAGTGCCTTAGAAATTTTAGTAAGCAATTTAAACCATAGTAAACACAATAAAGTATCATTAGGGCAATCTGAGCAAAAACATACTCTAAGCTTGGGATAACCTTGGTTATGACTCAAAGAGCTTACCAAGACTTTATTAACATGCTAATGGACATGTTAAACCAATTACTAAAGAAAACCAAGCTTAAAAACAAGTTAAAACACAAATTGTGCTTTAAAGAGTCTTAAATCACATTTTTGAAGAATTGTCTTGGAAATGGGTTTTGAGTGGCTAAATGCCCATCATTACACCTTAATCAATATGTGTACTACTTAGTATCACATTAGAAAGTCTAAACAAATGGGAAATCAAAAATTTCACCAATATGTGCACTAATGTGTGAATAGTGCTCAAATAGTGCTTAAATTAGCATTAAGTCAACATAAGTTATTTAATTGGTCAAACTAGCTCCTAATTGCCTTATTAACTAAAGGGGCCGGTTTTTCAACATGGTGAGTCATCACCCTTTGTGAGTTTATTAA
Source organism: Limonium bicolor (assembly GCA_023374045.1). NCBI lineage: Eukaryota > Viridiplantae > Streptophyta > Magnoliopsida > Caryophyllales > Plumbaginaceae > Limonium > Limonium bicolor. The sequence goes on from CM041781.1 coordinate 280,948,169, forward strand.
GAAAGGAAGGAAGACTAAAGAAGGAACTATTTGCTTTCTAAGTAAATATCTTGCAAAGTTAAAACCTCTCACCTCATTCTCTTCTTTCCCTCCATTCCCACCGTCACCTTCCTTCATCCTCCCAAGCAAAACTATTTTGCTACAGCCCACTTCTCTTCTCCAACTTCATTTCCCTGTAACTTCCAACTCCATGCTCCAAATTCAATTCCAAGACTACCTTTGTCTTAGTTAGACCAACTCTACATTTCTATCTTTTCAAATCTTTAAGAACTCAATTTCGGTGCCATGGAGAATCTACATTGAAGGAGGAAAAACTCATATTTTTACACCTTGCCATTCTCCTTTGCTTCAAGGTAAGAAAAGCCAAAGAAAATTCACTTTTCCTCTCATTTTTACATATGGCCGAAAATCATCTTTTGATGATGCCTTGTTTTGCTCTTTTAGTAGCTTGATTCAATCTTCAAGGGACTAGGAGGAGTCCTATCTTGCTTCTTAATCAAGCTCGCTTTCAATTCCAAGGTAAACATCCATTTTAGTGTTTTAGAACACTTATTGTAATCTAGGGTTTATTCATGAGTTTAAGTATAATGCTTAATGCTCATTACCCTTATATGTATGTTGGTTAGAAGGTTGACAAGTGAACAAGTCCTTGCCGATTTTCAATCAAAAGAAAACAAGAAAGAAATCTTGAAGAGGAAGAGGTAAATAACCTATCATAATGTAGTTTTGTGTCTTAGGAAATTGATCTTTAATTGCTTGATAAACAACCTAAAGAGCCAATGGGAAATGAGTTAGTAAAATATCCACAACGTAGACTATAAGGACATGAGAGCATTGTTGTGTGTATTTGCAGGTTGAAGGCATTATTATGTGGAAATTCAGTGTTTAAGGTTATTGCAATTTAAGGGCCTAAGTGCCAAGCAATTTAAGTTATGCACTATATTGTGATGTAGTGTAGTTTGGGTGTAGTTGTGTGTAAAGAACATTCTTAGTGGATTTGAATGTCTTTGATTGATTAAGGATGAAAAACCATGTGGTTGTGTGTAAGATAGTGCTAGAGAAGCCATGTCAAGATTTAGTGGAGAAACCAAGACTTTTAGGTATTTTAAGGTGATTTTATAACCTAGGGAGTGCTAGGAGCCATGAGGGGTTATGTTGGTGAAAGAAAGTGAATTAAGGTGCTCTTGAGTGTTAAAATGACTTAGGAATTGTTTTAAAGGATTTAGAGTTCAAATGAGTGATTTTGATACACCAAAGTCATGGTGGGAGTGTGGTAAAGTCTTGTGAAAATTTTGTTAAACAAGAGAGGTATAATGCCTTGTGGATGATTGAGTATGAACTTGTGGGAAAGACCTTAAGGAGTTTGTGTAAAGGAGATGATGATGATGATGATGATGATGATGATGATGATGATGATGATGATGATGATGATGATGATGATGATGATGAGATGATGATGATGATGATGATGATGATGATGATGTGATGATGATGCAAAATAATGCTTATGAGTGGTTATCATGTTGTGAAGGAACATTTTGGTTAGTCTAAGTTGTAGGTATAAACTACCACTTAGAAACCTAAGGAAAAATGTTACAAGTGTTAGGAATTTTGTAAGAATTTGAGTAAGTGTTTGAGGAGTTTAGAAGTGAGCTAGAAAATGAGTTTGTTGGATGATTTATGAAGGTTTTAGAGTGACTAATGATGTTAGAACATATTAGGAAGTTTGAGGAGAAGTTTGGAGCAAGTTAGACAAATTTTGGGAAGGTTCTGCAGTCGACCGACCCAGGGGACCGACCCTAGCTGGGTCAGTCGGACTGTAACTAGCTAACCGGGAAAGTTTCTGAAACAAGACCGACCTAGAGGGTTTTGGGTCGGTCGGGCTGAGCTTGGGTCGGTCGGGCAAAAGTTAGTGAACCAGAATGTTTCTGGAATGGACCGACCCAGAGGGTTGGGTCGGTCGGCCCATACTTATAAAAAAAACATAAAAGAAATGTGACTTAAGTAGTAAGCCCTAGTGGGTATAATGAGGATAAATAAGTGTAAGTTTAAGTGTGAAAACTTGTCATGTAATCATATAAAACACTTAGTAAATCGGAAGTTAAATAAGGTAATTAACCGCCGTTATTAATTATGTATAGGAGCTGCATTCAGTGGAACTCGAACGCAGCAGGGACCAAGGTATGGTTTTCTTGCCGTTTGTTTGCTACCGGTTTACACTGGCTTGTGTGTTTGTTTGTTTTCTGAATGTTTATGACCTTGTAAGACTTTAATAATGAAACGAGTTTACAGTCATTGTTGTTATTGTGGCGTGTGTTCCGATACCGTTAACCTCGAATACGAGCTAACCTGTTAGTTAACCAAAGCTAGGATTTCGTAAGAGAACGGTATACGGATTTAACGTTTCAACTTACGGAACGTTCTAACTACAGTTGTCTGTGCGTTAGTTGTGGTTTGTGTTGTTCGGGTGCATCCCATCTCCCTTGTATGCCTAACTGAGCCTAAACACTTACTTTGTGAGTTAATGCGTTAAGTTCCAACAATGGAACTTCTAACAAGTCAATAACCGGGGGTGAGGAATCCAGAAGTTCCAGTCACGCGTGTATGTTCGAGTGTCGATATCTGAATCAGATTCGACTCTCCCTATGTTATTGGTTGTTTTTCCTTCTTGGATTACAATCACCCACAAGCCTAATAAAAGGCTTACCTACCTGACTTTCGTTCGGGCTAGGGGGATTATGTATAAGGTGTTATTGGGTCACTATATCCGATGCATCTTTAGGAAGAGTTAACGTTCGACAAATAGAACGGGAACGGGTTACATGACAAGCTTAACATGAGATTGAAATCACTCTCTAGGCTTACCAAGTTTGGCTAACTAGTGTTTGGTTCGTTTCCTAAAGCGAATTGTTCCTAACATGTTGTGTGTTGTTATTGCTATGCTTATGTATGTTGTATGTTAAATGAATGCAATGTTATCATGACAATTAGTTGTGTGTATCCCGGTAGCCGACGGCTACACGTTAATCAAACCAGCCATGGGTTGCTGAGCCCCTTTGGGGCATCATATTTCATTTTACATGATGAGGATCGAAGAAGCGAAATGGTTTTAGTTCCTTAGTGCAATGAATACTTTTGTTGTTTTGGATATTGGACCCGGGATGCGCCTGTGCTCCCGTGGTGTATAATTTTGGAAGCATCAGAAGTAGTATGATGGCTCTGTATGTATATACACTCGGTATAGTTAGTTTGTAAGTATGTGGATGTTAGTAACTAATGCTCGGAAGTCTGTGTCTATCAGACCGATACAAATGTGCGTATCTAGCCTTGTTAGCCACGTGGGTGGCTAACGGCGTGTAACACCGTCTCATTTTGGTTAATGTTAAATTATGGTTTTCCGCTGCGTTCACCGTTTATTGATAAGTTTTAAGTTGGGGTGTTACAACTTATGTAATTAATTTTGGTCAAGCCACCTAGTATGGTCAAAGTTGACCCAAAAGCTACCGGTTTGACCATAGTTTTATTAAATTACAATTTTGACCCCAACTTTCTAAAAATTACATTTTGACCCCAAATTTAATAAAACTTTATAGAATTCATTTTAATTGCAAACCAACCCTAAATTTCATTGCGGTAACATTAATTTAATTCTAAACTTAGTTTAAACTTAATAAAACATAAAATCAAATGGCCTAAAATACATGGCCTTATTACAACATTTAACTTATAATATAAATTACATATAAATGTCATAAAAGACATATCAACTTACGGCTTTGGTATATTTTTTTTCCAGATTATTTATAATTGCATTTTAACTATATAATTAATTCCTATGACATTATGTGTCACATAAACATTAGGTTAACTTACCAAAAATGTTGTACAACATTTTAATATATATTTTGGCCATAACATTCCTTGTAAACTCACAGCTTCCATTATTCTTACCCAAATAATCTTATAAATTATATTTTGCCACTTTAATAATTTTCATGGCATTATAAGCCACCTTAATATATAGTAAGCTAGCCAAAAGTGTTAATTAACATTTTAACACTTAATTAAGTCATTTGGACTTTGTATACCCACGTCTTTATCATATATATAACAAAATTATATAAAAACCTTATAATATAGAAGTTTAGTATACTTACTTGATTATTAGTAAGTAAATCAGCCATACAACACCCAAAAGCCACGGCCTATTTATAAAATAGCTTAGGTTAGTTTTTAGCTTATGATTTATATATAAGTTGAATTAACACATATTTAAGAGAGTAATTAACTTACTTTCTCTAAGGTTGAATTAAGATTGGTGTTCCTCCTTTTGGACATAAAATTTCCAAGATTCAAGCACCATTCGGCCATGATTTTTGAAAGGAAAAAGACATGGGTTAACCTTATGATATTAACAACTAATTAAAGTATATCATAAGTTAAAATGTCATGATTTTCACCTTAATTTGGAGAGCAGACCCTAGGCTATTTTCGCCTGGATTTTTGCACATAAAAAGGGTGTCAAAACACCAACTAAACCAAGACATAAAACCGGCAAGAGTAGTAGTAGGAGATCTAGGATTTCACCTTGAAGAAAATCGCTTTAAGGAGTTCTCTAGCTCCAAATGAAGCAACATTTGAAGAGATCTATATTTCTACTGAAAGATCACCTAAAGAGGATGAAATAAGCTGGAGAAATGAAGGAATAAAACCGGTAATGAAATGAAGGAAGAGTAGCATGTTTATTACATGTTTTTACCATAAAATACTTAGTTAAGAGCTTCCCTCCTTCTTCCTTGAACTCAGCCGAACAAGGATGATGAATGAAAAGAGGATTAGGTTACAACAAAGGAAAGGAGAAGAAAAGAGGAAGAAAATGATGATTTTTATGCTTTAAACCCTTACCTATGTCAAGACTTGTTGTTCTTGAAGCTAGCAGCAGCTCATGGTAATGGAGAAGAGGAAAGGGAGGTTCTGAAATGTTGAAGACGGCTGGAAGGAGAGTGAGTGGAAAGAAGGTCAAGTTTGGCTTTTAAGGTAATTAATATTATAAAAAGGGAATAGTACTAGGTGAGTCATGTTAGATATTTAGGGATTAATTAATGAGGAGGGAAGACTCCCTTTCTGGCGGCAGCATGTGGTCAAAGCCAAAGGATGGGCATCGACCATTAATTATATCAAAGAAATAAATGTTACAAAAGTACTATTCACACCAAAATCACTCATTTTGATTTTATTTGAAAACTTTGATTTGGACCTTATTATATGGTGTATCATGTCACATTAATGTTATTATGAATGTAATCTAGTCCTTAAAGTGACATAAAATCAATATTTTTGAAGTTATACACAAAAATGTGCTTTAAGGTGTTTTAGTGCACATTTTTTGTTAAAGCTTGTTTTTGAGCTTGGTTTTCTTTGGTTATTGTTTTATTATATCCATTACATGATTACTAAACTTAGAAATCCAATTTGGACTCTAATGGAGGTCACAAGACCTTTAAGGTTTCTTAGAGCACATTTTTGCCCTAAGTGACTTTTAAGCATGTTAATGCTTGTTCTTTATGTCGGAGTGTTGTCAAATAATTTTATTACGTTCATTTATGAGTTAATATTCTTATGAATTAATGTTTAATCCTAAGGAATTCATTTGGGCATATATTTGCCCTAAATAGTCAAAAGGGTGCAATCTTTGCTTTATGTTGACCATTGTTGTTTTTAATTTGGTGTTAAGGCATGTTTAGGCCTTAATTTAATTGATTAGATGTTTAATCAATGTTTAATTAGTTAGGGGTGTTTCACATTATCTGTTCCCGCCATATTTGGTTAGGACTAATAGGTCAAGGTTTAGTAGCTAGTTAATTAAGTGTTCCCCTTGTTTAGCTATGAGTTCAAAAGTCGACAATGGTAGTAAAGGGATTATGGGTACAAAGATCCATCCCGGGGTACATCTATCCTAGATTAGTCTTATTGTTTTTCTTTATTTTCTGTTTATCAAACAAAAAACTCTCAAAACCCAACAATTTAAACTTATAGTAATTAGTTAGATATTTAGAAAGTCCTTGTAGATAGACCTAGTCGGACTACATCGACTGGATTCATTGTTCATTAGTTAGTAAGATATATTAATTTATATCTTGTGCCTACAATATTAGGCTTATTTTCCTAACTAATATCTTGTATGATATATATTTTTCAAAATTTAATTATATTAGTTGAACTTTTTATGATTTTTTTATCAACTTTTTAAATTTTGAGAATTTTTTTTATGATTTTGATTTACATTTTATATAAAATTTATTTTATAACTTCATATTTATTTATTATTTTATGTCTAATTTTATAATTATTTATGAATATTTATCATTTTATAATTATATATAATTTATGTTTTTTAAGTTTCTCTATATATATTCCCAGATTACCACAAAATCTATGGTGAAGGGGACACAATGGAAATAAAAGAAAATTTCTAATAGATCTTAAGTCAAAACATGAATGTAAAATTATCTCATTTTCTTGGCAAAGGCTAGCACTCAAAAATTTGTATCCAATCACTCAATTTTGTAAACAAACCCAACTTCATTTCAGTTTCAGGGCAAACGATACAATATGTTAAAAAACCGCACTTGACAAATGATATCTATGTTTTTGCAAATGAACCACATTTGCCAAATGCGGATACATCTGTATGCCTTATATAAATGGTAAATCGTACTCATTATCTACCAATGATTGCAGTATATATTTTAAGTTCTTATCCATCAAATACTTTTGTTCCTCTCTGTGCGACCTTACCAGAAGAATACAACCATGAATTACCATTCATTATATCTTATGGATCTTAATCGTCATAAAATGTCTTTTGATGATGAAGACATACCAACCTCATGAATCGCTGGAGTATAAAGACCATGAAGATTTGGATGTGGAGCCAAAAAATCTCCCTAATGCCCTTGACATAGTTGATGATGGCTCCGGTTGATCTAGACAAAACTCGGTATCTATTGAAATGGTCATGGCCTACAATTCTTTATAGCCATACATGGGTGTTGGATCCTCTCGGTCTTACATTTCTAAAGGATTCTCTCATCCGCAGATGTCGGTCACCCTATTCTTAAGCCATATCGACTGGGTTGTTGTAAATAATGTGTAGTCCGACGTATTTCGTAGAGGAGTACCATACTAGAGCGCTATAATGAGTTCGTTGAAAATTAGGAGTTTAATTCTAAAGAAGAGCTTGTTTTTGTTGTACGCCAAAATCACAACTTAAACAATTTTGATTTTAGTCTCATTAAGAGTTTCAGGCAGTGTTTTATGCATAGAGTGCAACAACGAACACGATGATTGTTCATTTTATCTTTGTGGTGTGGTTTATATAAAAATACACCAAGGAGTGGAAGATCAAATGATTTAATGTGCATACATGTCATCCTCGCTTGGGTAATGAAGATCATCGCCAACTAAAGTACCAGTTTATTGCATTTGTTATCCTCCCTTCCATCAGAATATATATGACGATAAGCATAAAGAATATGCTAAAACTCATACTGAACAAGTTTAGTCAAAGAATCTCTTACCCAAAGGCATGGCTTGCCTAGTGCGAAGCTATTGAGCAAATATATGGAAACTGGAGAAACTTTTTTGTCGAGTTACCCAGGTATCTTCTTGCAATGTAACGCCCCTATTTAACATAAATGCAGCGGAAAATAAAATACTAAGGCGATTACAGATCATCGGGTTCCAAACACCCGGCACCAAACCTCACCAATTACAACTTATAAAATCATAAATGCTACGGTCTGAACTCGAGAAAACATAACAAGTGCAAGATATAAAACTCTCCACAATTCCTAATTCCCACCCCAATCACTCATACTCTTCGTGGCCACCTGTATAACAATACATACCTGCAGGATAAAACCAAGCAGCCCACCCCGGGAGGGGTGAGTCAGTTCCCTGGAATGGAACTGGTACAACTCTCCAAAACAGAAGTTTTAAAACATAACTCTTAAAATAAACAATAACTTGAAGTCAAATGCTTAAAACAAAAATAGAAGAACAACGCTCAACCAAAACACCAAGTCAAAGGTAACAAGTCAAGGATAGAGATAAATAACAAGAAGGTAAAGTTAGCCAATTGATAAAAATGAAACCACATCATGAGTTAGTGAACATCCATTGCTTGTGTTAGATTCAGTTCCAGTTAGGATTAGAAGACTCATGTAGTCACAAGGACTATGAATGAAATGAAGAAATCCAAGAACCAACAACTCAAGAGTGGAATGAAACCAATTGGAAGAGATGGCTCCGCTGCCAATTACGTCCCTTTTGGGACAGGGGATATACAGCCCCTCGCTGTTAACTACGTCCGATAGGACAGGGGATATACAGACCCTCGCTGTTTACAATGTCCGATTGGACATGGGATATACAGCCCCTCGCTATTTACAACGTCCGATTGGACAGGGGATATACAGCCCCTCGCTGTTTACCGGTGAAGATGTGCGCACATCACAACAAAGACTCAGCTCATGGATGAAACAATATCCATAGTCAAAAGAAGAGTTCACCAAGATTGACATTCCCATATTCCCACTAGATTACTAACTGCACAAGTGCAATACCAAAACACTCAGTCCTACAGAGTGCAGAGGCGTAAACCCTCGACAATTAATATCTAATGAGGTAACCAGATAAGAAGAACCAATGATCATGTGAGTTGTACATTCAAGGCTCAGTTAGTCACATCAAGCTGAGTTAGACACACAAACAGTTTCCTTTCGAAATTCATTCAAGCTCAGTTAGCGTTTCTCAAAACATTCCATAAAGTTCGTTACCAAAAGTATCTGAGTACGAGAAATTGTACCTGGCTAATGCTGTAGCAGTCCTAGTAGACTCGTGCAAACATTCAACACACTCTGAGGAATATTAAAGGTAGTATATCATCAATAACTTGTAGCCTAAGTTAAACTTAAATAAATTCCTCACTCTTATTTCTAAGTCTCAGTTGTCTTTTAAGCCCTCACTTAAATGTTATGTATAACCTTTGATTTATCTTAGAATGTTGTATAGCTCAAGGTTGTAAGACCAATGAATATATTTTATTAACACTTGTTAATTGTTCCACTCTTATCCACTTTACTAGTACTCAACCATAATTCTCACATTTAAAGTTTTGAGACCCTTATATCATAAGTGCATTTTATATTATTCATTTAATCTTAGAATCTCAAAAATAATCCTTAAGTTCAATACATTTATTCTTACTTCAGGATAAACAACGCACTATAACCTACAATGGGTTTATCTTAGAATACTATACTATTACTTCACGATGTAACGATTATGTATTTTATCAATATCTACTAGATGATCCATTATGATCAATTTTTCCCCTTAACTTAAGTAAGATCTACATCCTGTATATTGGAATCATAGTGTTATAGATGCATTTTATTATAACTTAATTGAGCTACTAAACTCAATTATCATATCCTTAGTTCAGAATGACGTTTTATTATAACCGTCTAATAATCTTGTCATAAGACATTGAATTACTCCTCATATTGAAATAACTATATCATAATTAACTTAGACTTATCGAACTCTTACATTTAGTATTCAGAAAGTATATTATTTGCTTTATCATTAACTATATAATAAAGTGTTTTAAGATAACCTTTTACGTATCCTTACTTACATTTAATTCCCTAACTGTTTTATTTTTACACACATTCCCTCTATAGACTATGTATAATCCTTTTACACTAAATTTTAATAAACTTATGTCTTAAATACATTTTTCATATTGTTTACAAAACCTAAAGTTTCAAAGGAATAACTTAATAAATTAATCTCCTTTATTATGTTTTAGGATGAACATTATATCTTAACATAAGGTAAAATTTTATCTAAGAATTAAATCCTCATTCATAAGTGAAATTGTCAATTATTTAATAAGATAATCTATTCTGAAAAATTCTCGTATTTAATATTAAAATAACATATTAATATTTCTAGTGTCGTAAAGTATATCAATATAATACCTTATGTACTTAGTTCCACCTGATTAAAGGTTCAAGGCTGTAAATATTAGTTTCTATTTACAAACCTTTTTTTAAGTTTTAACTACTAAATACATCACTTAATTATAAACTCACATTCTGAATATTGGTAATAAGCGTATTTAATATAGCTTCTCCAGTTTTAAGAAACTCAAGGATTATTATTTAGATTAATTCCTAATCATAGTTTAATATAGTTTTATATCCTAATCCTTTTAATGATCTTATCTTGAAACATTAAGTTATTATTCAATATTATAAATGTTATGAAAGGATTAAATCTAGGCTTATTAATCCACTTCACAATTAGATGTAAAAGTGTTTATTTATTTTATTATTAATTATATAATAAGATTTATTCGTTTAACATCTTATGTAATCTAATTACAAATTTGCCTAATTCTTAACTTATTAATTACTTAACCCAATTATAGATTTACATTATGGTCGCTGACTAATAATATACATGTATTTTAATACGGTTTATATAAATCTTAGAAATTCAAAGGTAACTCTTTAAGCTTAATTTCATAATCATAATTTAATACTACTCTTATAATACTCTATTAATAGTATCACGTATAGATTTAGTTTAACTTAGCAATTCCCGCATATTCTATTTTCCATAAGGTATTTTATTCCTCTTGTTTATTCTTTCGTTATCTATATATTAAGATTTATTTAAGACATTCTTTACATAACTTTACTATACTTAATTACTCCTACTAACGTATATACATATCTTCATCCAATATGTGGTTTATAATATAAAGTATTTCCCTTTTTTACAATTCAGTATATTACTTTTAGTATAAAGTTAACATAAAAGTAGGTTAATTAAATTCCTTGATTTAACCTAAGAATATTTTATTTCTTTTATTTCTTTACTTCGCTTAAAAGATTATACTTAAAATATTTATTAACATTCTGTATTAAATGTTAGTTTAGTCTTCTTATGTTATTCCCAACCTATAAAGTTCATTAATCAACTATACTTTAAAAACCGTAGATTATAACATATCTTATGAAAAAAAATACAATTTTAGACCTATTCCCTCTTGTCTAAAAATTCTCAAATTTAATATATAGTAACTATGATATTTTAGACATATTATAAAAATTTTATTTCCTAAAAATTGCTTCATTAAATACCTAAGTTGATTCTTACAAGGCCGTAACTTATAAAAAACTTAACTTACGTTTTATAACTCCAAATTTATATTAATTTATATCAAAACGAAATATACTCTATAATTCACACTTGTATAAAATCTCATTTCATAATTCATTCAGGAAGATCATTAAATTAGTCAAACAAGGTTCAACCTTACCTAGATTCATTATTTCATGTGCAGTCCAAGTAGATGCCAACTTCGCAGATCTGGTTCTCACAACCTAAAGCGATTAAATCCAAGGTCTTTATCAATTTTAAAAGAGGAATCATAGCTCTACACATGGGTGAAAGAATCATTGAAAACGGAGCACTGTGGAGAAAGTTATAGACTCTTCAAGATTCGAGTTTACCACTGAAATTCTGGCACTACTACAAAAAATGCTTTACACAACTGTTAAAAAGGCTTTAGAGAACTGTAAAAAACAGTTCTAGTTGTTGGAGTTCTCTATAGTAGGGTCTCCTTTAGACTACTGTGATTAACCGTTCTCTATAGTTACTTATAAAAACTGTTAATGTCATGATACACAACTGTTATTAACAGTTATAAAATACCTTATCAGACTACCATTATTAACAGTTGTCTATTCCACTTTTAGAATTTGTTTTTACTATGATTTAAGAACTGCTTGTAACAGTTGTCTATGGTCATATTCTATATACATATATCAATGCTATTGACAACTGTTATAAACAGTTGTTTTTGCTGGCATTTTGAACCCTGTTTTCATAGTTGAATTTCATACTCAATGCACAACATTAATGAACCAAGTAACAATTTATTTCTTTAATTAGATAACTAAAGTGCATAATCCAACATGGTATGTTTTCTTACAAGCACAACTCCCATATTCATGGTCATCATTCTGATTGAATGATGGTTCAGTAGTAAAAAAAAATATACGACTATAACTAGAATAGCCACCACCATCTTCATTGTTGTTTTTTAAGTACTCCCCATTGTGCTCACAAAGTCACTTCTTCCACTGTAACCACCACCTCAGGTGTCCACCACTGGCAAAGTTCCCACAGCCAGTCCTGAACCCATTATTGTTCCGGTATCTACCTCAGGTGTCACCAGCCATGCTGAAACAATTTTGAAACAGATATTGAGATCAGTGAGCTATACAGTTCCTAAGTGAAAGCAATGGAGGCAAGACATTGACATCAGAGCAGAGAACGCAAACTAAGCATAAACACAAAAGAATAGCAAACCTGCAACGTCTGCGGTAACTATATGACATTTCACTTTCGAGAACATAAAGATACATTCCTGACAACACTATATAGCAGGGTTGCCATGCAGCAACAGAGTTTCCGATTCCCTGAGCCAAACAATTATTTTAAAATTTTCTCCAAAAAATCACATTTAAGGGACTTAACCAGAGAGATCAATACTAATTGGTACTATTACGATATAAAGATAGATCACCCATACATCGTCTGCGACACCCTTTCACTTACATTACAAACAAAAAAGTAATCATTCCATTTCAAAAAAAATGAATCATTCTTGTATTACAAACAAAAGAGTAATCATTCTTGAATCTCTATCTGTAAACTCAAGATAATCTTTGATAGTTGCACTCTAGTCCATAACAGCACATTCATAAATCAAACAAGAAGTTGGAGCATACATCTTACCAGAGGATTTTTTTTTTCATAAGAACATCTACATGAACACATCCATATAGAACACACCAAGAACTCCTGCATATTAGATAGCAAACATACCAATCACAATATTTCTGAGTAGTAGAGAGTGACAATGCAGAGATAAAAGTACGAAACAAACTCAAGAGCACAAGTTTTTTTCTTTAATTTATGAGAGAACACAAGAGCACAAGTGAGGGTTGAGAAATGAAGCTGAACAAAAGAAATTCAGAACCTTAAATTCTATTTCATATGGAAGAATTAAAGAACCCAAATCCTTTGTTCATCCTTCACTCCTTTAAGCCAAGGCTTCGAAGTTCACGAACGCTGTGCTGAGTTGGTTTTGTTTTCTGCATATGCCAAAAATTATAATTGATGAATTAAAGATAGTAAATACCAGAAATCTAGACACAATTGAAAACTACTATTATGTGGATAAAAGAGGATAAACAACTTAAATCTGAAAATTTACCTGCTCACCAACTACATTTAGTACAGGCACAAGGCTGACATGAATCAAGCAGAAGTTTCCAGCACCTACAGGCAAATGTGAATACCATAGAAGGGATTATAAAAGAAGATTGTATACTGAGTCAGGGCACATTTATTTCCATCTTGAAGGTAGGTAAAGTTTTAATTGAATAAATAAAAATTGATTCACATACCCCATCACTCATCTCACGAAGGTAAAAAAGATAGTGAAACAACTAATCGTGGCAGGGGCATGGGCGGCGGCTGCAAGGAATCCAATGTGCATGCTGTCACTATACAAAACAGACGATGACATTACATTCTGTGGTCGAGTAGCAAGAAGAATTCCCAGAAGTAATTGGTTCTTATTAATCTTATATTCATGAAGTACTATCAATATTACTATATAATGCAAGACAAATATCTTATAGATGACTGAAACAAGGGAGAAGATGGTACCAAATAAAAAGAACAAAATCTCCTGCAACAATTCTTTGTGCATACACTTCATCCGTCTCCCAATCAGCCTGCGAATTCGAATTAAATATGCTGCAAGTGAGCTCTTGTAGTGAATGATGTGTAGCATAGCCAATAGTGTGGAAACTTTGCTATTTGTCCGACTAGTTAGCACCTATTCTTTCAAAAGACGTGATATTCTTTGGAAGCCTGATTTTATTTACACAGGTTTCAAATCTGATCAGATAACTATACACAAAATTATGCTCCTAAATTCTCAGGATCAAAAACTACTGTCTTCCGCAGTTTCTAAATGGAAGGATGATGTATATCTATCTACACACTGAACTATTTTTTTAACCAGTCTACAAGCAAATTCCATCCACACTGTTTCACTATCTGCTTCTCGTGCAATATCTAAGTTCTACAAAAGCTATTACACTATTTTTGAACACGAACAAAGAGTTACCAGCAACCTAAAAATTCTGGTTTTCCACCAGGCAGAGCACAAGCAAGAAGTTGCATCATACTACACATAAGCACAATCATACGCACAAGCTTCCTCTAATTCATGCTTATAATCATATAGCAGCAAATAATCGAGAAACACAAAGATATGACATGACTACTTACAAAATCATTCAACGCTTCCTCGCCGAGAAGAAATCTCACCAGATTGCGTTTTGCATTTGCAGTTTACACTAAGAACCACGAGTTTTTGCTTCTCTTTGAACATCTAAGAACAGAACGCAAGTTAGGGTTAGAAGAGCGAGAGCGAGAAGACTGTGAGAGGGAGTGGGGATACTGTGAGAGTACTGTAAGGGAGGGAGTGAGCGAGAGTATAATGTGCTGTTCAACCGAACCCACCCAAATTCCAATTGCAGCCTGCAACACATGGATACCCTAAATCTAAACCTCAAATAGACGAATTCGAGAGGAGAAAAAACCTTCAAGCTTCTGGTGCGCTCTAGTAACGGAAGACTAGTGCGTAAGGGAAAGAGAAACTCAGTTGTGAGAAGAAGATAATTTTTGCTCATGCTCTATTGCAGATGGTCGCCATTTCGCAGGGAGAAAGCTAGACCGAAAGGTATCGGGAAGATTGGGAAAAGGGCGCAGAGATGGAAATGAAACTGACTCTCAGGCGTGGTTATTGAGTGGTCTTCTTTTTTTCTACGAAGTTCTTTTCCAGCCAATGAGAGGAACTAGAGGTAAGCGAGATTCGAACGCAAGACCTATTGTCAATTTCTTTAAGTTGCTTTGAAAGCTTCCGTGACTTTTATTCTCTTCCCACTTATTAACAACTCTGTTTCAATAACAATTGTCTTATACGACCTTTAGGACCTATTATCCCATAATTGTTCCAATAACAACATAGAATTATTACCAGTTGTCTTTAAGTAGTAGTCTTTGACATAATCTGTAGTAGTGTGGGTTGCTATTGCGTTATAACCGAGTTGCCTACTTCGGACGCTTAATGCTCCCAAATGAGGACGATTCAGCTTTAGCTGCCTTAAGGAAAGTTGAAGAAGAGTTAAAGAGCTTTCCAACAAGGTATGGTTCATTAATTTTAGTTCAAGGATGAGAAAGTTATGATAGGGACAAAAATCGGATTTACCATATGTTTCTGAAAATTCTGGGCAGAACTGAATCAGGTGACGAACTTTAGACGCGTTTCTGTACCAATTGGTTGTGATTCAGCCTTCAATGTCTAAATACAAGTTGAATAGGAATCCATGATCTTTAAAACGAGCTATGGAACAACGAATTTGGATCCAGAACGAGAGAGTTATAGATCTCACAAGATCTGGGTTTACCTAGTCGATTTTCTGGAAAAATCTGGGCAAGAACACGACCTGATCGAGGCAGCTACTTTAGACACCTTAATCTTTCAAACGATTGAGAACTAGCTCAAGGTTCTTTCATAAAAGTTGTAGAGCAATTTAAGTTCTTCAAAACGAGGTATGGTACGTGAATTTTCATTCACAAACGAAGAAGATACGATTGAGCAAAGTTTACCTCATCAACTGGAATTTCTAGATTTCTGGGTTGCAGTATCTCGGGTAGGCAACTTTCGATTGAATTTGTGACGGATTTGGGAAGAGTTAGGTTGAGTGTGAATAATGGTTAGAAAGAAGAATGATAGGAGAATCGAATGCAAAAGACGGCATCCAAAACGGTGGAGTAATGGCTGAGTTATAAGTGTCTAAAGATTGACCCTTGCCATGCCAAAACTGACGAGAAAACTTAACGTTTCAGTGGTATTTTCAAGTGACTGGGCGCGGCACGTGTCCCGAGGCGCGCGGCTGAGTCAGCCAGCCTTTGACACGTCAGCGACCTCCAAAATTTTGGCTCTAAACTTCAAATTATCATAACTTTGGCTAGGATGATCTGTTTTTAAAGTTCTTTTTATCAATCTTCTTGGTTTCCCATAAGCTTTTTATTGATATAGGTTTCAAGGGCTGGTTTGACCATTCTAAAAAAGTCAACCCTAGCAAGGCTTTAGAAGCTTTAAGGTTTCTATGATTTTATTTTGACCTTTAAGACTCAAATCAATGTTCCAAATATTTTTAAAATCTTTATAATATAATTGGAGTGTCTTGAAAATTTTCCAAGATTTATTGAGTTATAAATCATATTATTAAATTCATAATACTATGTAATAATATATAGTAATCTAATATTTAATAGTATTCTTTAGGATTAAATAGAAGAAATTCCCTAATTTAATTTTCATAATTCCATATAATAATTTAATATTCATAATTCCATACAATAATTTAATATTTAATAGTATTATTTATGGTTTAATAAAAGAAATCCCCTAAATTAATTTAAATTAATTTAGGGGTATTTCATGCAACTAAAGAATTTGTACCTAACACTGTTGTGCACATGAAGTTCGTCATTGGAAGAGATGAGAATGGTGTCACGGCTATGAAAATTTTTCATTATTTTTGGGCATTTGGGCCATGCATTGTAGCATTTCGTTACTTTAAGTTGTTGCTTCAAGTTAATGGAACACGTTTGTATGGAAAATTTAAGGGTAAGTTATTATTACATGTGCTCCAGGTGGTAACAACAAAACTATCCCAATTGCATTCGTAATATTGGGAGGGGAAATAAATGAAGCATGACATTACATATTATACCATATTAGTGGAAATGTGGTGGTTTACAAATGGGGTATCATTTATCTTTGACTGCTATCATTAGGACAATGTATGAAGAAGTATATTGAAAACTCTCGTGTGGCTATCACTGTTACAGCATTAGACACATTGCGTCAAACTTCAATGCTTAAAAACAAGAAGCTCAAAGACTTCCTCACTAATACAAGTATTACTTTCAATGTTTTCACGTTTGTGTAATTATGAAGTTCATATTGCTTTTGTTACCACACTGTAGTTTGTTGATTTTATTGTAGTATATATGTTTTTAAAGGATAAAGTTGAACATCTGAAGTTAGCTAGTCTACATCTACCTCCTGAAAATTGATGAAGAGTATAGAACCAGAAAAGATGGTGGGGGACATTAAAGTGGCGTAGAGCATACGACAAGGGAAGACGGCGGGGGACATTAAAGTGGTGTATTGCATTCAACTAGAGAATCCAAAATGGCGTGGATTCCACCAATTTTCTCTCTCATGAGTTCCTAACTAAGGGCGTGCACAATAATGGTTCTTGACACGGTTACATAGGTAAAGACTAAAATAGAAAAATATTAATCGTGATGTGTGTGGGAGAGAGAGAGTAAGAAAGAGTTGCTTAGTTCAGAACCTTGGAGAAAGAAGATTCTTGTTGACACATAGACAGAGAGTGTGAGAAAAGATATTATAATAATATATTTTAGTGGTGCAATCGACTGTTATTATTATGGATGTCGTAAGAGCATCCACAACACTGGCTGGATCACTTGGTGCGACATCAAATTTGAAGTTGTAGTATACTGGATTAAGTCACAATTCTCTCTCATTGTCTCTAAGCTAAGAATTCTTACACAATGGGTAAATGTGTGAGATATTTTTTCTTTTATTTTCTTTTTACCCTAGTGGTAAAATATGATTTGTAGTTTAGTAGGAGAGAAGAATAGGAGACTTTATTGTTGTAGTAGAAAGTAGATGGATATAATCATCAATTAATTAAATTATAGAGTAAATTACTCAGAACCCCCTTGAGGATTTAGGATATTACAGTTAACCCCCTTGTGTTTATCATAATTACTGGTAACCACCTTGAGGTTAAGGTATCTTTGACTATGAGCCCCCGAACTATAACTCTGTTATCAAGAAGTTAACTACGTGTTAACCTATCAGCTTAATCATATTAATAAGGTCATGCTGGACAAAAAACACTACTTAAGCTACATTATTATTTTCCTAAAAATGCCAACCCTTCCTTGAAAATGCATCTAAAGTGGGATGAGAAAGAGTTAGATGATGTTGATTAAGCAATTTTGTTGTGCAGCCTAGCATTATTAATGTGATTAAGCTGATAGGTCAACACATAGTTAACTTTTTTATCACAGAGTTATAGTTCGGGGGTGTAACACCCCTACCGCTAATACTGTCATTACCGTTCAATCTCCTCGTACTTCCAGATTCACGCAGCGGATACATACTTACACAACGGTGGGTGATACATTGCCGTTAGCCACCCACGTGACCAACAAGGCTTACTATTACATACAGCATCGGTCTGATGGACCGGAATATCCGAGTACTACACACTTACAATACATACTACAATTACCAAATCAAATACTAGAACTTTCCATTCATTACAATACTCCATAAGTTCGATACATTATAATACACCGAGTTTACTAAGATCCTTATACAGATACAATACCTCCTTCAATTTCATACATACTCATTAAGAGTCTATCCACTACCCATTCCTCACAAACTACTTACTTTCTAAGTACAAGGGGTGTACCACTTAGTACGCTTCTACATTTTACTTCTAACTATCCAAGTGTAGCCACCGGTCTCTTACCTTGACCATATCCGCTTCGGGTACCTGCACACTAAAAACGTTCCCCCTAGGGGGTCAGCTTACGCTGAATATGATAACCGCATACCCCGCGTACTAGTGAGGGTACGCCGACCACTTGGTCGAATACATGCAGTTCATTTTATTCATACATACATGCATACATGCTTTCATACATAATACTACAATACTTTACGCAAGGAATACATACATACATTTCAATACATACAAGTAGTCCATACAAGCCAATTGATACTTACTTACCTTTCCTGAAATACGCATACACAATACATACTCAATACATACACCATACATATTCCATACATACACAATACTTGTTAGCTCCTTTTTGTCCACCCGGGTTAATCGGGTGGAGATTACTCTTTTACTCGTTACACAATACTTACGCATACATACTCATACTTTACTTACTTACTTACTCAAGTCAAGTCGTCGGGACCTCCGGCCCGGGGACTACTCTGTCCCACCACCGGGATTTACTTGGTTCACCAATCCAGGATGCTACCCATTTAAGGGGTTTGGGCCGTGGACCAGTTTAAGAACCAGGAATCGGATCCAACCTCTTGTGTCTCCTCATCCTCACGCGTGGCCGAAACTATATCGGATTTCTACTCATTCCAATTTATCCAATACTTAAGTTAGGAGTTAGGTAGTTAGGAATTAGTAGAAGTCATTCACTCAAGCCACATACACAAATACATTGCTCAATTACACCTCCATACAAAAGACAATACAATATACAAGTACACTACTTATTACAAATACACCTCATCTTCATTCATATATTTCATGAATTATACAAACTATTGTTCAAGACAAATATCAAGAACAACGTAAACAAGCACAAGTAAGTGCAATATAGTCCGATTCTTCCTTTATCTTATTAGGTGATCAAATAAGCACACAAATCGGGGTAACCAAATTAGGATACAGGGCATGAAGAAATCATACCGTTCACCGTTGTACTTGTATCCAACTTTCCTCCGGTGTTCACAATCCAAGTCCTATAACATACATGTGATCGAGTGGTTATTTCTCTATGGGTATCCCAACACGTTTCATCCTTTATGTTTTCCCAATGTACCATTACTAGTTCCTTAGATTTTACTTAATCCTAAATCATTTACTTCAATCATTTAAGTCATTTTCTTAGGTTCTTATGTGTATATTATTTTCTCCTTACCATCATTATTCTCCCTATGGTTTACTGCTTAAGCCCATAATTTTTTTTTTACCGGACCTCCCCTGTGGGGCGGTCCCTAGGGGCGGTCCGTGACAGAAGCCATCCGGCCTGGGATTTCGACTGGACCTCCCCACAGGGGCGGTCCCTTGGGGCGGTCCGAGACAGAAACCAATTTTTTTTTCTCTGCATTGGACCTCCCCTGTGGGGCGGTCCGAGACAGAAACGAATCCGTCCAGCAGAATTCGACTGGACCTCCCCACAGGGGCGGTCCATAGGGGCGGTCCACAACAGACCCTGTTTTTAAAAGTGTTTTTCTACTCATTTTGGACTCCAAATTCAGCCCAATCTTTTCCTACTTATTCCACAATCTTTCCACATGTCTCCTACATGTTTAAACACCTTAAAACATGCACTAAACCTCTCCAAATCATTGGTTAAACCCTTACTCCAATTCTTGCTCAAATTCACAAACATCAATTCTTACATTTTGCACTTTGCACACTAGTGCACTTCTAACTTTCTCTTGCTAGTTTCCTACCTCCTACCAACTCACTTAATAACCATTCCAAATCCTTTATAACCATTTGCAATAACTATACTCAAGTTCTTCATTCATTTCCAAGGTTATGCACACCAACTTTCTTCCTAAAATTCAAGGTACTAATACACTGTTTTGCTACAGATTTTTTTGTTCCCACTTCTACCATTCAATACTCCCTCTATCAATACCATTCCTAGCATCCTAATTGCATTACCTTCCACTCAAGTTCTCCCCTTATCTAGCTCCATTCAAAATCTGTTACAACATGGTTAATCACTCACAACTACTACCAAAACACACCTAGTTATTGTCTAGGTTGTTCCCTCTCCTTACACATCTTAGTCCTCTAATTTTCATACAAATTTGGGCATAGTTTCCCCTAAAATTCTCACTTTGCCCACATACCATTTCAGCTAAAAATTCATTCCCAATCTTCATATCGATTCACACATCATTACTCACACTACAACACACAAATTTTCCTGCACATATACATACATTACCCATGGTTTTCCCAAGCTTTTAAACAACATTTACAAGCTTCAAAACAGCTACATTACCTTACTCATCATACTTCAACATACCTACTACTCATAACCTCATTCATTACCCATTTCAAGTACTTAAAATCTGTTACAATACCATACAAAAATTGCACAAGGATGAGTGTAATTACCTTGTTTTCTTACTAGTTCTTCCTCCCTTCTTCTTTCTTCTTTCTTTCCTCTTTCTTTTCCCTTCCTCTCTTCCCACCGGTTATGGAGATTCAATTCTCACAAGCTACAGCCCATTTATTATACACATTCTCAATTAAACTAACCCTTAATCAACTTTAAAGCTTTAAGGTAAGTTTTAGGGTTTAGGAATTGACATTACCTTGCAAGTGAGTAGATGGAGTTTAGAATAGCACAAGAGCAATATTTTTACTCCTCCAAGAATGCCAAAAATCGGCTGGAACAAAAGGCATAGGAGCTCACAACTTAGAAATCTCTATTTTGAGAATAAGAGCAAGAAAAGGTAATGTTTTTGGATTTCTTTTTACCTTAAACCAAAGAGGTGAAGAAGGGCCTTCTAATGGTGGTCTTCAAGCTCCAAACCAAGAATACCCATGGAGATGAAAATGCTTGTTTTCGAATTTTGGAAAGAGATGAATACTCTCCTTGATGAGAGGAAGACAATGGTATAATTTTTGTAATTTTTGGTGGAGGTTCAAGGGGTTAACAAGAGGAGAGAAGATGAGGTTTTTGTGAGTTCTTCATTTTCTCCATTGTTGTCGCATGGGGTAGAAGAAAGAATTGAGAGAGTGAAGAGGGGCTGCTGTACGTGAAGGTGTGGGGGAAATAGAGGAGAGAGAGTAGTAAAGTAAGGTAAGTAGTAAAGTAATGTTACTTTTTGCTTTTTAATGTATTTGTCTTTTGCAAATGAAAAGAGAATTGAGAGTGTGTGTGAGAGAGGTAGACCTGGCAATTTGGGTCGCTGGGTCGGGTTGATATCAACCCTAACCCAACCCATTTAAAAAATCATCAACTCATGCCCAACCCAAAAATGGATGGGTCAGAAAATCATGACCCTAACCCAACCCGTTTAAAATCCTTCAACCCTAACCCAACCCACCCAATCCATTTTTTCAGCATACAATAATTTAGACGGATTAGGAGTAGACTTTAACAAAAAATCCAAAAACATCCAGTGCTAACTAATTAGGGTGAAACAAAATGAAGAGAAGTAACCTTGCTTGATCGACCCAACTTTAAATGAATTTCATGTTATGCAAAGAATGTAAAAGTACTACACCAATTTCCCATGAATAGAATGACACGTACTTTTTCCATAAGTTTATATTTATCAGTCTGAGCATAAAGCTCTACCACTGTTGGGGAGGAATCCTATCTAGATATGCACATGATCCTAGTGCTCTAAATAAAGAGGGAACGAAAATGAAAATCTTCATTATGCATTAGGGAAATATACTAAAGACAAATCTTCTAAAGTTAGAAATAATTTATAAACTGAGAGAGAAAAGTAAAATCACAATAACTTAATCGTTACCAACAGTTGAGGAACTTCTATGTAGCATGATATCCGTATTGTTGGTTTCAGAATTCAGTAAGAGGTTCATAATCAAGATCATACTTACAAAAAATACATATCACCAACTTTTGTTCACCATTCTAGAAAATCTAAACATACATATGTTCTCAAGAACAACTATGGCAGTGAGAATAGGAAAAAAAACCTTGGGCAGAGATGAAGAGCAACATAGACATGAACAACGACGTAGAGAAGAAAAATGGAAGTGAGTCTACAAGACGAGAGTATTTGGGTTTTCAACATTATGTTAAGGTTTGGTTGGGCCCTTTGTTTGATATGCAACTAGTTAGGCCGTTTGTTTAGTTAAAATATATGATATTATTAAAGGTGGGATAGTCCAACTGCACTTGGGCTTAAGGCTAAGGTATAGTTTCATCTGAAAATAATATATATATATATATATATATGAATATATATATTATTATCAAATATATTTTCGGGTTTCGGGTTGGGTCATGGGTTATGATATCTACCCTAACCCAACCCACAAAATTAGCTTATTACCCTAACCCAACCCAAAAAATAAATGGGTCAATAATCAAGACCCTAACCCGCAAAAATATGGGTTGGGTTTCGGGTTGGGTCAAAATTGCCAGGTCTAGAGAGAGGGCATGAATCGGCTGACACACACAGCCCACATGGGTTTTAAAATTCTATTTACAATATTGGACACACTAGTTTGAGTTATTTATGTTTTTACCCCACAACTTCCCGTTTTTGACAGTTTTTACTATTTTCTCGTTTTATTGATTGTATTGGTTCTAAACCTTCACTAATGTTTATTAATGACTATTTAGTTGACCAAAATTGTTACGAGTCTATTTGACCCGCTTAAAGTCACGTTTTCCCGGTTTCCTCGAAAAACGCGCTTTAAGGTTCGTTTGTGTTTTTAATCCATTTTAAGGATTTGTTTTCTTCGGGAATTTGTTTCTACATGTTATTTAGGCATAATTAAGTCTTTAGAATCCATATAATACGCTTACCAAGGTCTCATACCTCCTATGGTCATTTAACGCCTATTTAGTGTTTTTCACTTTTTAAGCGTTTCTTTATTTCTTTTGGATTTATTTTTCCTTACCAATATTACCTAGGCACCATTAGGCCCTTAAATACCTATTAGGATAATTTTAATCACTATATTTAAGGTCGGGGTATTTCAGGGGGCTCGTAGTCAAAGATACCTTAACCTTGAGGTGGTTACCAATAATTATGATAAACATGAGGGGGTTAACCGTAATATCCCAAATTCTCAAGGGGGTTCTGAGTAATTTACTCTAAATTATATTCTAGTATTTTATTGACGTGGCATATTGGAATATGTTAAGAAACTTAAAATTTTTAATGCTCCAAGAATCTCACATTTTATGACACAAAATACCACACCTATGGGTTTTTTCTTTTATATTTTCTTTCATATCTAAATAGTGACAATTTATTGGTTGTTCATCAAGAGAGAAGATTAAAAAATGTTGTTATTTTAGTTAATCATATTTGGATAAAATTTCTTAAATCTTAAGTAATAAAAAACCACCACCACTTTGTTTTTTTGAGTCAAATTATGATAAGCGCTTCCACAGCAGAGTGGATTCCACTCTCTAATATTGAAAAGAAAAGGTAATTGATTATGTGGAGGAGAGAGATATGGGCAGACTTGACAATTCAGGTCACTCAGTTTGGGTTTAGTTTGGGTCAATTTGTAGATATTTACTATTCAGTTTGGTTCGGATCGGGTTCATCTGGTTTAAAAGAGATTCGGGTGACTTTGGTTTGGTTGAGTTCGGGTTTGGGTGCTTTCTTTTCATGTTAGCCTCTACGTCATTCGGTTTTTTCAGGTTATAGGTCAAATTCGGGTGACTTATCCAGGTTAGGTTTGATTCACAAAAATTTTAAAGTACAGATTTTAAGCAACCTTTGTAACTTGTATTGATTTTCATATGCGGCTCCAAATTCTTTTAATATAGTGTTACTCTTGATCAAGACTGCAATTGTGTATTGGTTGGACAAAATCAAATTGGATGACAACTTTTTTATTTGAATTTTAACTATAAATTTGTTCATTGTATATGCCAAGTATAAATTTGTGAATTAGTGGTCAATATTCGACATTCGACGCCTAGTCTATCCCGCCTACACCCCGACGACGTGCCTCCCACTGTCCCGCGCCCGTCACACCCCGTGCTCATCACCTTGCGCAAGTGTCGGGCGCCTGCACCCATCCATCCGCGTCCTGTGCAAGCGTCATGCACCCACGCCCATCCATCAACATTCAAACCATTCCCAAGGCCTAAACATAAAAAAAATCTAAGTTTATAAAAATAAAGAGTAATAGAAAATAGTAATGATAGACATTCATTTGTCTTATAAAACATTTTAGGTTATGTTGTCAAGGTAGATGAAATAATCTGGTGGAGGTTATTAATCCTCCAAAATGCTAGTCTATTCCACGCTTCACAATAATCTGCCATTGAGAATATTTGTTTTCCTCATTTTATTGCGTAATTTTCTTTAGGCATATACACATCAATCTTGGTTAGTATATGTCTCAACTAAAAGTTTAGATTTTATAATTAAACTTCATAAACATTTAAAAATTCCCAAGTATCATGTCCTAAATATAAAAAAACCTAACTTTATTAAAATCAAAATTAGTAGAGTATTATAAAATAGTAATGATACACATTAAATTGTATTATAAAACATTTTAAAGCAAAACATCTATGTGTGGAAGGGTAATAACACAATCTATGAATGTTTTAATATAATAAGACTTGAGTTGAGATGCTTGAAGATTCAATTTGTCCACTATTATATATATATCATTTGTGAGTAATGAACACTTATTGGATGTCTAAATCTTCATTATGTGTTTTTGGTTTCAAGTTTATTTTTACGATTGGAGCAACTATAGTAATTTAGATCTAACAAAACATTCAGATGGATTCGATTCGGGTTGTTTTGGTTCGGGTGGTTTCGGGTTGTATAAAATTGCGGTTTGATTTGGTTTTGGTTTAGTTCAGATTTTTGAGTCACATTTCGAGTCATGTTATTTGGTTTAAAATCGGGTTCAGATCAGGCTAGATCGGTTCAATTTTTCTAGTTCGGATCACCTTTGCCAGATCTAGACATGACTATGAGTTTCTTAATTAAGGAACACATTTAATTTGGAAGAGAGATTAAGTGATTAAAATAACAATTTTTATGGAGCTGAATCCACACCTTTGCCGTGGCCGTGGATGCTCTAAGGGCATCCACAATGGTGGTGAGTGTCTTACCACTTTTCTTAGTGCCACATCAACAAATGAATTATTTTATTTATAAGAAACTCCCATCTATACAATAGGGAGTTCCTTAGCATTCTCTCTCCCCCCACCAACAATTTTTATTTCAGCTTACCGTTAAGATTTTTTATTTTTTCATAATCGTTTGCAGTGTTGTAGCCATAAAATTATTTGTAGAGCGTTTCTTATTAAGGAACGATAAGAGAGAAATGAGAGGGAATCCACACCACTACAGTAATTTTTAAGTTTCTTATTGACACATAATGTAGGGAATCCACCATGGTATGGATTCCACCCTAATGTTAAAAGAGAAAAAAGAAAATGATGAGGTGGAGGAGAGGTTGTGAGAGGGTGTTCTTAACTAAGACACCCTAATTTAGAATAATCGGTAAGCAAGAGAGAGATTGTGAGAGGAGATAATAAATAATATTTGTTGATGGTCATCCACAATAACAAGAGTGGATTTCACTCTCAAATAATAATATTTTATTGTTCTCCTCACAATCTTCTACTTTTGCTAAGACACCCACTTTTTGGTTTCTTAGGGCATCCACAATGGTGTGGAATCCACTCCAAATTAGTAAAACAAAAGATAAAATATGACATGGAGGAGAGAATTGTGTGAGAAACCCAAAAAAGTGGGTGTCTTAACTAAGAAACTCTCATACAACTTCTCTCCTCCATGACATATTTTATCTTTTTATTTTACTACTACCTAATAGCTTCCCGACCTGTCTTAACTAAGAAACTCTCATACAACTTCTCTCCTCCATGACATATTTTATCTTTTTATTTTACTAGCTTCCCGAGCCTGCAAAATCCGGACAGCTCTATCCGTAGCGATTTTAGGACCGAGTGAGGCAGACGCTGCCACGAAGTTATCATGCGGTTGTCTCTCTTTGCCCCCGCCGAGATTGCTGCTAGTGTCCTTTCACAGCCATGGCGCACGTTAAACAGATTGACCGCGCGCTCCGTATCTCGAATCATCCAGCACAAGGCACGTTCTCGCCCCCTACTATTCATTCACCTGGAAGATATATTTCCGGTAAGGCCTCAAAATCTATGTTTGATCTTTTCGCGTTGGTTTCTTATCTTACATTACTGTTTGGCCGAACTCTCACGTTGGTTGAACCTGTCGAAATAGACGAGAAGAAAGTGGAGTAAAGCAATTGCTAAGAATCAGACGTTGAATGAGATTTGACTCATTTTCTTTTATTTAATTGATATTATCCGCAATGCTTGTGCGAAATCTTTCCACTACTTCAGCGCTAGCGGCAAACGTAGCGGATGTTCATTTTCTATCACGATGAAACTTCCTTACTATGAGAAAAGAAGCTTGTTTGTCCATAATCCAACCCTCAAAGTGACATATAGTCGTATGGTTGAGGTTGTCAGATGCTTGTATTTTTGGTCGTGCGTATTCTAATCTTACATTGGTTAGTGTTTCTTAGATATTTAGTATCTTACACACGGGACACGCATCAGTACAGAGTAAATACTAAAACGACTGAACATGTGTTTGTATTGCAGATTTTAGATTAAGTCAATATGTTTAAAGTCTTGAAATTTAGTGATGAAGTTTGAAGGGCTTGTATGACCAACAACTAAGTAAGTCGTAATGAGTCAATATAGAAAAGAATGTTAGTTCGCTTCCATGTTTATCTTCTCCTTTTATCCCCTTTTTTCATTTTTGGTTATAGTTTTATCTCTCCTAGTACAATCTCATTAACCTCTGTTATGCCCCCTTCTTTTTGGATCCACAAAGGATGTCCGACTATCTGTTGAGCTATGCAAATTTGGGTGGCCTCTGATGCGAGGTTCAGTTAGACTCAAGCAAATTCTTGTCAGTGATTAAATTTTGCTCATTTGTTTCCTGTTTCTCGTCTTTAGTTTCAGCAGAACAAAGCTTGAAAGATTTTAGAAGAGAAAATTATCTTGAGTATCTTTTAAGTGCATGTTAAGATTTCTTTATCAACTGAAATACTGAATGTTTTATATGATGGCTGTAATTGAAATTCTATTTAATAATGATTCTTATTTATTTCCAAAAGAGTTACCAGGGTCTAGGGAAAAGAAAAACTTCTATAATGTTCAGTGTAACATTGGTAGAGAAGAGATGAATCACAGAGCATACTCAGGGTAAAACCCTGCCTGTTGCAAAGCCATGTTAATCAAGTCTATGAATTTTCAAGAAGGCCCAAGCCGAAACTGATTCTTCGGTGCCCTTAACCGACCTCTTATACCTCCTTATATATAGTACTAATCCTATTTATTACTAGTATTCTATTTACTACTAATAATTTCTTGTATTAGTTTATCTCTACTAATGATTAAATATCTGTTACTATCTTTCCTCTCATTACAATTTAACCGTTCCCATCAAAGTTCTAACATGTGTTTTTCTCGTCCTCTTACATTGACTGATCATGGTTGGTGGCTGCCGCTATTGAACATGATTGGGTACATTTATGTGATCTATTCATGGAAAGAAAATATCTGACATATGAACTGCCATGAAAACATAATTATAAAGTTAAGAGTAACCCTAAGCAGTTTTAGGTGTAGGAGTAGGACAAGTAAGAGCTAGGAAGAACTCAACAGTTCAAAAGCTTGTTGTCCAATACTGTTTCATTTAAATAATGAACAGTGGTGGCATAAACTTGTGTGTTTGAAGGATAAGTAATGGTGAGTATCTCAGTTCCACCGCTTTATCTTGCCTTTTGCTTCTAACACCCTTTCCATAGTTCCATGTATCATATAGTTCCTTTTAGCTGACTGTGCTCTTGCTTACTACATATATGCTTCTCTGTGTTTCCTTGGTTAAGGGACTTGCGGGTCAATCGTCTTTATGATATGATTATGCACATTCACGCTACCCCTTGATCTTGCTCGAGCCTTTACCATTGTTAATATGTTATATCAGTAGTGGGACATTATATTAGCACTTGAGTGGATTTAATCTAGTAACTTACCTTGTTTATAGTCTCAGTTGGAAGATTAAATTTCCGGTTTGAAAATTGAAATCTCTATTTATATTTTTATTTGTGCTTTAGGAGTTATATTAGGAAAATATTAGCTTAGAAGTATTGTTTAGTCTATAAGTAGGAGGGGATTAGGAGAGGAAGGGAGTGATTACGGCCATAGGGTTCTGCAAAGTTTTCCTTAGTGGCAGAGGGTGTACTAATCCCCTCCTGTTGTAGACAACTACATGTAAGCTGCTATTTTCCCAACGTACCTTAGAAATCATATACAAAAATAAATAAAGATTTCAAATTAAAACAAGAAAATTAAACTTCTTATCGGGACTTTATATAAGGTAAGCAACCTGATTAAACCGTTTAACAAGTATATAACATTCCACTACTGATATCATCCTATAAACCTTGAATATATTTGATTATGGCTGCTCTTTTTTACCGGACATGGGACACGCAGTTGACTTATTAATACTCTCATATGAAAATATGATTCATTCTTTTGACAATTTATGTTTTGGCTAAGAACTTATTGTGATTAGTATATTCACTCAAGACAGATGCTTACGCAAGTAACTTGGTGAAAGTCTCAAAAGGTGCTGCTGTTGCACTAGCTGCGGGACCTGGGAATGTGAATAATGTTGAAACTGTGAAGAATGTTGTTGACATGGTATTTGGATCTTTCTAACATGATTACAACTAGAATCAATTTCTTGTGATGCTATAATGGTACATTGGCCACTCATGGTGACTCATCTCTGTTATTTTTTATTCAACATTAGGCTCAACGAGCCTTATCAAGGGGGTCAATTTTCTACACAGACTTTCTCAATCCATTTGTACAAATGGAGTCCAAGCTAGCCCTCGAGAAGTTGTTAGATGTCAAAGTTGTATCTCATGGGGGATATCCGGAGGTGAAAATTTGAGAACCTAGATCAATTTATTTTTTTTTTTTAACCTAGTTGTCTTGTCTATTTCTGGTCATGACAAGGTGAAAACTTTGACAGGCAGAGCGCTGTCGCCTTTCTGTTGGACACCAGGATGCTATTGTAAATGAGCTGATGTGGTTGCAGCTTTAAGGTACTTGAACTTTTTCCACTAACAAATCATAACTCCTCTGATTTCATAGTTATTTGTTAAATGTTGATTTGTTGCATAGTATTGCAGGAAATTTTAAGTTTCAACCTTGCAAACATGGTGATTTTCTGGGATCAATTCTAGGGACTGGGATTGTTAGAGAAAAGGTTGGGGATATTATCCTTCAGGTAACACTCTGGAATACAGTACCACATGCTTCAAAAAATTCTTGAAGTAATAGTTTTTTGACCTTATACATCTAAGAAAGACAAAAGGAAGTATATAGAAGCACGAGGTAGGATGGATTTAATCAGTGGAGGATCTAGAGTATTAAACCTGTGGGGGCACTTTGAATGAATAAAATCTAATAAATTAATATTAAAATTAATATTTTAACTATATTTCAATATTTTAAATTACATTTGCTCAATATAGTCTTTTAGGATCTGAAAATCATATATACTAATAAGATTAGTATTAATAGACCTAAATATATATATGATCCTACATCAGTGTTTAGATTATCAATGACCAATTCTCCTATCTCAATATATTTCATGAGTAAGGATGGGATGCTCTTTCCGATATAGTTGTTGTAACTAATAGAAGCAACAAAGTTTTCAAACATGCACTATTTTGAATGTCAAAATATCATATTTGAGCTGCATTATTTAGTTATCTAACATTTATTATTTATTTTTGTTATATGTAGACACATATATACTTATATTTTTTCCAAAAACCTGTCCACGTCCGCCGCTGGATTTAATGAGTCATTTCTTTGATGACTTTCATGATGCAGTCAATTAGGCGCATGAGATATTCAACTGCATATAAGACCAACTTTAGGTAATGCCATTTTCTATATAGGATCAAACTTAATTACTTGAAGTTCATTTCAAAAGGGTGATATAAGGATGATATTGATAGAAAATGCATATGGCTATTTCCTTAAGATTTGTCTAAGCCAAGAGGAATTGAAGATGATAGAGGATATGTCAACTTTATCGGTATACTTGCAGAGTTGTAACATAATAATGCTGATGCCTAAGTGATAGGGTAATAAAAGACATGATCAGCAAGTCTTCGGGAATTTGTAGGGAAAACAAGTTGTCTTGTTGTCAAGGCTTGCTGATCATATCTTTCATGATGTATGCCATGCCTGAAATATTTTGTTGTACCAATGCATATATATCGTGTGTCTTAGTATGTTACTACAATAAAAATTGAGACTTGATTGTAAATGTGAAAGCTGATATAAATTGGAAAGAAAGGGAACAAATAGAGAAAAGAATAAAATGGAAAAACCATAGTATAGAATATCCCTTGAGGATTGAATCTAGCTCCTGAACTGGCTTCTCAACCTGGATGTGATATGTCATGG
This sequence comes from Limonium bicolor, assembly GCA_023374045.1. Classification (NCBI taxonomy): domain Eukaryota; kingdom Viridiplantae; phylum Streptophyta; class Magnoliopsida; order Caryophyllales; family Plumbaginaceae; genus Limonium; species Limonium bicolor. The sequence goes on from CM041781.1 coordinate 280,979,528, forward strand.
TAGTTAAGGTAGTTAGGAAGTTCTAGGGGTTTTTACTATTAGTATTTAATGTCATTAGTGTTTATTGTAATTGAATAGCATTTATTATTAGTTTGAATAGGATTAGGATCTTAGCATTTATTATTAGTTTGAATAGGATTTGGATCTTAGTATTTATTATTAGTTTGAATAGGATTTAGATCTTAGCATTTATTAGGATAGATATTACCGTTAGGATTTATTGTAAGTTTGAATAACATTTATTGATAGTTTGAATAGGATTAGGATTTTGGTTAGTAGTTAGTATAAATAAGGGTTGGGGGTTGTAAGCAAAGACATCGATGAATTGAATGTATTTTGGCCTCTTTGAGAGGATATTGGCCACTTCGGTGGAGTTACTTGGCCACTTCGGTGGAATTACTTAGCAAGATAGGGTTAGATCCTATCAATTGGTATCAGAGCTCGTCCAAGGCCAAGGGGTAATTGGAAGGAAGAAACTTAGTGATGGAGTTTATTGGTGACGATTTTGAACCACCAGTTTTTGTGGGTGTTGACCTGCGAGGTTGGCTCAGCAGAATGCGGTCTTATTTCACCATAAATGGCATTGAAAAAGATGAATGGTTCATGGCAGCCGGTTTTTGCATGGAAGGGGAAGCGAAAGAGTGGTTTCAATGGCTTTGGATGTCGTTTGGAAAACTTTCTTGGCCAAAATTTCAAGGATTCTTGATGGAAAGATTCCAGCCTTCATCAGCGAAGAACTTGAGCGCATACAATGGAGGTTGGGAGGTTTCAAAACAAAAACAAATGGAAGATGAAGAGCCGTTCATTGAGATCCTTGAGCGCATACAACGAAGGTTGGGAGAAATGCAAGAAATTATCAGTTGTGGTTCGCTATCAAATACGAAACAAAATCAATCGATTCAGTATTGTAACAATTCAAATCTAGAGATTCCTTCAAGTCAGAATTGGAAACTGATCCAGCGAAGGACTTCTTCAAAGCAGAATCACAATTTGCTCTTTGTCCCCACCGATAAATGAAATTGTTCCTGTTATGGAGTTGAAGGTCAAAGATGTGGGGAAGGAAATCACCATTAATGAAACACCTTTTCCATGTGCATTAATTGAAAGGGGGAAGAAAACTGTAAAAGAGAAGAAAAGAAAAAGATTCGAGGGGCAACGACAGCAAGCACGACAGCAAGTGCAACAGGCAAGAAGAAATTCTTCTCTTCGACTTCTTCGCGCATCAGGATTAATGGAACAGAAAAAAGGAGGAGGCAAAGGAAGTTTGTTCGGTTGAAGAAGGTAAAGAAGAAATGGTAAGAAGAAAGAGTAGGGGGAAGAGAACGATCAACATACCAGGGAAGCGAAGAAGAGTCGCTGATCAGAGTTTATTTCCTAAGCCTAATTTCTTCCCCAAGTGGCCCCGTAAATTTTCTGCTTCTGTTGGGCTGTTGTACTGTCTTCGACAAGTTTGTAGACGTCGGTTCACCTTGCCTAAGAGGAGAAGGTCAAGCATAAGATAGCGCACAAGATGGTAACCATCATCACGAGTTTTGAGGACGGCCAGATCGAAGACAATCTTGGAGTGGTCCAAGTGCAACTAACCATATTCCCTTCAAACGAGTTTCATTCTCTGTTCAACCGCCGATCAAATTCTACTGCAGAACGTCAACTATGCATCTGCTGGTGATTTTGGAAAAAGTAGAGAGAGAAAAAGGATCAAAGGATCACTTTTTTTTCCCATTTTCTTTTCCAACCTTGGGGACAAGGTTGTTTGAGGGGTGGGTAATGATAAGTCATGGTAGTTAAGGTAGTTAGGAAGTTCTAGGGTTTTTACTATTAGTATTTAATGTCATTAGTGTTTATTGTAATTTGAATAGCATTTATTATTAGTTTGAATAGGATTAGGATCTTAGCATTTATTATTAGTTTGAATAGGATTTGGATCTTAGTATTTATTATTAGTTTGAATAGGATTTAGATCTTAGCATTTATTAGGATAGATATTACCGTTAGGATTTATTGTAAGTTTGAATAACATTTATTGATAGTTTGAATAGGATTAGGATTTTGGTTAGTAGTTAGTATAAATAAGGGTTGGGGGTTGTAAGCAAAGACATCGATGAATTGAATGTATTTTGGCCTCTTTGAGAGGATATTGGCCACTTCGGTGGAGTTACTTGGCCACTTCGGTGGAATTACTTAGCAAGATAGGGTTAGATCTATCAGGATGCCCCTAACCCTTTATGTACTGGCTTAGAAGCTACAATTTCCTAATTATGTAATTATTTGTCTCTAGTAAAACAATCTATCTCTCATCTGAAACTATCCTGAAAACCGAAAAGTTATCCTTAACTAAATTATTTGCACCTTTAATATAGTATCCGATCACTGCTTTAAAAATCTGTGAGCATGTTTATCCAAATCAGGGTTATGTCATTTATTTGAAGTAAGCAATTTGCGACATTGTCTTTTTTTTTAAGGGCAAGAGAGATTTTGCTCACAATGCTGATGAAACTTATAATTCAACATGCTTCTAATCTATTACTTCAGCCGCATCTCTGAATGTATTTTATGGTATTTAATATACAATAATTCAAATTTATATCACAGGGTTTCTCATTCTTTGGTTCATCAAACCCATCATTCCACCTTGAGATATGGTACTACTCGATACAACCTTTAGCAAAATATAGAAAAGAAAGTTAAAGTCTCTAGATACAAAAATCTTATATGAGCTCTTCAATTTATGAGAAGAGTAAAGAGGGAGGCACCAACAATTCGGTGCAAACCCTGGCTGTGTTTGCCAATAGTTGATGCACCATTGTAAAAAGTGCTTGCCAAAAGTGGAATCCCTCATACTATCCAAGCCAAATCATCCCGAAAGTGCTCAGCTGAAAGTAGTTTAGTTCTTTACCACAAAAAAAAGGTTAAGGTTGGTGCAGCCTTTTGGAAAGCCTTGAGTACTTGAGGAGCACTAAGAAAGGCCAGTGCTATAATTCAGTCATGCCCTTTTTTATGAAAAAAAAAAATTGAGAAGCTTCGCATCATCATTCAAATTATCTCATATTCTCAAATTTGGATTGTTTATCCAGTTTAACAAAAACTTGTAATTAATGTGATATAATGGAGAAAAGGAGAGGCTGAAGAGAAAGAAGTGAGAAAGGATGGTAGATTAAGGCAACATGTGGCCAAATGATAAGGTGCATCAAAATTATATCAAGTAGCAAAGGTGAAAGAAGTAGATATCAATAGGATATGTTTTTAGCGAGTACAACTTCACTTTTCTTATTGTATCTTCTTAGGATTTTCTAGAGGTATGATATTTGTTCAACTAAACAAGTGAAGTTAACATGGTAGTTTACATGCTTTGTAGGGAAGATCTACTAATTGGTATATATTCATTAGGCCCTAACAGTAGGAAAAACTTGTCTTTAAATATTGGCAAGAAATACATAACACAATTAGTGACGTTGATGATTCAACTGTATATATTTTATACTATATTGCTATGTATGTTTTAAGCTGCTAGTGAACTGATGTCTGTTATTTAACAGGGAGAGAAAGGCGCTCAGGTGCTTATCGTCCCTGAACTCGTTGATTTCATTGTTTCATCTATGGATAAGGTAAGTCTTGGCAGTCAACATTCTGATTGCATGCTCAATCTCAAATGACATATGCAAGAATGCTAACTTAATAATGATTTGCTTGGTAATAACAAATTGCTTTCCGATGCAGGTGGGAAATGTACCCGTCTCTTGTCTAAAAATACCTCTTCATGATGTTGAGTATGAGCCCCCAGTGTAAGCACTATATATTTACTATGTGAACCTGTGGATGGCTAGTTCTATCATCCCATGGGCCGTTTGTCTGGAAGGCAGTAACAATTATTGCCTGATGCAGGACGAAGACTTTCAAGACCATTGAATCATCAACAAGGCTTGATGCAATAGCTAGTGCCGGCTTTAAAATTTCACGGACTAAACTTGCCGATTTGATTAGGTAAGAAGGCTTTGTACATCTTCTTCAGTCTGTGCTTTTGTAATTGGATTCCACTATGTTCTCCTGGAGTTTGGCTCATATGAAATGTCCAATAATTAATTACTTCTGTGTATTTATTTGAGGACATCACCTGACTATTATAATCAGTTTAACGTTTCCATATACACCTATTTTATGAGAAATAACCTTTCTAGCTACAGCTAAGGTGTGTAACTTGAAAAGGTAGGTATTGAACACAGTACTAATGAGTACAATAAGAATTGGTGTAGTGAGAAAATTTTCTTCCGAGGTGAAACAGTAAATGCAGTAGGATAATCGAAGGGAGGGTTTGCTGCTCTGACCAATGGATTTTCTTGTGACCTTCCTACTGATGTATACTTCCGCAGGTGCTTTTCGTAGATGTGTTTGTCTGGTATCTGTCTAATTGCATATGAAAGATTCCTCATGTGTCTCTTCAACAGTATTTGATGACTGGATTTTTTTTGGGGTAAATAGCAGTGCAAGTAATGCGTTTACCTGTAGAAACTTCTTTGTCATTAGGACATCAGGTGGTGGTGGACATTTGGTCCTCTTGAGTTTCTTTTGTTACCTAATGAAAATGGGTTTTGCTCACCTAGGTCTTTGGTTAAAAATTTGCTAAAAACTTGCTGTTCTAGTTAGCCAAGATGCTTATAGAGTAAATGAAGCTTTAATCTGGTTCACTAATTGATATATTGTGAGCTTGTTTCCAGGCTAAATAAATTATGCAATGTAATGATGTGGTTTGATGCAGATGTGGCTTTTGTATTCTGCACTTAAAGTGTCGCTATTAATACAGATTTTAGTAGCCATTCTCGGTGGGGAATGATTTCCCCAATGGAGAGGAGAATGAGCTTCCGTCCAAGTCGCTATAGCTGTAGAAAAAAGGAGCTGAGTCACGCGTTTGTGAAGTTAGAAACTAACCTGTCTACAGTGATAAAAAAAGAGTATTACTGAAACTTTAATGTGCTTGTGATTTCATCAACATATATTGTGGCTGCTTCAATTTCAATAAAAGTACGTTTCTCTGTTCGGTCACCGAAGTGAGTGATAATATTCACGTCGAATCAGGAACATTTAACACGAACTATAAACTTAATCTTTATGTTTTGATGATTTTCGCCATTTTCATCTGTTTGGGATTTTAGCAAGCAATAAGTGGCCCTTTAATCTATGAGGCAATGTTTGCTGAATGGACTGCTGAAAGTGTACTATGTCCTAAGTTGACTATGTTTTTTCAGAAAAGGAGATGTGCGAATCAACTGGAACACCGTATTGAAAAGTGGCGCAACACTCAAGTCTGGTGACCTTGTTTCAGTAAACGGCATGGGAAGACTGAAGGTTTTTTTTTTTTTTGAAAACTCACAACGTGGTACTCTTGCCATTTTTTTACTTACCTAAGGCTAAGCTGTGAAGAGTGAAGACTGAAGGTTTTTCGTTTAATCTTTTACGTGAATCTGTTTGTGAAGACACTTCGTGCCTGTATTTGTCTGATTTGTTTATGTAATCTGTGTTTTGCAGATAGGGGAGATCAACACCACTAAGAAAGGGAAGTACGCTGCCGAGCTTATCCGGTATTTGTGATTTCGTAATAATTTTTGTTCAAAGATCGATTCGTGCCCCTAGTGTAGTTGCTGTTTAAGTCAGTGGAACCACGGCTTTCAAAAAAAGGGCAGTGGAACTACAATTTATCGGCCGCACAAAGCTCTAAGTATTAGGCAGTGTAGTATGATTACGAAAACTCTCAATGGGTGGTATTCCAAATTCGGCCCTTATAGAGTAATTCGGTAAAAATTACACCTTCTCCGGTCATATTCTGTGAAATTACTGTTTCACTGAACATTTCTAAATATATTGGAGTTTGTTGGTTTATGTTTACAACCAGTGGTCAAGCCCTGTGATTTAGAGGTGTGGGATTCTAGTTCTGGTTCAAAACCTACCAACTACTATAACTATTAAAAAAATTTAACAACCAGTGAGAGTGACAACCTACTGTAGTCAACCATATGATTGTGTATGAGCTCCAGATCTGGTAAGTAAAAAAATGAATTTAATTTTTTTAGAAAAAAATAAAATGGGACAGTTATAGTGCACAAATGGTAAAGAAACTTATACAGATAATTATATATTTGTATAAGTGTTTATTAAAATATGTACATCCTCATGTAGAAACATGTATATCCTGGTATTAAAAATATACAGATGGTCATATAACTCTGTACAAATCATTAAATATATACATCCTTACATTTAAACTTGTATATATAAGGGGAAAACTTGTATAGATGGTCATGTACAGATGTTATTAAATATATATTTTCATAAATGAACATGTGCATTCTCATATTAAACATGTATATCGTTTTAAATATGTACATTTGCACATTAAATATGTACATTCTCACAGTAAAACATGTATATTGTCATATTAAAACATGTACATTCTCACATTAAAATATGTACATCCTTATATTTAAGTATAAAACGGTGTCCAAATAGATTACTCTACCCCATAATATCCTAAAATCCACTTTAAGAAAGTCAAAAAATGTCAAAGGTATTCTAGGGTTTGCAGTGGCGGGTTATTCGTTACCATAAACTCTAAAAATCTGTCAAGTTAGTTGCTACACTGTAAAATATAGAACGACTTTCAAATAGATTACCCTACCTCAAAACCCATCATAGGAAAGTTAAAAACTTCGAATACATTTTTAGGGTTTGTAGTGGCGTGTTTAGATTTAAAATACACCATACAACAATAATAATACACTATAAAACAATAATAATTTTTTTATTGATTCTGAAGTTTGTAATCAAATTTACCACTTATTACTTAATGAATCATAATATCAGTTCTAATGATCATAATACAAAATTAATGAATCATATTATCATTTAAGTGTATCATTATATACATGTAATTTTTTTTAAAAGGTTGTCAAAACATATCTATGACTGGTCTTGTTTTGAAGAGCTCGAATTTAGGTGAACAATGATATAATTTTTTTAATTTTAGACTTATATATTAAAGTTACACCACTAATGTTATTATTGTGATAAAAATAAAAAAAATAAAAAAAACATTTACACATGAAAAAGGAAAAAATACAAAGAAAAAGCGTAAGGTAATTCGTGAATCTTGTTGCCCTATGACACTTATGTGTTCCCTCTTTTTTACTTTAATTTGACTAAAATACTTTCAAATGTAGCCATCCTAGAAAAATTGATTTTTAACCCATTGAGTTTGTTCGTTTTACAGTATCCATAATTTTTAGGTCATTTCATTTCAATAAACCAGTGGTGATTGAGACTGAACTTGGCAAGAAGAACCACAGTTCGATCCCCCGCAGCGGCTATTGGGAGAGGACTGGATCCTATCCACCTAGAGTTAATCCCTGATCTGGATGTAGTCCAATAAGGCGAACCAGGTGGTAGACAAAAAAATCAATAAATCTAAAGAAGCGGGTATTTTAAACCATTCTTTTGTCCAACATGCAGTTGGTTTATATATTACCAGCTAGATTCAGCACTAGTCATTCCTTTAAAATAGTTCATCAGTCAATATCATGTATCGATTAACTTAAACTCAAATTGTATCTCATTTTCAGCTGGTTTAACATGTTTGACTAGGTTGACCAGTTCGATTCATTCTTTTAAAATTCGTTATTAATCAATATCAGCTAGTATCAGCTAGTATCAGCTAGCAGCTCATAATATGCAAAAGAATGGGCCTATGTAAGATGAGGGAAGGATTCAGTTAACAATGATGTGTTTTTTTCTTAAAGGGAAAATTCATAATGAGTCCTTTGATGTCGTAGCGGACTCAAAAATTTTAAGATTAAAAAACACACTTCACCTATGTGGTTTCAAAAATTATATTCCCTACCATGTGTTTCCCTTTTAATGTATGTATGTATATATATATATATATATATATATATTTTTGTACCAATTAGGAGATGCTTAAATATTGTCCAAATTTAATGAAACTTTAAGTCTTATATTTTGGTATAACACGAAATCCAAAAATTTTAAACTCATGTGATCCGTGGGATTAAATAAAATATGTGACATGTGAGCGTGTGTTCATTGGGTTCCACATGTCACATGTGAGGTTAAAAAACTTTGAATTTGACATTGGACTAAAGTATAACACTCTAGCATATCATTTATGTAAAATTTCATCAAATTTGGACAACATTTAAGCATCTCTTACGTTGAATAAAAAATACAAAGGTTATCGGATTGTAAAAAATGGGAAACCATATGGGTTGAAAAAATAATTTTTAAAAAATCATGGGTGGGGTGGGTAATTTATTCAAATGTCATGGGTGAAGGTTGGTAACTGACAATTGGGTCTTACTTTCTCTTATCTACTTGATTCATTTTGACAGTTGATATTTGTTGAGCAACTGGTATCAAATGAACCCATACCCCTGAAAGTTTCATAAATCCTGATTTTAAAACTTATTCTTCATATGCTCTTACAAAGTTTTATATGAAGCACCCTTGCTACGTAAAATGATCTTGAATAGTGATTACTTTAGACTTCACAAGGTAGATCATGATATTTTTTATTTATTATATTTTACAAAAAATTTCAAAAGAAACATTAATAATTACAATATTTGAAAGAATGACGAAATCATAACAACTAGTTCAAAAGAGTCCCTTCTATTCAAATGACTGAGTCCTCATTCACCACTAAAACAGTAGAGACTCGCTGGGTAAAAGTGAAAGTGAGGTAGGTCACACTTTTTAATCAAGAATTTAAAAAGGCTAGTTTAGCTTTATGTTTTGTATGGAAAACATAAAAAGTAAGTATACTTTGTTGGTAAGATTAAAGCCCCGTTCGATTCTGGGCTTCTGCTAAAATAGGAGCTTAATCTAGATTTATTTTAAAGCTTTGACCAACCCTTTTCGGGTTTGACCGCTAGAAAAGCTTACTTTAGAGCTGGTCCGTCCAGCTTTAACTTAGATCTTGGTTTTGCTGCGTTTGGATTTTCCAGCCCAATTTAAGCTACTCCGGGTGTGTGTAATGACATCGTACCCCTGTGCTATAGCACACATTTACAAATTCTACCATCATTTATTTCGAAGTCGTAGCCGCAGATATGTGGTTGTCCGTCACCTCAACCTCTTCAATGGCAGCTCACGGACAACCTCAACCTCTTTAATGGCAGCTCACTCCATCCCTCCTAAGGTTTGAATGCTCGCCGGCGTTGCTTACTTGTTCCGCTATGTCATATCTTCCGCCTGCAACCAAATCTTGCATCAGTCGACTATCACTGCATACAAGATGAATCACCATCTGAAATTGGGGGTGGATGTACTGTCTACAAACAAACATTCAATTAAAGTCTTACTTCACCAGATCCGCACTTCTGTTGCTGAAATTTTTTACTACAACCTAGTACCATTGCAAGAGCGGGTGGGTTTTCTGAGAAACTTGCGAAGAACAATTTGGATGTCAACAAAAAAAAAGCAAGGGTAAATGAGGAATTGTACCGATTCAAAATTCTAATTGCAGAAGCTCAAAATAGAACGGGTCTTCGTGGAACTACTTTTTAATCTACTTTTAGGGCCTCTTCAGCTGGGCCATATAGTTGCGATTCGTGGAGCTTTAAAAGTAAAGCCCGAAATCGAACGGGACCTAAAAAAAAAAAAAAAATTAGAATAAAAGAGATACATAATACAAAATGTCTAAAACAATTTATAATTTGAATATAGGTCTCAACCCTAAAATGACTTATAATTAAAAAGAGGTAGTATAAATTAAAATAAATTAACAGTTCTTAAATATTAAACAATCACAAAATTTTAATCATAAGATTAGGTGGCCGCTATGTGACACATTAATTTCTCTTTAATGCATTAAATATAGCTAAAACCAATCAATAAATTGATAAATAGAGAGATTATAATTTTATGAGAGTGACATACTGATAATAATTTTATTTTGTATCATTATTTAACATATTGAGAAAGAAATAGAGAATAGAACAAAATAACTCTAAAAATATGAAAATAAAAGTATTTTAGAAAATTAAAAAATATCATAAAATATTAGAAAAATGAAAAAATTGTAGAATTTTTTAAAATATTAAGTATCATAAAAAAGAAGAGTTTGAATGACATAATTTATATTTTGTTATATGGTATTTTTAAATTTTTTATTGTCACTATATAAATGACAGGCTAAATTTCTTAAACTGGATTGCTATTCGAAGTATAAAATTACTAATCACCGCAGTACAAAATTTTTTTATTCATATTGACGTTGTACACATGTAATAATGTCGTGTTGTAACTCTTGTTATTTTAAAAAATAATTTCTTGAGCGTAAACAGTAAAAAACACTCTGATTGTTACAAAACATATAAACCCGTATAAAAGACGTTAAACCCTTTTTAATCGCATTTAAATGTTATAATTGTGACTCCACATAAGTTAATGACATTTTATGTTGTGTTGACTAAATTACAAACATTGTTACACTTTTAGAACGTTGTATTGAAATCGCAGTTGAAAATGTCAATTTCGGGTAAAAAACGCTCGTACTATATATAGCCTAACCTTCCTTGGATTATTCATTTCCCACTTCTCACTCTCTCTCCTCTATCTCTCTTCCTTAAGAAGCTCTCTTATGTCTGCCGGAGCCGCCACCTGCCGCCGCCAACCACCGCCGGAAAAATTTTCCAGTGAGTTTTTCGAATTTTTTTTGGTAACTTATAGATTTGGGTGTCCTGAGTATGAATTTGGTGTTAGTTTTTTGAAATTCAACATCATTTGAGCTAGATCTAGCATGAAAAATTGAAAATATTCAAAAAAAAAAGGGTTGGGCGAGGACTGGCGCTGCTCGATCTGCACTAGGGCGAGCACCGCCTCTGCTCTACCCGTAGACGCGCGAGGATGCCTGCTGCTCGAGTCGGAGAAGGGAGAGGACCGGAGCTGCTCGCGTCGGATGCAGGCGAGGACCGGAGCTTCTCGACTTATGTGTGCGGGCGCCCGACGACGGAGGTGAGGACCTGGGCTGCTCGAGTCGGAGACGCGCGAGGAGCTGCGGTACTCGACGCCGGAGCAGTAGAGGAGCGGCGGTCCTCGATTTGGAGACGGGCGAGTAGCAGCGCTACTCGACCCAGTTTTTTTTTTTTTGAATTCTAATATTTTGAATGTTTTTTAAATGTTTTAATTTGTTTATTTTTGAATTATAATATTGTGAATGATTTTTAAATGTTTTAATTTGTTATTTTTTTGAATTCTAACTAATATTGTGAATGATTTATAAATGTTTGAATTTTTTTTTGAATTGTAATATTGTGAATGATATGATTATAAATGTTTGAATTTTTATGTTATGAATGAGGAATATAACTGTGTGATATTCGTATGCAGTGATGGATCGTCTGAAAAAAGCAGTGAAACATGTAGTCACGAAGAGGAAGAATAAAGACCGGGGTGCGGAGCAGCCTATGACGGCCTCGTACCGTCGTCGTGCACATGCTCCTGGTGAAGGGCCGAGTAATTCTGCCCCCCGCATGGAAGCAGCACGCCATTCATCTTTCATCCGGGTCAATCTTTCAACGACCCGGCGTTTCAAGTACCGGCACCACCAATGGTAGCGGAGGATGACTCGGTGGTGTTCAATATACCGAGGAGACGCATGCCAGTGGCGTCATCATCCAGTAGTGCTTGGTCTGACAGATCACTACACAGCGCTAGCTACAATATCTCGGGGAATCAAGCCACCAGACTGCTCCGTTAGAAGCTCAGATGTCAGGCGGTGGTAGTTCATCACGTCCACCACGCCCATCACCCGCCGTGCTGTTGAGGACCATGTGATGACTGAGCGTTCGCCACATGCTGATGACGATGGTCATGGTGCTGATGATGAGGACTCACCCGACGTGGATGAGGAGTAGGATAATGAAGATGATGAAGTCATGGATAAGGAGGATGACACTGACGAGGAAGCAGCGCTAGCGATGGTTCCAGTCATTCCTACCTCTTGGAAGTTGACAGAGGTGCCAGTTCCTGGCGGTCCACTACTCACTAGTGTTATCACTTGTGGCGCATGACTTATGGACCTCGACTAAGGTATGTTCTCTATCTTCTCCTGTATTTGATCATTTAATATCATACTACGTTTTGTAAGTGTTAAATATTGGTCATTATGTAGGATCGTGGGTTTTGAGTTTCAAATCCCGTAGGGTGATGCTTACCTGCTGGCCAAAAGATCAAATTTCCAGAGCAAGAACAAGGAAGATGCTTGAGTATTCTGGTATAGAGCACCTACAGGATATTACGATGCCATATAACAACATGTCCCTCATCAGTGCTTTTGTGGAGAGGTGGCAGCCCGATACAAACTCATTCCATATGCCATTCGGTGAGATGACGATCACCCTGCATGATGTGTGGATGATACTGCAAATCCCCATCGTCGGTCGTCCATTGATAGGGGATTCATCCACCCTGAGTTGAAGGAGGTAATGGCTGATTGTCTTAATTTTGGGGCAGATGTTGAGAGTATGACAGAGACACTATGGAATACGGTGCTGTATCAATTGCGAGCTTGTTGCAGCAATGTAGGGATGAAAATGAAGAGGCAATGAAGCAGACATGTGGTTGGTTGTATCATCTGATTGGTATCACCATATTAGCTGGAAAATCAAATGGTCGTCTGAGTCCACAACTGTTCTGGTTAGTAGCTCCCATGAAGAAAGGTACCAAGCTTCGTAAATATGCATGGGGAGCTGGTACTCTTGCATGGTTATATCGCCAGCTAGGGATAGCATCTCGTGCCGGCTCCAGTGGGATAGGTGGTTCTATGACGTTACTTGAGGTATGTGTCCTAATGTGCATCTAGTATATGATAACTCACTGAGTATTAATAATTGGTAATGCTTAATCATTCTAGTGTTTTATATGCACAGTGCTGGATTTATGCGTACTTCCCTACATTAAGACCAGCGATTAGCCCGGACTGGCGCGCTAATGATGATAGACCTTGGGCTCTAAGATGGGTGAGATCTACCTCTCAAGTGCAGGATCATCGTTCACTGCAAGGATATCGTGAGCATCTAGATGCTTTGACTGCTCTAAATGTAAGTGTTTGTAGTTGCTAACACATTGAACCATTATTATTTTGTCTTTCGTTGTTGGTTACATTTTACTATTAATGTTCATTGTAGATTGATTGGTTGCCCTACGGTCGAGATAATGTTAATGTTCATGGAGGGCGTACATGGTATAGAGGTAACATACAGGTTTTGGGGTTGAATGAGCCATACATGTCTGGGCGTTGTCTACGCCAGTTTGGTTACATTCAGGATATCCCTGAACCTCCTATTAGACCCAACCCAAGGTCTGAAAAAAGAGGAAAAACCCAACCTACACCTGTGTATACCCCCCCCCCCCCATGTATAGTTTGTGGGAAAACACTCCTAAATTGCTGGTTCCAGGGTATACGTGCACAAATGCGCGGTTGCATGCTTGTGACCCACTCTACCTAGATTGGTACACCAAGCACACACACCCGAAGATCCTAAACCCTGATAGTTATCAGACCACCCTGGTTCATCGTCCAGATCCCTGTCTAGTAAGTCATATTTTCATAGTACTTCATTACATATCACTTTTATTTTTTATGTGTACTTACCTGACCAAGTGTGTTACAGCTACTGTCTGAGGCAAGTGAGCTTGCACGCCCGTACTACCAAGAGAACAATGCATGGGACTGGTCATACTATCGTCAGGGGATGCCAGAAGAAGAACAAAGGGCTGCAACTCATGGTCTTGAGGATGTGTTCAGCTCTTTATACATATGGGATAGTTACCAGTGCCAGCATGGTGCACCCTAGTGGTTGTCATCTTGGATTTGGATGTAATAAACTTTAGTATCATCTTGGAAACTATTGTTGTCTTTCATTTTACTTGGTGTGTTAGACGCTAGTACAATTTGTGTGGTTGTAGTTTTTTCTGGTGGACTTGGTGATGGTGGAATTATTGCTGACAATGCTGGTGACCTTGTTGATTATATTTGGTTGATTTTGTGGAGGTTCTTAGAACCGGTGGAGATAAGAAAAACAGGGGAGACTATGGCAAAATTTTTCTAGAAATGCATCGTTTCTGCAATGCCAATCTGGGTGGTCTAAATTCTTTGTTGGTCGTTGAGTGTTCTCCAGCAATGATAGTGTCGAAATGAAATATCTAACATGTACCAAAGATTGTATATGTCACGAGAAATGAAATATATCAAAATGTAGAAATTCCTAAGAAAGAAAAGATGTGTGACCAACTTCAATCTAAACTTCCTGGAATGCCTTTGTTTCTGTTGAGCTTGCTGCCTGAGAGAAAGAATTGTGATAATGTTCCTCCCGGCACTGATGAATCACATAATTAAAAGTCAATAACTATAACAACACGTTTATTCCACGTCCAAACATCTACTAAAGATTATAAATCCCGAAAATTATAACAACACGAGAACTAACCAGATCAATTACGCAATAACCGATAACCTAATTATTTCCTAACCTTTGTCTCTCTATTCCCTGTGCTATTACATTACGTCTCATCTCATAAATTGGTTCTTGGTGTTGAAAATCATCATCATCGGGCTCAATAGGATCATAAATAACAAGTAATGGAATATGAGCGATGAAATCATTATACTCCATGTAATTCTCCATCATCCGGCGAACTGATGTATCATTTCGTACATGAATAAAAGTCCACTCGTAGTTGCCTTCGAGCCCCAAATACACCATTGTTGTTATGTTTATTCTGCCGAGGAGGGACTGTAGTGCTCGAATTACTCGTCGTTGTAGATCCCGGAGATTACTAGGATATGACATGGTAACTTCTACGCGTCTGTGCCCCATTCTTCTATCAAATTGAGCTCCATGACGACCAAAAGTAGCTACATAATTGACGTGCAAACAGAAAGGAAACTCCATTTGATTTTGAGAGCGAAATGAGAATTAAGGTATGAAGAGTTCAAGCAAGATGTAATTAGACAGATTCTGAGAGCACAGGGTAAGGAATGAGTATGTTGGTACACTAATACCCACTTTTATAATATTTGAGTAACACTGACATGCCCAACGGCTAGTTCAACGGCTAGTCCAACGCTACTGAAAGGAAGCGTACCAAACACACCATGGAGAAGTTGATGATTCGGTACAAAATGAATTCAAAGTTACCATAGGTAATTACTTTTGTCAGGAAAGGTACACGTACCAGGTTACCGTTTGCAGTACAAAGTGAATTCAAAGTTACCATAGGTAATTACTTTTGTCAGGAAAGGTACACGTACCAGGTCACTGTACACGTACCAGGTTACCGTTTGCAGTACAAAGTGAATTCAAAGTTACCATAGGTAATTACTTTTGTCAGGAAAGGTACACGTACCAGGTTACCGTTTGCAGTACAAAGTGAATTCAAAGTTACCATAGGTAATTACTTTTGTCAGGAAAGGTACACGTACCAGGTCAGTACAGTACAGGAACGTTTACAGTACAAAGTGAATTCAAAGTTACCATAGGTAATTACTTTGTCAGGAAAGGTACACGTACCAGGTCACTGTACACGTACCAGGTTACCGTTTGCAGTACAAAGTGAATTCAAAGTTACCATAGGTACAGTACTTTTTGGTCAGGAAAAAGGTACACATACCAGGTCACTGTAACACGTACCAGGTTACCGTTTTTTTAACTGTGTAACCTTGTGGCTAGTTCATGACCAACCTCTATATAAGGGATACCTCCTCCATTTCATCTTCACACACTCACTCTCCATATTCTCGAAGCTCTCTATCTCCTAACTCTCTTCAAAAATAATTTCGTAAAACTGTGCAAGCTCTCTCTCTAAACATGAGTCAATCTTCAGATTCCGATCATGAGTATGTTCCAGTATCAAGCCTAGTAAGTATTTAGTTCATTGTCTTTGTAAATCATATTCACACTAATATTTCATATTTCAATATGCATCTAACATTCTCTCGACCCTTATTGCAGGAAAGTGACTCAACCACTGATTCAGATTGGGATGAATTTGATGAAGGCGTTCCAGATCATAATGCAGAGATGGATGACTACATGCAAGAGATGTATAATCGACCTCCGGTGGTGGACACAGGTTACTTATTTCAAACAAACCAGGCCTTTAGGAGCAAAGAAGAAGCGAAATCTTGGGTAGATAGTGTTGGCCATCCCAACCATATCTACACCATAATTCAAAGTTCTCGGTCGGGCCAAGATTTCCACATAACATGCGAGAGGTATTGGAAACCACGAAGGACATCACGACCTGGTGTCATCAACCGGCGCAGATCATCTGGTTCAAAGAAATGTGGTTGTCCTTTTAAAATTAAGGGTATTACACAAGCTACGGGTGTTTCTTGCAAGTGGGTAACGGATGGCATAACCATGATCTCGCAGAGTGGGCAGAGGGTCATTTTGTGGGAAAACGCCTGACTGAGGCGGAGGAGATTATGATCGATCAGAGAAGCAGAGTCGGCGTGCCACCCTGTGCAATTTATTCAGAGCTCACAACAATCAACCTAGAAACGTCAGCAACAAGGAAAGACATATACAACCGGATACAAAAAACAAAACTAGTAAAGAGAGATGGTCGATCTATGGTGCAGACTCTGCTGAGTCAGCTAGACAAAAACAACTACTACTACGATTACACTACATAACCAAGTAAGTCAACTCAGTATGTCTCAAATAACTTCAATCAGTTAGGTTTCATATTAATTTGATAGATAACATGATTTATTTCACAATTTAGGGGATGAAACACGACTTGGGTCCATCTTCTTTGCACACCCTACCTCTAGATTACTGCTCCATGCTTTCCCGTATGTCATAGGCATTGATGCTACCTATAAAACAAACATAGCAAAAATGCCTTTGGTTCAGTTCATCGGGATGACGAGTATAGGCAAAAACTTCAGCATTGCCTTCGCCTTTCTTGTATCAGAATCAACAGACATGTATGTGTGGGCACTTCAGCAATTAAGGGACCTCCTCGGGCGGACTACAACCTCTACATTTATCACCGACAGATGTCTGGCCCTGATGAATGCCTTAGAAGAGGTATTTCCTGAATCTCATCATCTACTATGTCGGTGGCACATAAGTAGGAACGTTCAGGGGAAAGCCGAGACTTATATGGGTGATAGAGGAAGGGCGGCGGCTGCAGTCTGAATGTGGACTGTGGTTGTCTACTCGAGCACAGAGCAGGAGTACAACGAGAGGTACGAAAATTTCAAGAATACATACCGAAGCTACCCACGTTTCATTACGTATGTTGCATCAGTCTAGGAGAAATACAAGGAAAAATTTGTGGAGGCTTGGGTCAAGAATGTGTTGCACTTCGGCAACACACACGACAAATAGGTAAAATTGTTAATCTTGTAATGTTTAAGATAATACAGTCATTGTTATAGATCTATAAAACTTACTTAAACATTTGATAGGGTGGAGAGCGCACATTCTTCTCTAAAGGCGAGATTAAGGAGTGCTAGACACACTTTGGATGTAATCTTTCCAAAGATTGATGATCATGTGAATACAAGCATCCGGGAGTTAAAAAAGGATTTTGAGGCAGCCAGGACAAAACACAGAAGAGAGCACATGAGGGTTCCAATTGCTGACATGATCAGGAAGGTTAGTACCCTTTGCTTAGATGAGCTAGTCAAGGAGCTTGGAAGGGCGAATTATGTGCAAATGGACAGCTCACTCTGTGGATGTGACAAGGTAACCTCTCATGGATTACCTTGCGCTTGTAAATTAAACTACATGCTGGATAGTGGTATACTATGCTCGAAGAGGGATATACATCGTTTCTGGTATACCCTAAGCTGGGAGAAACATGAATCGACAATTGATATGGTATCCTACATGGAGGAAGAACAGAATAGATGGCGAGACATAGCTTCTGAGGTAACACAGTTAGATGATCCTACTCTGATGGCGAAATGTTACAGTCAAATCCAAAACTTCCTTCACCCAGATATGGTGTGCCAATTAGGAGAGTCATTGGAACAGTTTGGGATTGGCAGACCTACCGGGCCCTCAAGACCAAACCGACGGGAACCTTCGTCTTGGGAGCGTAACCGACCAAGGGCAGGCCAGTCAGAAGGAGCGCCATCAAATAGAAGATCACGTAATAGAGGATCATCAAATCCAAGTCGATTCCTGCCCCTAGGCAACTTCCCATACTACCAAAATTTCAACCCCAACCTATATCAATATATGACTGGGTATATTGATGTTCGTGGAGATGGAATTGTGGTTTCAGGGTCATTGCTGACTACCTATATTCAAACGAAGAGAGGTGGAAAGATGTCCGTAGAGCATTGTACAATCACATGAAGAATCAAGCACCTGCGAATCAACTATACAAGGTCATTTTTAACGAAGGACCGTACAACGACATGTTAAGAGCGCTTCATTGGAATTTAGGAGGCCAGGCCAGCACCTCCAGAGAAATGGATGAACACGGAAATGGGGTTGGCGATCGCAACAAAGTACACTTCGATAGTAGTTTTCTACTCTACTGTCTTGGGGGTATGGCAAGTGCCACATACCTTCCGCTCGATAATTATACCAATCGTGATAGCCCAAGAGGAGAGATCCACATAGGAATTTGCCCCCAGGGTCATTTCGTAAGGTTCGGCATGGTTGATGACTCCCCACTCCCCCCTGTCTATCCGCAGTGGTTCTTTTATAGAGATCCAAACACTGTCGGACCTTGGATTCATCAAATACAATCTAGGTTAGATAGTTGGATCAACGTTGTACCTTAGTTTTTCTTTAACTTAGTTGTTGTAACTTAGTTTTTCTTTAACTTAGTTGTTGTAACTTAGTTTTTCTTTAACTTAGTTGTTGTAACTTAGTTTTCCTATAAATTAGTTGTTGTAACCTAGTTTTTCTTTAACTTAGTTGTTGTTTTAATCATATTGACTTAAATTTGGTCATTCAATTGTCTATTATTTCAAAAAAAAAAGTGTCTCCCCGTAACATTCAAACTTATTCAACTAAGTTTGGTGAAAAAAAAATTTGTACTGCAAATAGTAAAGTATTTTGCTATTCACAGTACAAATTAATTTTAAGTCAAATTAATAATATAAACACATAAAAATGTAATCCAACACTTTTATTTACAAAAAAAGGTTCCTGTATTGATTCCAACAAAAAAGTAACTAGTAAAATTCGCTACTAATCAACTACAAACTACTTCGGTAAATTTACTTTCAGATATCATTTTTGGAAAAAAAAACACAGCGACACATCATTACATGTGTACAACGTCAATATGAATTAAAAAAATTTTGTACTGCGGTGATTAGTAATTTTGTACTGCGAATAGCAACCCCCTTTCTTAAATTGGCAAATAAAATAAAATAGTAAGGCATAATTTATTTGCAATTTAAATTTTTAAAGATTTAATAATACTTTTAAAATCTAAAAATAATTTATTTTGTAGAAATACTTAAGTTGGTATAGATGATTTAAAATATATATAAAAAAATTCATAATTGTTAAAGGGTGATTTAATTTACTTTTTTTATTACTTTCTCGAGCTCATCATGCTGCTTCACTAAAAACTAATAAATTATATTGTATTTTTTTGTCTTAACATATTAATAAATAGTAAAAAATTATGATGAATATCAGTTTATTAAGGAAAGTGCGCCTACTTGTAAGTTTTATTTTTTTAAAAAAAGTTTAAGTAATTTTTTATTTAAATAACACATTGTTTAATAAAAAAATTAATTAGCTAAATATTATTGAGAAAATTTCATAAAATACTCTCGAATAAAAAAGTGATATATTGTGAACTTGAAAGATCTGCGGTGTTAAGGGTAGAATAGTTATTATCAATATCATTACATAGAGTAAGGGGTGTAGATTTCAAAACTTTCTAGAAATATGTAGAGATTGAGTTTAAAAATCAGGGTACACAACGAACATTTTTTTAAATATTTTGTGAATTTTCCCGTGATCGGTAGAATTTGATTTTTTTTGATCAGTTGTTGAATAAAACTGAAGAAACGGAAAGAAAAAGGTCATTAAAACAAGTTAAAAAGATGTCTGAAAGATAATTTCACTAAAGACTGATTGGTATTTTACAATTTATGATTTATAGGGCAGCGGTGGACCAAGTGGGTTCCTGTGGGGTCCTAGAACCTAGATCCCATAGTTTTTATGATAGTAAAATTTTTTTTTTAAAGTATAGTTTTAATAAAATAAAAGTGAGTAAAATACTGAAAGTTGATAATAATTTAGTGGTGGAGACATGTTCCTATATGTCAGGTTGTAATGCTCAATAAATTTATAACCACACATTTATATATAGAGGTGATCATTTGAATAGTTCGGTTAACCGAAATCTAAATTGTAAAAAATAAATTGGATTTCGGTTAAAAACTGAATTATCCAACTTAAGACCAAAACCGAATTAACCATTATTCCAAATTATCCGAATCCAAATTTTTTTAAGTGAAAATCCGAAATCCAAATCGAAATCCAAATTTTAGCTACTTTTGGATTTCAAGTTACCAAAATTTAGGGTTTGTGTTTGACTATTTGTCACTAAAGACTAGAATTAGAAAATAGAATATTCTTTTGTAAAGAAAATTTAGATAATTTGGTTAACCGAATTAGACAAAGTCAAAACTAAATCCAAACCAAATTATAATTAGGATAATTCGGTTAACCAAAATTTTTAATCCGGTTATAAAATTCGATTAAAAATTCAAAAAATAAAATCGGTTAATTCAGTTTTTGGATAAATTTAAAATATCCAAACTGAATGCTCACCCCTATTATATACCTTCAAATTTAATATATGTTAATGTCAAAAAAAATTTTAGACCACATGAGATTTGAAGGTCAATTCCATTTTATTTATTAATATATTAAAGCTTTTTAGAATACAATATTTCTTTACACAATAGTTGGTTAGTGTTCAGTTAGAATGTTCGTAGAGATTCGTTATGCAATTATTATTTTCTTTAGAGCCGTACTGCAAGTATCTTGCTTGTGTATCATTGTGTTAGCAATTTATCAAGTAAAAAACATTATTTTACAAGAGTGCTTTACTTAGATAAAATAAAACAGTTATAATCAAAATCATAAATCATCATGTTTATATGTTGGTACCACAAACATTTTGTTTATGTAACTTAATTGTGCATGTTTTAATTAGAAACACATTTTTTTAAATATAAAATATTTACCTTTTGTTTGGTATATTTTGACTGTTCATTAGTATAAGCTTAGACAAGAGCAGCAGATATAATTACAAATAGGGTATATGGTACTACCTGTTGACTTATGTTGTACTTTTTGTAGAAAAATGGTATCAATTATGTATCTAAAACAATACACAATTGTGTATAATGTTAATGGTATTTGTTATCATGCTAGTTGATAAGTGTTGGTGTACTCTGTGGTACTCTAGATATACATACAATTAATTCAGAAGCATTAAAAATCATTAAATTAAAAAATATTTCCTATTGTATTGTTACATCATGATATTTTACAAATTATATTAAACAATATTCTCTAAGTTCATAAAAAACGACTAATATTTGTGACGGAGGAGTAGTCAGTATAAATGATATAACAAAACACAAACATCACCATATATATATATATTCTTTCTTTGCTTCTTCGAAGTCAATCTCCACATCTCAATACCATCCTTAGTCTCATTCTTGCCTTCTAGTTATGAGGTGGGTATACTTAAATGTTTGTTAATTAAATTATAATAATTAGGTAACAACAACAATATAAATTTGTGATACCTTAATTGTTGATCACCTATATTTTTATTAAAGTTGGTTTGGTTCGTTTGTGGACGTTTTTAGTTTTGACAATTGTTATTATCAATTTTTGTGTTAATTTCATAATTTCTTCTCTATTTTATTTTAATAAGTATTTTTATACTAATATCAATTTCAGTATCGTCTCCGAATTATTCTCTGTTTTAAACAGACCAAATTGTCAGTTGTTAAGTGTTTATTTGTGTAGTAAACTTTTGAACGGTAAAGAGCAATATAGTATTTATTTTAGTTATGATGTTCGTACAATTTTAATGCTATTTTGGTGTTTCATCATCGATTATTAGTATATTTTAGTGTATGTTTAAGTAAAAAAACATGAGAGAGTAAACAAATCACATTAAATTATTTCCACCCAATAAGAAATTTCAACAAATATCATGTATGGTTTTGAAAATATAATAAAAACAAAACAATTTTCAATTAAGTTGAATAATTTTCCCGCAAACCCACAACCGGAAAATTTTTGCCGAAATACCATTTGAAAAAAAAAATTTACTTATGCAAAAAAACCCGCACTGGGCTGATCCATCTTGCGGTAAACCGCATCGGGTCAACGCCATTATCGGTTATTTATGTCATAAGCCGCATCAGCCAAACGCATCTTTGCGATAAACCGCATCAAGCTGATGCGGTTTATTTGCAAACCGTTACTACTCAAAAAAATCTCGGAATTTAATTTGAACCGTCGGTACTCCACGGTTTCTGTGATTTTGTTGGATAATCTTATCCAAACATTTGTAAACTAACAACAAGTTAATAAATTAGTGAATTAATTAATTACAAATTAAATTATTAATTAAACAACTAAAACTACCAAGATTAACTTTTTCCTATAACATAATAAATACCTACTTAATTTTTTGATAATTTATACACCCATTTAAAATAAACAACATGTTAATAAATTAGTGCATCAATTATAACGAATTAAATTAATAATTAAACAACTAAAACTACCAAGATTTTAAAATTGGTGCATTATTAATTACGAATTAAAATAATAATTAAACAACTAAAACTACCAAGATTAATTTTCTTCTTCTATAACATAATAATACCTACTTAATTTTTGGCTAATTTATACACCATTATAAATTAACAACAAGTTATGAAATTGGTGCATTAATTAATTACGAATTAAAATAATAATTAAAAACTAAAACTACCAAGATTAATTTTTTTCTATAACATAATAATACCTAATTAATTTTTTGACTAATTTATACACCATTATAAATTAACAACAAGTTATAAATTGGTGAATTAATTAATTACGAATTAAAATAACAATTAAACAACTAAAACTACCAAGATTTTTTTTTCTATAACATAATAATACCTACTTAATTTTTTGACTAATTTATACACCATTATAAATTAACAACAAGTTATAAATTGGTGAATTAATTAATTACGAATTAAACAACTAAAACTACAAAGATTAATTTTGGTCTATAACATAATAATACCTACTTAATTATTTGGCTCACCATTTTAATTTAAAAACAAGTTAAAAAAGTGCATTAATTAATTACGAATTAAAATAATAATTAAACAACTAAAATTACCAAGATTAATTTTTGTCTATAACATAATAATACCTACTTAATATTTGGCTAATTTATACACCATTATAAGTTAAAAACAAGTTATAAAATTAGTTCATTAATTAATTACGAATTAGCATAATAATTAAACATACTAACTTTGGAAAATTTTCGCCGAAATGTCATTTGTTTTCAATTTCAATTTCTTTTTTTTGTATATATTAACTTGTTCTAATCTTTAGGTTTTAGCATATTTGTTTGTTTAATTAGTTAACTAATTTTTTGCAATTACTTTTAATGTGTAGGAATCTCTCTAATTTCTTTTAATCCATCCAAAATTCATGAGGTTAGTATGTTGCTATTGAATTTTAGTTCCTCATTTTTAGTTAACTAATCTTTATGTGGATTTGTTGTTATAGCTAAAATGTTTTTTTATTTATTTATTTTATTGTTTAATTATTATGCTTATTCGTAATTAATTAATGAACTGATTTTATAACTTATTTTTAATTTATAATGGTGTATAAATTCGCCAAATAATTAAGTAGGTATTATTATGTTATAGACAAAAATTATTCTTTGTAGTTTTAGTTGTTTAATTATTATTTTAATTCGTAATTAATTAATGCATCAATTTCATAACTTGTTGTTAATTTACAATGGTGTATAAATTAGCCAAAAATTAAGTAGGTATTATTATGTTATAGAAGAAATTAATCTTGGTAGTTTTAGTTGTTTAATTATTATTTTAATTTGTAATTAATTAATGCACCAATTTTATAATCTTGGTAGTTTTAGTTGTTTAATTATTAATTTAATTCATTATTAATTGATGCACTAATTTATTAACTTGTTGTTTATTTAAAATGGTGTATAAATTATCCAAAAAGTTAAGTAGGTATTATTATGTTATAGGAAAAAGTTAATTTTGGTAGTTTTAGTTGTTTAATTATTAATTTAATTTGTAATTAATTAATTCACTAATTTATTAACTTGTTGTTAGTTTACAAATGTTTGGGTAAGATTATCCGACAAAATCGCGGAAATCGTGGAGTACCGACAGCTCAAATTTAATTCCGAGATTTTTTTCAGTAGCAACGGTTTGCAAATAAACCGCATCAGCCTGATGCGGTTTATCACAAAGATGCGTTTAGCTGATGCGATTTATGACATAAATAACCGATAATGGTGTTGACCCGATGCGGTTTACCGCAAGATGGATCAGTCCAGTGCGGTTTATTTGCATCATTTTGATACTTCCGCGTAATTTTTTTGAAAAAAAGTCACCGCAAGTAATTTTTTTTAAAATGGTATTTCGGCGAAATTTTCCCCCACAAACCCACAAACAATCGAAATGGAGGCATTTTATCAATTGTTCACAGCATTATGTATGGTTTGAAGGTATGTCAATGCTAACATGTGTGGTGGGGAGCATGTAGTTGCGTAGCAATTAGCATATGCAAAAATATATGCATGCGCCCCAATTGTCAACATATCTCACCTGATTTGAATAGAAAACGAACGTCCGGTGTATGATGAACAGGTATGCGCAGGCACGTCTCATCTCGTGTCTCGAACTCGAAGCAATCACACCTTGACAATGCCCCATTATTTGGAGCTTTATGGAATCAAGTCTGTCATATATAATAATGTGATATAAATTTTTACTTTTTATTTTATCCATTTTTTCTCTTCATTTTTTTTTATTTCAGTTAACAACTTACACGAACTAACAGTAACAGTTTGTAAAAGAATGAGACCTGATACAAAGTATTTGTTATAAATGGTTAATTCTAACGGTACAACCAAATGTATATTCATAGTATAATTTTGGTTAAGTTATTACAATAGATTATGGTAATTATTTTTGGAGTGGAACAGCTTGTCTCTCTCTTTCTGGATAAAGTATTCTCCGAAGATATTATTTTCATTATTATTTAACTAAATATTATTTTCATTTATTATCATAAAAAATAACATTATGCAATATTAATATTATTTTATTTATTATGATAATTACAGAATTTGTTATAATATACATTTTATTTAGAGAAATACTTCATACTACAATGCATATGTCTTGAATGTTTCATAACCATTCTATGCCTAATGACCTTTTTAGGTTAAAATTCAAAGGCTCATAATTTTTTCATAAAGAATTTATTATGAATCATTTTCTAAAGGTATTATTAGAGTATAAAATGTGTGGATTATGATTTCGAGTTGAAGATTAAGAAGGAACAAGATAAATAAAGATGTAAGTGGTTCAATCTTGAATGATGTAATTCATTAGGGTTTGACAAATGATCTTAGTATGATTGAGATACTACAAGAGATGAGAAAGAGTATTAATGTGTGTGTGAGATAGTGACGTCGCGGGTTACCTCCACGTGAAGTAGGGCTGGCGTCACTTGGCATGGTCCGCTCAGGAACGAAGCTTCCTTTTCCTGTCTGGTTGCGCGCCCGTTAACCAAGAAAAAGACGCATCAATCTTGGAGTATTTAATGATGTGTCGGAAAGATGTGCAAATGAGAATGACTGGTTATCCAACTAGACTGGTGAGACGGGGATATCAGCACCGTACGTGCTAGGTCATGAGTACTTTACACAGTAAAGTAATTGTTGCAACGGGGAGCAAGCCGTGGTAACTGGCCGAGTTTTCAACAGATGACACTTGGCTGATGTTAGGCCTAGCCTTTGCTCTAGGTCGGGTTTCTATTCGGTAAACCCAACTTCCTGGGTTCGATGCTTGATGACCATCTTACATTTTGGTTTTCATTTAAGATACATGTTTAGAGGTACAAAATATGATTAATTAATTCCTTTTGATACATAGTTAGGTCAATTACATTGTACCAAGGTATAAATAAAGAAAATTAATTAGACTAATGACAAGAGTTACTTAAAACTTATAAGCGTTGTTTTTATACTATAGAATACCAAACTAGCCCCACGTTGACATCGATATCCCCGACGAGATTGATGACTTTGTGGCCAGGCAGAAAAATGAGGAACGAACAAATAATCAAAAGATATCAAATAATTGAAATGGATAAATAATGATAACGTAATATAATAAAAAGTGTTTAGTAGAAAGTAATACTATAATAAAAAGTGAGTTCATTGTTCATAGAGAAAAGTACAACAACCCAAGCTCCTGTGTCCGGCCGGCGGTCGGTCTTTTTTTTTTTTTTTTTTTATCCCCGTTCCAATCTTTCAGATAAAAGATCTATACATAAGGGGCAAAAATCGATAAAAGAACACATCACACACTACTACTATAATTTCACACTCTCATCTCGCCCGTCTCTCTCTCTTCCTCTTCGCTTGTACTTCTCTTCTCATATCTCTCCACGACTACTCTCTCTCTCTCTCTCTGTCTGTATCACGCGTAAAGGCGAGGAGATCTGACTCTTTTTCAGCTGAATCTTAACTGGCCCTTCACCAAGGGTCTGACTCGGCGCGATCTTTCGTTTCGATATCCTTTTTTCGGGGTAAAAAATCTATTCAATTTTCAGATTTTCGAAAGTTTATGTCTTTTTGTGATAGCAGTTTCGATCTCGTTTTGGGACACTTCTTTTGCTACTCGATTTCATTCATTTCTCATTTCTTCCGCCGATCTTGATTCAATTCGTGATTTTGTTGTTTGATTCGAGTTGACGATCTTCTTGCTTGCTAATTTCAATCAATCTTGGTATCTGCTGGTGTTGCGACTTGCACTTGCCTGGTTTTTCGGGGGTTTTGTGAGGTCTAAACGTTTGGTTGAAATCATTTCCATTTCAGGCCTGTCTTGTTAGATCTGTTTCTAGTGGATATTGATCTGATCAATAATTCGTTGTCTTTTTCATTTCTTTGAATTAAAGAAAGGGTTTTGCTTGGTTATTACTGCATGCATGGGTCAATATCACCCTGCTTGTTCTTAATTATTTTGTCTGATTCCCTCATCCGTTCGAATTATCGCCTTTCAATTTTGTATACGCTGCACAGAACTAAGATCTTGTGTGCATGTTTGTGTGGTGCGGCATGACATACTTTTGTTCATGAATCGTGTTGTATGGTAAGGTTGGTTTCCTTATGGGCGACGGTTGGAGAAAATTAAAACTGGTTCTTTATATCGAGTCTTTGCGTCATTTGGATCAGTTATCAGAAAAAATAAAAACAATACATGTAAATGTTTATAGATAGTCGAACTAGCTGATGCTTAAAGTGTGGTGATTAACTCTGTCGTGATATAGTTAGTTTTTTAAAGAAATGTGCTCTCATTCCCCTGAGATTGAATGACTAATGATCATCCTCATGGCCATTCAGATTTGATACCTGCACTATTTGAAATATGCTTTTCTGTATGTTGTAAAGATATTAAATTGTAGTTACTTAGTTCTTTCTGCTTTTTTATCTCCACACTAATTTCCACAATGTACTAATTTCTTCTAATTGGATTGAATCTGTTTCAGTCTGTAGCCAGCCATGGGAATGGAAGTTGCTGGAGCTGACCAGCAGCCCACAGGAATGGTGACATCAAGACCGAAGAAGGTGTGTCTAGTCCCCTGCACACCATGGAGAATGGAAAGCCCATTTGACCAATGGTGCTTCTGAGGCCATAACGTTTGGATCCCATGGACCAGATGAGCCAGCAAAGTAGAGGTTGAGAACAAACCAGTGTCCAATTACCCAAAGGATGCAGTTGAGGACTGGCCTGCTCCAAAGCAGATTCATTCGTTTTACTTTGTCAAGTACAGATCATACGAGGACCCAAATGTCAAGGCCAACTTGATACTGCTGATAAGGAATTTGGGAAGAGGAACCAGCAGAGATTTCAGATGATTGAATCGTTGAAAGCTCAAAAGGTAGCTTATATTCTCTAGCGTATAAGTGCTTAAGAAGAAGCCGTTCTGTTAGAAATTGTAATGATATGTTCCTTGTTGTAAGTTCATAAATGTGCTCTGATTTTCTGTTTCTTACCTTTTCTCTTTTTTTTGCTTTGGCTTTCATTCCCCCCCCCTCTCGCAGACAATCAAGTATCAGATTATTGACCAGTTTGAAAGCACTGGGCGATGAGAGGGGCAAATACTATACAATAACTGGAAGATAAGAGAAAGGATATGAAACCTCTTCAAGATGCTCTTGGAAATTTTACGCAACCCTAATGGTCCGCGCATGTAAATGTGCTGGGCAGAGAGGAGCAGACTTGTGCTCCTCTGAGGAAGAACTCAATCAGCGTGTGAGTGAGAACTTCAACAAAAACAATCTGGCATTAAAATTCCTTTTTTGTTTCTCCTTGCTGCTTGCTTTATATTCTTCATCTAACCTCAATAACATCTATACTGCAGATACAAAGCTTACAGTATCGGATTCAACATGAAGTCATCCCTTTGACAGAGGAGAAGCAAATTCTTAGAGAACTAAACAACTAGAGGCGACCAGGCCTAAGGTTATTGCTGGTGCAACTGAGAGAGCTCAGATCCAAGAAAAATTTGGCCAGAAAGAAGTAATCCAAGACCAAGTTAAAGTAAGTGACATTCTTCCTAGACATGACAGGGCAACACCGTCTGTGTCTTTAAGGACCAAATTATCTCAAAAAGCATGTTAATATAGAATTTGACTGTCTTATTGTTATTGATACTTGCGATGCTTCAGCTCATGGGCACTGACCTTGATGGTGTGAGGAAGGAGCAACTAACCCTCAAACAGAAAATTAGCAAGCTTAAAGAGGAGCTTGAAGTGGTAATGCTCAGATTAATAGAATACAGGAGGAGCTAGATGGTACAAGTGAGAAAAGGACAAAGCTATGGAAGTCATTCAGAAAATGAAAGCAGCGTGATGAAGGAGTATGTATAAAGTTGCATTGTTCTTCGCTTGATATAACTTGTTCATTTAATAATGTGTTTATTTACGTCCGGAACTAAACTTGGTCTCTTCTTCTGCAGAACTTGTTGCTTATTGGACTGAGTTACACGTCCATGAATAATGCTTGATAGATTGAACCTGCCTAGATTCAAAACTTACTATACAGATGCTGACAGTTAATTGTCCTTGTTTTTCTCTCCCTGCAGAATGCATGCTTTTATCAAAATCGATCCCTCTTGAACAGTGCAAGGGAGCTTGCCGCACAGAAGAATGTTAAAGCCCTTGAGGAACTTGTTTCTGCAGAGGTCGTTCCTGTCCATTCATAGAAATCTTTCTCTATGAGAGCATTGTTTCCTCGTAAAATTTTGCCTGAATAAAATCCTAACTATTTTGTTTATGGAACAGGTCGAGAAATTCATGAACTCTTGGAATAGTAGCAAGGCTTTTAGGAATGATTATGAAAAAGAATCTCGACTTCTTTGGACATTCGTCAACTAAGTAGAGATGGGCGTATGAGAAATCCAGATGAGAAGCCTTTGGTGTTGATTGAATCCACGAGGGCAGTTGAACAACAGGCGATCAAACCCAGCTTGAAACCAGCAAAAGAAGATTCTAAAGCTTCCAAAGACCAGGAGAGTGTGCCACCTCAGAAGAAATCCAAGAAGGAAACAACAGAAGCAAAGCAGCTTCAGTGTGCACGAGCCTTAGAAGAGGAGGAGATCTTTGTTGTGGAAAAGCCCAAAAAAGATGTTCAAAAGAAGAAGAGATAATTGATGAAGCCAAGCTGAAAGCAATGAAAGGGAAGAAGAAATGGCAAAGCAGAAACAAGCGTTGGAGAGGAAGAAGAAACTGGCTGAGAAAAATGCTGCCAAAGCAGCCCTCAAGGCTCAGAAGGAAGCTGAAAGAAACAGAAGGTAAATGACTTGATCAGAAGATTCTCTATATTCTTCTGATCATCTCGTCTTGTGTTCTAACATGTTTTATGTTACTGTTGCTTTAATTTATTAAATTTGAAACTGAGGGTGGATCGCTTCGGTATTTATTTCTATCTACAGAAGAAGCAGAAGAAGATGTAAAGCCTTCCAATCAAGACGAAGCCACTGCAAATGAATCTGAGGTGGTTGATGAAATTTACAGCTGAAGATGAGAAAGTTGAGGATACGGTACCCGTTGAGAGACCAGGGAGACTGCCACAGTCAGTCCAAGGACCCGAGGGAAGGCTCGTGAAGCTCTCCCAAAGGCCATTCTGAGAAGGAAGAAGTCTAACAACTACTGGATGTGGGCTGCTCCCTAGGCAGCCTTGGTTGCGTTGCTTGTAGCACTTATATAAATATGCTCTCTGATGGGAGGACTTTGAAAACAGGACATGATGATAGATGATGGATCTACTGCTCGCGTTCCAATCTGCCTGCTAAGATGGGGGCTAGATAGCTAGTGGTTATGTATATCATAATCTATGAACTTTTGGGTTATTTCAAAGCTCTTCCTTCTTTTTTCTTCTCTTTTTTTATCTCTCTCGATAGATCAGACAGTAATGGTAATGCTCGTTGGTAGGGTTGAGGAAGTTTGAGGCACTTACGAAGGAACTATGTAGACTTCTTTTGTATGTTTCTTAACCTTTTTGACACAGTTATTTTGCTTTGGTAAAGAAAACCTTTTGAGTTGAGAATTTTGTTTTCTCATTTTGTGGCTACTACATTTCGCATCTGCGAGCGAGCTTCCAGCAGAAACAGGTATGCAAGTCAAGACTGCCTCTCCCCTGTATAAGTATAGTCCTTCCTGCTAAGTGTCATTTCTTAGGAATGAACGAGAGAGCTTGCATGAGTGTGATCATAAGAGTTGATGTGAATTGTTGGTTTGTGTGACATGTGGAGAAAAAAGAGGTGCAATTATTTTTCAAAGCTTGTATAGAAGAGTATCTAAGAAGAATTCAGTGATTTGTCTAAACTGGACGATCATTACATATGAATTATCCTTTGATAGTAGGATGTATGCGTTTTTATAAAACATGCTACTTTCTGCAATCCTCAAAAAGAAAATGTCTTTCGTCTTGCCTATAACTACTTTAACTAAGACGCCGTTCGACTACCGCTTTCAAATCGTTTTAAGCTTATTGTGGTTAACAAATCTAACACTGTCATGTCAAAATAAGACCCTCTCAACTATTGACGCGTGTCTTCCAATGGAGAGTAATCTCCGACTCGTGCAACGAACCTAAATGTGATCCACAATTGAGGTGTGTATTTATTGGGGTCGTTCTCCCACTGCCTCCTCCAAAAGCTACAAATACTGTTTAATCTACCTCTAGTTAACTTATTGTAACTTGACACATATGTACTGGGTTAAATTTTAACTAATAATACAATGACACATGGCACACACCAAAAGTAAAAAAAGACATTAATTTCTTATTCGTGAATACAGAACGGTGCCATTATCTTTTGCTACATTTTTAAGGTACAATTTGTATAGTAAAAATATATGTTTTATAAGTTTATCGTACAAGTTGTATATTTAGTATAAATTCAGAATATTACAATTCATTGTATATAGGGATGGCAACGGGTCGGGTTCAGGTTGGGTGATGCTCCACCCGACCCGTCACCCGTTTTTCATCCGCACTATCCGATCCGACCCGTCACCTGTAACTTCATCATCCGTTTCACCCGTCATCCGTAACTTCATCACTCGTTTTACCCGTCCCTGTTTATATATTTTTCAGTAATTTTTTTTGTTTTTAGTATTTTATATAAGCTTAATTAAAAAAAAATATATTCATATTTGTTCAATAATACATCCACATCATCTAATATCAATAACATACTTAAAACATGGAGTATTAACCAAAATATTTCTAAATTATCTCAACAAATATGGATATGTATATTTTTTTTATTTAATATAAATACATACGGGTGACGGATCGGGTGAACGGGTCGGGTGACCGGGTGAAAAATGTTCACCTGCACCCGTTTCATCCGTTACCCGTTTATTTCGGTTTTTTTACCCGTTTTTGCGCTCGGGTGGTCGGGTGAAACGGGTACCCGTCACCCATTATCATCATCCTAATTGTATATCTTCACATATATACATCACTACAGTTTTGAATGATCATATGTATAGTTTTTTGAATGATCATATGTATAGTTTTAAATAACTGAATGTACATACCAGGGAAGAAGGGGATGTGTGTTTTGCGTAGGGTGATTTCCTTGGAATTGGAAATAAATAACTAATCAACGGTCAATTATCATTGATCAATGATTGTTGGTCATCGGTTAATAACTATCAACGTCTACTGGGGTAGGTGGTAACTATATATCACCGGTCAACGTCTACTCGTGTAGGTGGTGAGGAGTCAAGTTAAAGAGATTTGAGGTAATCTCATTCTCTTTACCTTTCCTTGAGAAAAACTAGATAAACAAACCGTACGAAACTAACACAAATTTGAGGTTGGGGGCTGTCCGCACCGAGTATAATACAGCCTTGTTCAATTAGCAGTCCAGTCAGCAGTTGATTGGACTTTTTTGCTGACTGGGTTATCTTTTTACTATATTAACTTTAATTAGTTGTAACTTATAATATAAAGTCCAAAATGAAAAATTATATCATTATTCGCCTAAATTCGAGCTCTTCAAA
This sequence comes from Limonium bicolor, assembly GCA_023374045.1. Lineage (NCBI taxonomy): Eukaryota > Viridiplantae > Streptophyta > Magnoliopsida > Caryophyllales > Plumbaginaceae > Limonium > Limonium bicolor. The sequence goes on from CM041781.1 coordinate 281,012,429, forward strand.
ACAAGACCAGTCGTGGATATATTTTGACAACTTTGAAAAAAATATATTTTTACATGTTATGATGATACACTAAAATGATAATGATTCATTAATTTTGATATTATGATTCATTAAAATTGATATTATGATTTACTAACTAATAAGTAGTGAATTAGATAACACACTTTGAAACCGATATAAATTATTATTATTTTGTAGTGTATTATTACTGTATGGTGTATTTTAAACCTTATATGGTGAATCATGTATTTCTGTACATACCAAATTTATTTTGTGTTATATTATTGTTTAATTTTTATATGTTTATATGATACACTAAAATGATGATATGATTTATTAAAATTGATATTATGAGTCATTAAAATTGATATTATGATTCATTAACTAATAAGTGGTGATTTAGATAACACACTTCATAACCGATAACAAATTATTATTGTTTTGTAGTGTATTATTATTATTGTATGGTGTAATTTAAATCTTCTATGGTGAATCACTTATTTTCATACATACCAAATATTGTTTATTGTATTATTGTTTTTTTATATGTTTGTGATGATACCAGGGCCGTCTTGATGATTTTCGGGGCCCTGTGTTAAAGTTTAAAATGGGTCCTTATAGAATTAATTATGTAAATATAAAAAAATATTAAATAAAAATATGTAGAATAAAACCCCTAGCATTACATTTAAAATAATTTTAACATTTATATAATTTTCTCATGACAAAATCTAAAATAAGAAAATAAAAAATGTGGGCCCCCAAATATCGGGGGCCCTGTTCCGTCGCCCCACTTGCACCCCTCTGAGAGTCGGCCCTGGATGATACACTAAATGAAGATATGATTCATTAGTTGAGATTATGGTTCATTAAAACTAATATTATGACTATTAACTAACAAGTAGTGAATTAGAAAAAAAAAACTTGCAACTAATAATGGATCATTATTGAAACACATTATTATTATTATTATTATTATTATTATTATATTATTATTATTATAATTATTATTATTATTATTATTACTACTACTACTACTACTATTATTTTTTTATGGTGTATTATTACTTATATGATGTATTTTAAGTCTTATATAGTGAATCATATATTTTTTTAACATACCGTTTTCAAAACAGACAATGAATCATTATTGTTTGTAGTGTATTATTATTGTTGTATAGTGTATTTTAAACTATATCTAGTGAATCAAGTATGGTTGATATGTATAGATATATACATATAAAAATATTAAATTTTAAAATTGTCAAAACATATCAATGTCTGGTCTTGTTTTGAAGAGTTTGAATTTAGATGAACAGTGATATAATTTTTTTCATTTTGGACTTGTATTTTAAAAGTTACAACCAATTGAAGTTAATATAATAAAAAGACAACCCAATCAGCAAAAGAGTCCAGTCAACAGTTGACTGGACTGCCACATCAAGTGAGCCATGTACACTCCGGAACGGACACGCTGCACGATCGACGTTCTGTGAAACTAAATCATTACGATTTTCTTACCTCATTATCCCAACAAATGCATCCTTAGTATCTTATTTTAGACGCATAATATATACTTTAAATATAGGGAAATTACATGAATTGTCTCATTATTTTTGTTTATTTCATGAAATAAAGTTACAAAATGTCACTACATTTTTTAAAAAGTCCATGAATTGCAACATAGTCATTAGCGAGAAAAAAGACAAAAATATCCCTATCCCTGTTAAAAGATACACAAAAATTCATAAAAAAAATTCAAAATACCAATATATATAAATTTAATAATATTATTAAAGTGAAAAAAATGTAAAATGTATTAAAATATTATTAAATAATCAAAAAGTAAATATAATTTATTTTAATTATAATACAATAAAAATTATTTTAAAACCCTTAATTTATACTCCCTCCGTTCATTAATATTTGTCGTTTTAGGATGTGATTCTTGTTCAAAATATCTGTCATTCTAGCTTTTTGACACACTCTTTCCACTTTTACCCCTACTATTCAATTAAAAGTAATTATTATCTAAATGGAAAAGTAAAAAGTAGGGGCACATGCGTCATTGTCCTACTTTTCTTAATAAGTGTGCAAGTTTCTAATGACAGTTATTGTTGAACGGAGGGAGTACTATTTTTCTACCAATTAAGTACCATAATTTTTAAAAATCAAGTACCATAACTTTTACCATATATTTTTTTACATTATTTGTTTTACCAATTTAATTTTTCATTCAAAATAAATATTTAATATTTTTAACTAATATTTAGGATTTTTTTAATTTATATTCTACTTTGTTGATAACTTTATGACATTACATATTTTTGTTATCTACAAAATATTATGTTATAATTATCTAAAATATAGAATATAAATTCTTAAAATATTTTTATGCATATTATTTTAAAATATAATATATTATATTTTGAATAAAATAATTTAAATTAGTATAAAATAAAGATAATTTAAAAATGTATGCTATAAAATATGGTACTTAATTGGTTTAAATTGATAGAAAATTTGATATAAATTATGTATTTAAGACTTTATATTTATTTTGTGGTACTGAATAATATAATAAACATCTAAGAAATATTTACTTCTTCTATATTTACTTTTTTCAATTTTTTCTTCAATTCTTATAACATTTTTTAATTTTTATATATATTGTATAGTATTTTGAATTATTTTTTTGAATTATTTTTACACTTAGGGTTATATATTGTAAACTTTAAAAGTACTTTTTAATGAGTAAGGATATTTTTATCTATTTTCCCTCTATACAATAGCTATAGTGATATTTCATAAACTTTTATAAAATGTAGTGACATTTTATGATTTTGTTTTTCCCCAAGGCATTTCATGAACTAACCAAAAATATTTAACAATTTTATGAAATTTCCCTTAAATATACTGTAAAACTAAAACCTAATGGGTTCATTTAGGGACTGCTGCTGGGGGCTGCTGTTGGTTCCTGCTGCTAGAAATTGAGAAGTTATCTACTGATGGTTTTGCAGAAGCTGTTAACTGTTGTTTTGGGGCGTTTGGTGGAAGTCTGCTGTGGTTTTAAAATCTGTTATTTTTATTGCAATTAGTAAATTGTATGATACATTTACTAAAAACTGTTAACTTTTGCATGTTAATGATTTTACAACAATTCGACTTTTTAAAAATGTTTTCTATTGTGAATTTGATTGAATTATGCACTTCACATACTTTAGTTACTGCAAAACCAAAATTAAACTACTACATATCCAAAATTACACTAAAAATATTTCATACACTAATTGTTTCATATAAGTTGTACATAATATAATTAACATACATGGTCAAGAAATTTAAACCATTGTCGAGATAATGCCAACACACCCACATGCAGGGGCGGAGCCGCAAACGTTTGTTAAAGGGGGTGGATTTTTTTAATTATATTAATTAATATTCTTAAATTTTAAAATTTTAAAATTAATACAAAATTTCAAAATTTATATATTTAAAAATTGATATTAGATATATAGTTTGATATAAAAAATTAAATAAAAATAAAAATATAAATTAATATATAAAGAAGTTTGATTTACCTTTTTTTATTGCTCCTTAAAAAATGGGAATACTAAATTATACGTTAATGCTAATAATATAGAACAATAGTTCCAAGCTAGTAGCTTTTTTTTTCTAAAAAGTTCTTATACAAATTATTTTGAGTAAATTTAATATTATTTTCATTTGTAAATTTGTAATAAAAAACTAAAAACACTTGTTTTATGGATGTAAGAGGTATATGATTACTAAGACTGGTATAATAATCAGTTCTACTTTAGACTATATTGCTATAAAAATATTAAGAATTTTTTTTATCTATTATAGACTAAAATGATTATTTACAATATAATTCTAAAATAAATATTACGTATTAATCAAAATAAAATTGATAATAAATATAATTTAGTGATATCATGGTGATATTTTACAAAATGTAATGGGGCGAACAAAAATCTATTAACATAAATAAACTATATAACTAACAAAACTAAAACTAATTTAAGCATATACCCGAGGGAGTTGGGAGGGCCACACACCCCCCTCTCCGCCCCTACCCACATGGTTAATCTTATAAACTAGAATAATAAAACTCAGTCTAAGTTCATTTAGCTTACTCACATCATATGACCACAGATGCCATAACCTCATCTGCAATAGCTTCACGAAGAGTGTCCATTGACAGCTCGTTTGGATCATACTCAATCTTCACATCATCATCAATCCCACCATCGTCTTCTTGCTCATCATTTGCATACCTTTGTAGTCGTTTTCAAACTCATTAAAGATGGATTCAAGTAGATCAAGTAGTCATATGTAGTTATTTAACGAAAAACACGCTGAAACCTGAAACTATCCTACTTTGATCCGTTGGTGAGTAATGTGGTACGCAGTCTAAAATATACCAACGCTTCCTAAGAACACCAAAAACCCTTTCAATTACGCTATACAAATACGAGTGACATTTGTTGAAGATCTCCTCACGACTAGTGGGTGGAGCACCCCTCCATTTGTGATGAGTGATATCACGCGGAGAAAGGTGTGATGACACCTCCACGATTTGCGTATCCCTTGTCGGCTAAGAAATACTTTCCTACATCATAAAATGAAATTTGGTCAGTCAATATGTTAGCATCATGGGCAGAGCCTTCCCAGCCGGTGACTACAAAAGTGAACAACATGTCGAAACAACAAATTGCTAGCACGTTCATCGTTGTCTCCTTCTTCCATCCTCTGCAAGTCATCTGCATATGCTCGTCTACGATGATCTTAACATGTGAACCATCCAGAGCTCCAATCACATCCTTTGCACCTTTAACAACAGTTTAATGTTATACATTACAAATAATGTCGTATCATGGTTGTTTCGTAGTAATAATGAAGTATGTACCTTGAACGGATGGTAACATGAGTTTGTCTGAATAATTTCTGGCACATCACGAAAAAGTGAGTCACGTGGCTTCACAATATCCCGATCGAACAAGTCCATTGCGTTGAGTGCTTCATGGAAGTTACGAGATACAGTTTCACGAGAACAAGCAAATCATTCTTGGGTATCTCTGTTCGTTTGTTGCTTCGTTAATATATGTAAGAACAATCCGACCTTCGTCTTCATACTAAACTCAGAAGTTCCCTTCAAACCATATTTTTGAAAGATTGTCGAGCACAAACTTCAGAAGTTGTGTTTGTTCATTCGAAATGCATTGAATATTCTTGTATCATCACAAGAATGCAACATGTCATCTATCCAATCCTGACTAGTAAATACGCTAGAGTGTAATCTTACACGTGGTGAAGGGTTGTGCACGATTGCAATTTCCGCAAGACCAACTGTTGCAATCGCATCAGCATCGGCCTGTATTGAATTCGTCATGTTCTTCATGAACTCCATATAGGAATCTTCATTGTCAAATATTCTTCCTCCTTCTCTACCCAATTGTCCATGCTATTTATACATAAAATTGAATTAATTTAATTCATATTATATATGTCATCATAAACATGATATTACAAATACTTAAAATCCATCAATAAAACTTAAAACGCGTTCATAAGACTACACTACACCATAAAAAAAGTCCTACAAATCTACCATTACATAGCCGTATACATGGGATATTTTGGAAAACCCTAAACAAGATATGCCATTGAATCCATTCATCCCATACTCTTCTCGTACTCGTATAAATTCCAGTGCCAAGCAGTCGAGTCCTTATGGCGTAGGAACACCTCTCGCTTCTTGTCATCATATACCAAAGAAGGCGCAAACAAGAACTCCTTACTGTCAAAGTCAACGCCTTCAATGTTGTAGAGGTGATCCATAGCTGCACCGATGGATGTCTACTCTTTAGCAATCTTCTTAGCTACTGTTGTTTCTCTCACGCTCCTCTTGTTTTTCATTTTGATGGTCTCATCAATGCTCTTTAGTCGTAGCACTGTCTCATCGTACTGTCACATCCTCTGAGTCTTTTTGCAACCTCCTGAGTCCTCATAAGAAGAACATCTCTTCCATTGTGATGAAGAACTACTTGGGCAAGGAGTGAACTTAGATGTCACAACTGGACTGGTGGTGGGTGTTAAGTCGACCAGAGATGTATCCCAGACTTGTGGTCGGGTGTAGGTATTGAACCCCAATTCATCTTGTCCCCATCCCGTAGTGTCTCCTAATTCTTCCACCCCCAAATCATGTCGGCAATACAGTTCACATAAGAAGACTGGTCTATGGGGTTCACATCATTCATCTGCGGTATGTACCCTAACATTTCCATGTCAGAGGCCACAACGCTTGAGTTAGCATGTCCCGAGGTCGAGAACTTTCGGGGTGCCACGAGCTACATCCTTGCCAAACACAATATGCATGTTTTTCTCAATCTCCTCTGTGAAACAGTATTTTTTGAACCGATTAGATTTCTTGTTCTCCTACATAACAAGAAAGAGTAACAAACTTAGTATTGAAGTAAGTATTAACCTGAATTTTTGCCTTCCACCATTCGAACGGTGCATCTGTAGTACTTAACTTACGCTCCCACCCCAGACCGGACTCGCCCTTCATCTCAAGCCATAGAACCCAGTTCTTTTTTAACCAGTCATACTTGTTCTTGAGTTTGTCAAAGCCCCAGGGTTTGTTTGATCTACGCTGAAATTCAGCAACACATGGCTTCCAAGTGACTGTCTTACCAATGACAACTCCCGATTGTCCTAAACTCACATTCAAGTATTTGGCTAATAGCTCACATGCTATCTCATTAAGCTCGAGGGTCCAACTTGCATTTACTTGTGCATTTTGCTCTTCATCGTCATCAATAGCGACAACTGGTTTTTCCCCTTGCTTTGCTTCTTCATGGACAACGCCATATAATCATTTAAACAACTTTAGATGTGTATAACTAGTCATAGTAGGCGAATATTCTAGTAATTGTAAGACTATAGTTTCAATTTTAGTTAGAAAGAAACTGCATCTTGATGCTATGTCGAATAGCCGAACCAATCATCTTCCTGTTCTTTCATCTCTTCTTCCTTTGTTGTATGGGCTAACCTTTTAGTCCACACGAGTGTGACAGACATCATTTGTTTGACATTTCACTCAGAGTAAAGCTTGTTAGCCTCTCATCATCGCTTTAATAGTTAAAAAAATACTAAACACAATTGAGATTACAACTTCTCATTAAAGGCTTATAATAATGTAATATCTGTTAATCATTTGCAGTCTTATATGTAACTTTTAAATCACAACCACCTCAAAGTTTTAGAACGGCGACTTAGAAGTATTAGGAGAGTTGTTCATCCTAATAATGGCAACAATTCTAAAAGAAGAGGCAGAGAAGCTCTAACTCAAAAGGTTTAAATATCCTAACAACTACTATTAAAGGCTAACTTAAAAAATATACATCATTGTTGTTATAATTGAGTCTTAAATGCACACATTTCATAGCTACTATTTAAGGCTCAAAACATAAGAAGTACATCTACATTAAAGCAATTATTTTTCATAAATAGTTTTCATCATTGCCTTCTTGCTTACCAAATATGCCAACCAGCTCAACCGACTTATGAGTTCTTAGTTGATGGCAACAACATAGTGATAAGCCTCAGACTTATCATATTATAGTAGTTATAATTATAAGTTATTGACGGAAATAAGATTAAATAGTAAGTATTTATGTTATATTATGTATTAAAGTGTATTATTTGTTCAGACTTATGTTTTTATATGTTTTTCATGCAAGGAACGAATTTCTAACACGAAGACGGGTGTTACCGGGTATGAAAGTCGGATGACTTCTGCACGACACGAGTATGAAGCAGAAAAGAAGTTACTGTCGGGCATAGTGCCGGGTAATTCTTATCCGACACAAGCAAAAGTCACCTCGGTTGACCAGACGATGGCAGTTAACGACCGTTACCAATCCAACCTATGCCGGGTATGGTGCCGGACATCCCATGTCCTGCACAAGTACCTTTTGCGCCGATTTGACGGTTTCGACCGTTAACAGTTAGCACGTGTTTAATACGATGCTGGATGACATTTACCCGGCATAGCACCCGGCACCAAGGAAGAAAGATGCCTATAAATAGGCCGTTGGCCTACACTTTTCCACACACTTCAACATCCTATACACTCCATTCATTCTATAATTCCGCACTCATCCAAGGTGTTGGTGTCCAAGGAAGTTCTATGCAACTTTCCACGCGAAGAGAAGGAAATCATGGCGGGTTAAGGCTACGACCAATTCCCTTGTCTCCTTTGTATCCTCTCTCTCTCTCTCTCTTTATCTGAGTGGATGGTGGAGTAGAATTCCTTGTCGTCTTTGGTTAGGAATGATTCTCCTTGCATATACTCTTATGGTTATCAATAAAGTTTGCAAGTTTCAAACTAAGATTTGGATCCTAGTGTCAAGAAGAATAAAGTTCGCTACTTGATCTACGTTTCTTCAAAATTCTAAGAGAATTGGTTAAGGGATCTTAGTCGTCTTAAAGTTTGTTGTTCTATGGATGGGAAACATGACCTACGATTTGGAATTAACCTATCTATTCTCCTCTTTCTTGTTCGTTTATCGGTGAGAGATTTGCTGGTTTCGATAATGGATTGAGAGTGTTTGTTTTGACAAAGAAACTGTAAAACAATCTTGACATTTTGAACCTGCCGGGTGTCTGATGTCCGGCACATTCAAAGTTCTTGAATGTGTCGTGCATTCTTTGTCCGGCAACCTATCGGGCACATTCAAAAGTTGGTTAATTCGAAATTTGTCAACTTGGTTTTGTGATCACACTTGTTCTTACCTTGATTATTACTCCGAGTCAAAGATATTTCATTGTATATACCACTTAGTTAGGATTTTTAGTTAGTTTATTTAGTTTAGAATTGATATTTACATTTCCCCCTTGTTTTAGAATAGGCTATTACTAGGATTAGGACTAATTTTCTATTAAGTCCCTTGGGTTCGATACTCTTGATCGTAATCTACTCACACTATATTCCGACCGGGATTTTTGTTACCCGTAGTAGAGTTGTAGGATTATTTTATTATTTTATTCAATTTTGTACATCCTTTCCCCCTACAATTTGTCTGTTAACACATTGTAATGCAAGGACTATAGCTATGAAATTAGGATTTAGGTACTCAATTATTAGCCAGATATTAACTTTATGGTAACTTGTTACCTTAGTTAATACCCACATCTTGTGAATGGTAGACCAAGAACTCAGCATGCATCAATGATCTGGGAGGTGCAACAACATAAACCAGCCTGCTCAAGGTAATAAAATGTCCATTAATCAGCCACATCAAGCACAAATGGAGTAAACCATTTAAACCCAAAGCAGTTCACATACCAAAAAGTGCAAGAATTAGAGTAAACGGAACTTCCAAAATAGATTTCATACCTATGCTTGATAATAAGACAGAAGTTGTTACCAGTTCAATGACCCACAATCACATTTTTCACGGTGTAACATGCAGATAACAGAACAACTGTATGTCAGCTTAATTTTTTTTTCAAGAGAAATCAATGCATTCAACAAAAACTGCAGTAGTTGGGCAGATCTGCATCCACAGAACAAACACGAAGCAGTTCACATACCAAAAGTGAAAAAACTAGAGTAACCAGAACTTCCAAAACAGATTTCATACCTATGCTTGATAATAAGGCAAAAGTTGCTATCATTTCAATGACCCACAATCACATTATTCACTGTGCAACATGCATATAACAGAACAATTGTATGTCAACTTCAAAAAAATTTCAAGAGAAATCTATGAATTCAACAAAAACTGCAGTAGTTGGGCAAATCTACATCCACAGAACCAACCAAAAGCAGTTCACATACCAAAAAGTGCAAAATTAGAGTGAACAGAACTTCCAAAACAGATTTCATACCTATGCTTGATAATAAGGCAGAAGTTGTTATTAGTTCAATATCCACAATCACATTACTCACGGTGCAACATGCAGATAACAGAACAACACTATCAGTTTCAATTTTTTTCAAGGGAAATCAACGAATTCAATAGAACGTGATTTAGTTGGGGGACACCAACGAATTCAATGATAGAAATAAGTAGAAAGTCACAATGGAGTCAGTCACCATGGTTGGGGTAAACAACATATTTATTGTGTACATCCTATATTTTGCATTAAATTAAAGAACGTGTCACTACAGATCTAGCACCGTAAACGGTTTCGAAAACGAACCCCAAACGAGTCTTAAAACTGCAAAACAAGCTTTGTCCGAACTTGTGTCCCGACGTTGACGTTTCGACACAAGTCGAGAAAACGTACTGAAGAAATCAAGGTGTCCGAACTTGTATCCGGACATTGATGTTTGGACACAAGTCAAGAGTTTGCAAACAGAAAGTAGAAGTGTCCGAACTTGTGTCCGGACATTGATGTTTGGACACAAGTCGAGAGTCAAAAATAGCAGCGTCTGAACATGTGTCCAAACATGTAAGTTTGGACACAAGTTTCGATAAAAATCCATTCGTGGTCCGAACATGTAAATTCGGACCAGTGTTGAGACTTATAGTTCAGGCCCGTCCTCACATGCTGTCCGAACATGTAAGTTCGGGCAGATATTCGACACACACATACAACGAAAGGAAAAATGTTCTCGGGGCCTGTCCGAAAATGTATGTTCGGACGAACGTTCATACAGGTCCCTAATTGAGAAAACAGATAGAAAAATACAGTCATAAAGAGTACAAAATAACATGACAATATTGACAATAGATAGTGATTGACTTACAAGCAAATGTAGTGAATGTTTACCATTAAAACATAGCGGAAAACACTTTCAAATCCAGAGTGCTACCGCCACACTCCACCTTCTGGAGTGCTCAGGCTAAAACTATAACAAATCAATCAAAACAAATGTTTAAACATTGTAATCCAGAATAAAAAATACGGCAACTCGAATGTTGTAAACTAACTATTGTAGCTTGAACATAACAACCCAAGTAATGCAATTCAACTACTCCTAATGCTAGGTGATAGCGCATTCCCAGCCCCCAACTTCAGCAACCATTATCTGCGATCAGAAAACAATATACAAAAACACGAAGGGATCGCGCAAATCAGTGAAACTGAGTAAACATTGTCTCATTGTGTAAAATACATTTTGAAACTCTTTTTGGATTTACAAGCCAATAATACAAACAACATCATTTCCAACCAAAACCATTTCCAATAATCACCATTTATCAAAATAATTCGGGGGAGAGCTTTCACTAGAATTCCAATCACAAGTATACGCGGACGGTACTTCTAACCTAAAGGAGTAGATCATAGAGCTTAATTGCATATCAGTGTTTGCAGTGTAAATCAATGTATATATATACGAGGTACAAAGTACCAACAATTACACGGAGCACCATAAAGGTTCCCAATTTACACGGAGCGCTATAAAGGTACTAACAATTCACACAAAGCACCAATCGGTACCAACCAAGTAATCAATCCAGTGAAAGTCTCCCAAAAACAGTAAACTTTTCCAATTTGTAAAATCATTGAATCCAGAATACGTGGGGGAATACATTCCCAACTTCCAAAATCTCGAATCAGGGTTTTAATAATCCATCAATAATTCACAAATTTCACAAGAAAATAATTGTTATGAGTACACATGTTTATCTGATTATGCACACCACTATGAAGACGGGGCAGCAAAATCACTAGTAGTGTCCGTCAACAAATTCGGGGTCTAGAATTGTGAAAAATCATCACCAATCAGAAACCATCAATACACAACCCAAATAGTTCTAAAATCTTACCAGGTATTAGACCTTACCCTTCTACTATAACTACACCAAAGAAGAGACTTGATAATATCAGGAAGAAGAACGGGAGTTTGTATGTCTAGGGAGAAAGAGCGTAATGGCGTTGCAATGAGGATGAAGGAGATTGTATTATAAATAGAGATTAATTGTAAAGATAGAGAGGAATAATATTAATTAAATAATAATGTGATTATTTTAGAAGAGGGAAAGAAATAATTAGTATTGTAAATAATTTGAAAGAGGAATTAAACAATTAGTGTTCTAAATAATTTGAGAGATAGAATAAATAATTAGTATTGTTAATAACTTGAAGGTGAAGCTAGATAGATTTCTACCAATTAACTGATTAGAAAATAAAGGAAATTTACAAATTTGGAATAAGGTGAGAAAGAAGAATAATTCAGCCGTCGTAAAAAGATAAGGATGGATGGATTATCTTTTAGGGAAAGATAATGGTTTAGAAGTAAATACATAAATATTAAGTAATTTATTAAGAGAAGTGAGGAGATTGTGGTAACGTCAGTAAAAGGTAGATGTATTAGTATTTAATATAATTTAGGAAAAGATAAAGAGAGTATATTAGAATTATATCAATTTAGAAATATGAGAAAGATAAGATAATTGTTTAACTTCCCTGGGCCCTTTAATAATACTAACCTCGGACTAACCAATCCTTAATATTCGTTCTCATATAACGATTAACTTATCCATATCAACTATATATTATGTATATCCTAACTCGAAATTCGTGGGTATTTCATATTGAATCATCCAAACTGGTTCAACCAAACCACCACAACCAGTGCACAAGCACAAACGGGCAAGATCTAGATTAAACAAAAAGCTCAATATAAATTTCAAACTTACACTTGATAGTGGTGCAGCAAGTGCCAGTTCAACGAGGAAGCACCACAAATCCCAAAAGTTCAACCTGGACAGAAATACATCTTCAGGGTCAGCTCGTACAATTTTGATAATAAAGAACGAATAAGGTAGAAGTTGAAGATTGGGCTTGCTAAATATTACCAAATAGAGGAAGAAGAAGATGACAAAGAGCCATTTAGGTGCCGAATTAGAACCCTGAAATTAGGGTTCCATTCTCTAGAGGAGTCGTATTTATTGCAGGTAGGTAGAATAAAGGAAAGTAGTCTCGAGAAGGGATACATACCAAGCTAGGCTAGAGAATCAAATGAGATAAGGCGATAAGGTTCTCCTTTAAAATCTCTACAGATAAAGCAGAGAACAGTGTATATTCGACTGCAAAGCGGTAGTAAAGCCCATGGAAAGGTGGTTGCAGATAGAAGTAATCAGTTGACCAGCAGATGAGGAAGAATGGGAGAAAGAAGATAGCGTCGATGACGAGAAGATTTTCACCCAGGGAGGGTAAATTCGTAGACAAGAAACAAGGACAAACACAATGCAAGGAAATCACAGATGCGGCGTCAGAGAAGAATGTGCCCAAGTTAAACTGGTTTGACAATGAACTCGAATCACAAGAACATTAGTTTGAATTATTTGAGTTAGTCTACTATATGAGTCGAGTACAATGTATATCGTCTTCACCTATCTAATGAAGATCTAAGCCTTGTGTTATTTCCATTGATTGATACAGCTAGACGTCTTCAGTCAATGTAGTTACACATGGGCTTCTAAGCGCACACATTCACTACACTCGAATGGATGTATCTACTTAATTTCCTACATCAATCTTAATTTAGACATGGAGCATTCAACAATACAAATGATTGTGATGCACCTTACATGGAAGACATGCTCTGAATGGGTGCAATTGTTTAATGGGACTACAAAGGGGAACACGAGATAAAGGGGAAAAAATCTTATAGTTCTCATGTTTGCTTAGTTTATACATGAGAGATCAAATTAAAAGATGATCAATAGTTGTTGACAGCCTGTTAATGGACATTAAGTGTCGGTCAATGGTCAATGATCACGGGTCAACGAACAATAGTCAATACTTATCTACCATTGGTCACTAAGTACTTGAGAAAAAAAGACGTCAAGAATCAAGTTACATTTTTTTTGTAATCTCATTATCTTTGTTAAGTAACTATACAATAGTAAGAAACAAAATCATGTCAATTCATTTTCCTGATTTCTTTAAAAACTGTCCCCGTGTACTAAAGCTAGCCATCGGTTCCAAATAGAACCAGAATCACCGAATATAACCGGAACCAATCGGAACCGGATTCGGTCAGAACCCGTTTGAAACTAGTTCAGAACCGGAACCACGTCCGAACGAAGTGAATACCAAACCGGGCCCGGAACCCCTTGAAACTGCCCTTGGATTTAGAACCATAGAACCGGAACCGATGGAACCGGAACCGCCCCAGAACCGGTCAAACTAGCCATTGGTCAATGGGCGAAACAATGTTGTTTTGGCCGGGCACACGTGCTCTCCTGACAAAACTAGCCGTCGGAACGGAACCGGCCTGAAATCCCAACAACTTTTTTTCCTTTGTCTCTAATGGCTAAAAACGACTAGTTTACCCCAAAACTCCTATAAAACACAATTTTATGACCATTCTCACTATACAACTCATCATACTCTTTTTCTCTCTTATTACTAGTATTTTTTTGTGCAATTAAGTGCTATTAAGCATTCTAGCTACTAAAAAGTTTGTTTCCCACATTAGCTCTCAATTCCCATTTCCCACATTCTGACAAAATGTCTATGAGAGTCAGAAAGGAAGTGATGCCTTCTTCCAACCTCCCAGTTGATTCAAATTTTCAAGTTGATGAGCAAGACCAAATCGATAAGATGCAATTCATGTATCATCAACAACTATAATACCCCCATCCCACATCGGGATATGAGTTGTAATATAAGTAGTTTATAAGGATGCATATAGGTTGACTACAACAACAAGGCCTTCCATTTTTAAGGCCAAGTGAGGATTATTGGCCTAAAGTGGCTAGTTTTCAAGCCCAAATGGCTTGGGAGCTAGGTTGTTGGACAATTGCTCATATGAGGTGTTACAAATGGTATCAGAGCTGACTCGGGACCGTGTCGGGATGAGCTACCCAACACCTACTAAGGAGGTCCATGGGACTTGGATGTTAGGCTTGCGACGAGGACGTCGCGTTCTTTGAGTGTGGAGTATGTAATACCTCTATCCCACATCAGGATATGAGTTTCAATGTGAATGATTTATAAGGATACATATGGGTTGATTACAACAACAAGGTCTTCCAATTTTATGCCCAAGTGAGGATTAATGGCCTAAAGTGGCTAGTTTTCAAGCCCGAATGGCTTGGGAGCTAGGTTGTTGGATAGTCTCTCATATGGGGTGTTATAACAACCATATTATTCACCTTCAACAATCCCGCAAGGTGGAATCTATACAATTTCTCAGGATGGATCTACAAACATGGGGACACAACCATAAATATCCCCATTTGATAAGTTTTAATATTAGATACAATTATTTTATTCAAACTTTAATTTTAATTGAATTCTTATCTTAATTATAGTCTAAATCAAGTTTTGTTTACAATTAAAGGTACCTCCTCTACTCATCTGATGCCCACAATCTTGATCAAGAAGAAGATGATCAAGATGATGATGCCGACAACACCGTTCCATCAAAAATGAAACCAGCTTCTTGGGTGTGGGCATACTTCACAAATAAAGAAGATCCGAAGAAGGTCGGGGCATACAGACAATATTGCAGTCTTTGTAGCAAAGGACTTACGTGGGCAGTGGGCACTGGAACCGGATCCTTTGCAAATCACTTAAAGAAGCACAAAATTTACAAGGATACGATGCAATGGCGGACGGTACTAGCGGTTAAACTATGCTTACGGGTTTACCACTCGACAACCAGGTCCAGGTTTTTTTTCATTATGATAGAGAAAGAGTGATAGATGGCATGACTAGATTATGATTCCTGAACAATTGCCTTTTATTTTTGGTGAAAGCTCTTATTTTGAAAATTTTGTTTGCACCACATTACAACCACAATAAGTAGAGTGCCTATGAATATGCTTAAACGTAGAGCTTTTGCACAACGTAGTAAAACTAGAAACCAACTAATGGAAATGATGAATACATTTGATTGTCGTGTTTCCTTAACTAGTGATATATGAACATTTACTACTAATGAGGCATTTATTTGTGCTACACTTCATTGGATTGATAAGCATATTATTGCTTTTGATATTTTTGATGATGCATATACCGGTCATAATATTTATGAGAACTTATTACAGTATTATTTGAGTGGCATTTGTTAGACAAGGTGTTCTCAATTTCTTTAGTAAATGCTTCAAATAATGTTAGGTGTGTTGATTTTCTAAAAGCTAATAAGAGACTCACACTCTTGCATAAAGGAGATTACTTGCATGTTCGATGGTGTGCACATGTTGTAAATTTGTGTGTACAAGATGGTTTATCTAACTTGACTGCTACACTAGAACCACTTAGAAGTGTTATGAGAAAAATTAGGAAATCATATGTTGTTAAAAATGAATGCAAAAAAAAAAATGTGTGAGCAATTTGGTATACGTCTTCGTCATTTTGTTCCCGACACCCCCCAAGACAAATATGAATTGTTAGTTAAGACTAAAAAACATCAGTCCATTTTGACTAGTTTGTATATCAGTATGGTATTTCAAACCAATCAAGAATTAATGAGTCCGGAATTTTAGGAAAAGGCTAATGTGGTGTGCAACGTTTTAAAATGTTCTGATAGTGCAACTAAGGTATTTTCATTAGTGTATGAACCTGGCGTGCATCTTGTCTTAAATGAATGCATTTGTAACACCCCGAATAACAAACAACAATTAAACGATGTGCCTAACGGTAGCATGAGATGTCTACGCAGCGGTTTCTAACTCTATTCGGGTGCTACAGATGCCAACCACCCACGTGGTTGACGGACCTCATTACTAACACCACGTTACGGTCTGCATGACTGGAAACAGCCCTCAACCAAAACTCATATACAATATAAGATACAATTCCAAATACCGAGTGTCTACAATAATTACTAAATCATAAATCGAAAAGTACAACCTGGGTTTAGTAACAACCCATACACTAAACATACTATTCCAAACTCAAAAGTTATGCCCAGATAGACTACCCCCATGATAGTCATCCCGCCTACGCTCCGTTATCATCCAGCTCAATACCTGAAAAATTGGGTTGTAAAGGACTCAGCAAACTACACTGAGTATGAATATGTGTAGCCCGTACGTTGCCGGGCTACACGACTACTTGGTCGAATATTATTAGGTCTGGGTACATGCTGTAATAAAGAAGTAAAGCACACCACATCACATCATAATAACATACACACTTAAAGGTAGCATAGCACTATCAATAAACAACCAAGCACAACTTGCAAGTAGCATAGCAACGTCAAACATGCCACCCAGCACAATAAGCTGCTAATGCAGCAACAACAATCAAGTAATTAATAGGACGTGTGCGTAGGTATATTATACCGTCGATCCTCACTATGTGATCATTCAAGAGATTACGTATTGTTTTCTTGTTCTCATTACAAAAGTTTTCCTTCCTTCTCTTGCACCGAGTCAGGGGATATAGGTTAGATCCCGAGACTTTATTATGTAGGTGCTATTCATTCCTTGTTCTTAAAGGATCACATTTGTGAATTTTTCTTATTTGCTTGGTCTCGTTACACATGTTTTCCTTTATGCTCTGGCACCGAGTCAGGGGATATAGATTAGATCTCGAGTCTTTATTATGTAGGTTCTAATCATTCCTTGTTTCTTTAAGGATTATTTATGAATTCTCTTATCACCACAATTTGGAGAACGTCTCCATAGCCACTCCTCCATTACCGACGTCATATGTCGAGAAAGAGGGGTCATCTCTAGACCCCAGGGTGTGCTCGCTAATCCTTCAGTCCCGACGTCATACATCGAGAGAGAGGGGATCTCTAGACCCCAGGATGCGCTCCACAATAGTCGGTCAAAGGATCTGATGCAGATACCAACTCCCGAGCGTCCAAACCGCGTGGCCCAAGAATCCTTCTTCCCGGATTATCCATATGATCCATCAGCTGGTACTTACTTATTATATATCTTTTCCTTGTCAGCTCGACACCATTGTGGGTGTCGATAGTAGTCCTCAATAGGGTATTCACTTATCATAAATATCTTGACACCATAGTGGGTGTCCTTAGGAGTCCTCTATAGTTAGAGAGGAGTTTTCTCATTGTATTGTTCTTTTGTTTTCTTACGTAGTTCGTCAAGCTTCATCTCAAAGCTCCATAAACGAGAAAGGGACTAAACTACTGTGTGCGCGCAAATAATATGCAACAATGATATAGCAATCATATAAGCAAGATAAGCAAGCAATCCAATTTCATGCTTTAATCTTATGGTCATTTTCACACAAGGCACACAGCAAACAAGCCGTGTAACACGACAACATACTGACCACACATATCCATACCTTATAATAGTTATCACAGATACTTGCACAAGGGTTCCCCGCTGCTCGTGGGACTCACTCTTGTAATGATTATTCGAGGGGTTAGAGCGTTCGATCATGCGTTATGTTCATAGTTCTATTCATAATGTTTGGCCTAGTCTTAGGTGTTATAGTTGCCAACGTTGGCCCTACTTTATCCTTTTGGTTTGGGTTGTTTTAGCCAAGCAGTAACATATAGGTAACTCAAACTTGCCCCAATATAATCCTCTCGTACTCTCTAAGGTTATTTCTAATCACCTTTCGAACACCTATAAGTATGCGTCATTCCGGTCTATTGATCAGGTTATACTTTTAGACCTTATACTTTTAGACCACATTATTGATTCCTCATAGACCAACCCTAATGTTTACGGTTTGACACCTAACAACTAAAGAATACTTCCCAACTTTTATGCCCACTAACTTGGTTATTTCACATTCTTAGTTCACCAAAAATTTAGCTTCAACCTGCCCAAACTGTACCCCTTTTACAAGGCAACTTAGCACGGTTTTATATTCATAACCTATTCCTAATACCGCCTCTATACTGCTTCTGAACATTGATTATCGAGGGGTATAGGTTGCAGGATTTAGTCTCGTTTTCTGCACTAGTTTCATTATTTGATTCATACAGAGTTTACCTGAGAAAATTAACCCATTATTTAACTTATCACCAACTGGTACTTGGCTACTTGATGCTTTAGGATTCACTAGCTGCCACCCCCGGTTACATTAGTTTTTTATCTATTGTTTCACTAGTACACTTCTAGCCAGGTTTCACCAGCAATCACTAATCCATTTTCAGGCATTAAAGCATGACCGCTCAGATTCTCACCCCAAGCCAAGTTTCTGTCGAAACTACACAGTTAGCACATAAGCTTCGGTATTATCCTAACCGAGTTTTTAGCACATACCACTTAGGTATTATTCGAATCTATCCAGATAGTTGAGTGTCATTATATCACCGTTCCCTTAGTATTACTTATCCAGATTTTCCCCTGGTCATTTGCGAGATGATTTACTAAGTTACCAAACATTACTTCCCCTGGCAACTTCACCCCAAGGTTTCCAGGATAACAGCATACATTTTCGGCAGCTAGAAACACAAATTTTGGTACTAATGCATTAGCCTCCTTGCTGTTTTAGCAAGGCAACTCATAGACAGATTTTTTTTTTACTAGCATCACCCATGGGTTATTCTCACCAGTTTTCCGCAGAATTTATGCAGGATTTTAACTTCTTCAACTTACTGATCAACCTACTAACAACTAGCATATCAGATTGACAACACACAAGATTATCAGCTCATTATTACCAGCTTTTGGTCAAGTTCCTTTCGGACAACACCCTTGATAACTTCACTCGCAAGTTTTCAGAATAACCCCATTTCCTTTCAGCAACCAGAACACACATTATCTAACCAGTAACCAGCTCTTAATACATCTCTTGCTAATTCACCCAACCAGCATATAAACGGATTTTTTTGTAGTTTCTAGTTCATTACCAAAGGATTTTCCCCACTGGTCTCGGTAGCTTTTAAAAACGTTGCTAGCTCATTGAGAACTCTGGTGTTTAGACCACCCTTTAGCCATTATGTTAACCTCCTAGCTCATAGTCTATTCCTAGCAAATTGTTACCAGAACTATCAGCATAACTTCCAGACCAAATTTATACACAAGTTTTAAGCATAGTTTAGGTAAGAGTTTGGTTTACAACATTAGTTTCGAAGTTGTTTTCCTGGGCAGTTCCTTGATACTCTTTGGTATATTTTTGCACCTTACTTAGAAGGGGGTTCTTGGATTTCATCCCTGTTTTCGATTGGCGAACTGATTTTGGTACGTTTCACTGGCCATGCGCTTAAGATAAGAAAAGAAAGGGTGAGATCGTGACCAGGAGACAGAAAGAAGATCCAGCAGAAAACAGAACTGGTTAGATGTTCTTTACCTTGAGAAGATCTCTAAAGGACGTGGGCTAGTTTTCTTGAGGCATTTTGGGTGTAACCTTGCGAAGGCTTTCCCAAGGTACTCACACATGCACACAGGGAAATGCAAAGAGGAGTCAACTCCCACAATTTTGGGCAGAGACTGAAAACAGAAGTGAAACGACTACCAGATAGCATTACCTTGCGCTAGTGAATGGCGTGGGTTTCTTTTTTTTTTTCTAGGACTTTCAGAGGTCCGAACAGGCGGTTGCATGCAAGGTTTAAACGAAGGAAAATGAAGAAGTTTAGAGCAACTGAGCAAGAAGTTTTCAGCCAGAACATAATACGGATGTGAAGGAAGAGGACAAGTATACACCAATGGCATTTACCTTGTTGTTGTTTAGTTTGCCTCGCTGCCCCAGTTTTTCAGAAGTTGAGCACGAATACGGACATGCGACAAGGAACAAGAGGAGGGTATGAGTTGGGCCGTCGAATCAACGAATTTTGAACATACGAGTGATGGAAAGAGAAACGAATCGGGCCACTGGTTACCTTGTTATTTCACACTTGTTTGCTCCAGAATTTCAGAGATTGCAGCCCCCATTTCCAGACATGCATAGAAGGAGATGAAAAGGTTTAAGTCTCAGAAACATGCGCAGGAGATCGGAGAACAACAGAGGCATTCTCAACCAGAACAGAGAAAGGGAAGCAGAAGTAAGGACACATCAAACAGGACCGATAATGTTTACCTTGCGCTAGCATCTCAAGAGGAATGACTTGGGTTTTCCCTTGGGATTCTCGTTACACCTCATGGGAGCTTCCAGAGGATGTTGCGCATGCAGAACGGAGGGGAAAAGGAGTCAGCTGGTGGAGATTATCAGACAGAAAACAAGGGAATTGAGATAGAGAGTTCATCTTCGACTTACCTTGCTTGTTGGTAGGTTGCTATTCCAGATTCTCAAGGCTAATGAGAACTCCCAGATTCCACGCTCTAATAGTCCCAAGGCGTGAGAAGTTCCTTCTGAACTTACGCAACCACGGAGCAGTGGGAGAATCGGATGAGCAACTTCAAACGGAGAAATAACATGGGGACTTGACGAGCGCATTGGGAGAAGGCAACAGGGTTAAAGGGTTTCTCAAGTGGGACACACAACACGTGAGGGACTGGGGACAATCTCTTGGAAAGCCGGGAAAGTCGTATGCCTGGGGAAAATGGAAAGAAGCGAATGGTCTATTGCTTGGGGGTTGCAGGCACACGCGAGAAGAAACAGGGCCATTGTTAGGAACCTGGAATAATTTGCATGGTGTAAATGGGAAGCTACATAGGGTTTTTTTTATAGTAAAAACCGGTATAGTCCCTGGCTACGTAGTTATTGTTTTAGCTTAATGGGACTTGCAAAATATTCGAATGTTACAAGAGTGAGACTGGTTCTATTTTAGTTTAATAATTGAGTTCAGCAGTACCTTGGTAATTGAGTTTTACTCCTGTGATGGAAAAATAAATCAGTGACTACAAATCCTTACCTTAAGATGTTACTTGTACGTGCTGTACAATAACGTATTTCGTATACTATGTTCTCGTATCACATGTTATCTGTACAATAGTTATATGACGCAAGTACCTAATCTATTTTAGTTTCCATAATGTGCCACACTAGTTTAGTGTACAAACGTTCCTAACACGGTATAATTTAATTCGCTCAATTGTATCGGTTTAATGTCTCAAAACCCGCTGAGTACAAATGCGTATGTTAAATTGTGACTTGTTTATATTCACGGACATATGTATGTCCCTTAGTATCGTAGGGTATATGTTATACCATGGTTATATTAATGTGAACGGTTTATTGCACATACCACATATATTCATGATTTCATGCTTTAATTATTAGGGGTGTTTCAGCATTAGTTTTCAATGTTTGCATGAGAATAGGTTTGTTGATGGGCTAGGTGCGGTTATTTCTGATATGATGTCTAAATGGGTTTAAACTATTTTAGTGAATTTCTTTTGATTATTGTATTGTAATTGTTCTTGATCCTCAATAAAATTGGATGGTCTAACAAATTTGCTTGATTATTATCGTATTGCAACTGTTTACCCCAAATATTTAGGTTAAGGAACATGTAGAAAAGGTTAATGAAGCCTTGCAAAGATACATGATGAGTATACTTCAAAGTATCATCCGAATGAGCTTTCTTCTGCTAGTGGTAGTGGTTCCTATACTAAACCATCACGCTCCGGTAGCAAAAGAAGTAATTGATTTCTAGTATTTTGAAAAGACCAAAATCTGTTCAATCGGGTTCTGGATTATTGTACTTATGATGATTATATTAACTTAAATTTTAGTTTTGTTTGATGATGATGGTGATATAGATGTTCTTAAGTGGTGGAAGGATGGAAAGATATGAAGGCAAGTTACCCATCCTTGCAAAGATAGCTCGAGATGTGCTAGCAATTCAACATCAAACGTTGTTCTGGGTCAGCATTTAGTGCGGGCAAACGAGTATGGACAAAAAAGAGATCACCCTTGCAGGACTCAATCAAGGTTTGTGGTGAGAAGTTATGATTGGGACATAGTCAAGCTAAGATCCTAAGCATGTGCATTGCAGTACGAAGGGTAATGTGATATAGGTAAGAGATGAATGAGGAAAACACCATTTAGGACTTCTATCTTGTAATCTTTTAAAATGTATTAGTATTACTTTATTTACATGTAATATTTTTTTAAAAGACTTGCAAATTGAAATCATGTAACCTCTTAGTCGCCGTACTCTTTTTCCTTATCAAGGTTTTCGCAATGGGTTTTTTACCTAATAAGGTTTTCAACGAGGCAGTGAATTATATAATAAAATTCTCTTTGCTCCTTAATTTTTTTCAAAGTCAATAAAAAATCTAGGGAAATTTCACAAGATACCCCGAGGTTTGAGCGAATTTTACGAGATACCCCTGAAGTTTCATTTTATTACGAGATACCCGAGGTTTCATTTTTTTTATGATATACCCCTGAGGTTTCATTTTCATTACAATATACCCGTGAGGTTTCAATTTTATTACGGATGCCCATCCATTCAGATTATGGTATATTATAATCATAGCCCGTACCCTCACACCATATGCCCCGCAATAACTTAGATTAAATGCGATAACCTTAGACGTTTGTGGTCAGGTATTTTTAAAATTTGAATAATGAACAAAATGCACATAAAATTAAAGATGAATTCAATATAAGTTCAATTTTAAAAAATAAAATAAAATTATAAAACAAATTAAAAATTAGAATCATAAATTTACAATAAATAGTAATAAACATCAAAATTAACTTATTTTAAAAAATTATTATTAATAATATAAAAACTATTATAGTGGTGACTTAAAATTGTAAAAACATTATAACATTACATTAAATATAAAAATTATTAAATAATTTTATGAATTATAATAAAATTTATTGTCAAAAATATAATATTTGATACCAATAATCACAAGTCAAATGATCATATTATTCATATTATTGTTATAATTTTATTACAATTTTAAGTCGTCTCTACGTAACACATTAACAATTTTATTTATTTTCAAAATAATTTAATTTTTGTTTTTTAGTCATTTCTATTTAGTTAATTTTCTTTGTTTATTACGAACTTTAATATTTTGTAATTTTATTTAAGTTTCAAATTCAAAAAAACTTTAAACATATATATCCGTGAGGTTATTGTATGGGTATATGGTGTGAGGTAAATTGGGATATGAAAATATAATATATCAGAATTTGAACGAAGGGGTATCTTGTAATAAAATTGAAACCTTAAGGATATATCGTAATGAAAATGAAACCTCATGGGTATATCGTAGAAGAATGAAACCTCAGGGGTATCTCGTAATAAAAATGAAACCTCAGGGTATTTTGTAAAATTCGCTCAAACCTAAGGGGCATCTCATGAATTTTTCCAAAATTCTAAGTATTTGTTTCTCACACTTTTTAAGGTTATAAACTTGAAGATAACCTATCTAGGAGTAAAGTGGACAAAAAATGTGTGCGCGCAAACGGATATCAAATAGGAGTTAAAAACGAAGAAACTGGAGCTGACCGTCCTAGTGTGGGATGGTCGGCTTCAGTTTCTTGACACCTGAATCCGAAACCGTATGGAACCGATATGGAACCGGTTCCGGAACCATAATCGGAAACCGCTGTGAAACTGCTCCGAAACCGGTGATTTGAGCGAGTCCAAGCGCATACAGGGTTCAGAATCGGAACCAGAACCAGAACCATCCCAGAACCGTCCCTAACAGTTCCGAATATGAATACACATATCCCGAACTGGAACCGGAACCGTGGCCAGCATTAACGCGTAGAGTAAATTACTAGGAACTCCCTGAGGTTTGGGGATAATACAGTTAACTCCCTTGTATTATCATAATTACTGATAACCACCTTGAGGTTATGTAACACCCCATCCAACCCAACACATAACAACAATCTGCAGCGGAATACACACCTCATCAAATAACTTAACTCGTTGGTGTTACAACGCCGTTAACCACCCACGTGGCTAACAAGGCTATTACATAAACATTGTACCGGTGTCTATGGACTAGATTCCGAGCGACTACACATTATTAACCCTTTCCATTAACAACAAAACATACACACACTTTCCACAGTACCGAGTATTTACAAACTGATGCCGACAACACTTCGGTCTTACTACACCTACTGTATATATTTAAACTTACATGATTACCCATGTACAAAAGTCTACCCCCCGTTCTACTCTCGACGGCTTCCAGCTCTCTGTACCTGAAACAGGAAAAGAAGAGAAAGGGTGGCCCCCAAGGGGCTCAGCACCTTTGCTGGTATGGTAATCCCGCAGCCCACATGCTACCGGCCACGCACAACTAATTGTCGTCTTAGCATGCGATTGATTATATTTAAATCATGCATGCAACTGTAAACACACAACACATAATCATTTCGCCTCTACGGGCTCAACAAACGGATAATATATCCTTACTTGATAAGTCACTCATGGTATTCATTATGCCTAGAGTGTTCCTCCTCTAATGGAGCTACTTCCTTAATAGACGACACTTACCCTTAAATCGGGTTATCCTTAAACGCCTCTTATCACAAACTGGGATTCATATCCATGATCCACATACTCCACCTTTTACAACATATAACATACACTACATAACAACACATAACAACAATTTGCACGTCTCAACGTGCACATCATCATAACATCGCAATAGATATTGCATCACAACGAAAATACATAACATAACGGAAATGGTTCTCTTAGGACCGACCCAAACATGTTATACACTGGTGAGCCTAGAGAATGTTGCCAGTCTCATGATAAGCTCGTTACATAACTCGTTACCGTCTCGTTAAATGGACGGATAACTCAACACAAGGTGTCTCGGATATAGTGATCCAAGCACACCGAACAAACATAACATAGTAATGCCCCAGTGGCCCGACGTGAGTCAGTAATAGCCTTGGTTAAGCTAAAGGAAGGTTGGAAACCAAATTGGAAAACAACCATAACATACAGAGAGGATCGAACCTGCTATGACAACACCCCCATACTCACACGCGTGGCCGGAACAGACCGGACTCCTCACTTCCCCCATTAGCACTTGTCAGAAGTTCGTCATTGAACTTAGTTAAACAATCACATCATTGGGTTAAGTCTTGTTAGACACACACAAGGGAAAAGGAGGGTCATACATTCACACACAAACATCACATAACTAACACACGACGTATAGTCGTGGTTAGAACGTTCCTTAGGTCGGAAACGTTGTCACCGATACCGTTCCCTTACGTTTTACCTAATAGTGGTTAACTAGCCCTTCAAGCGCATTCGAGGTTACCGGTATCGCACGTAAACATACAACAACAATAACGACTGTAAACTCATTTCATGATTTATCTTATAACGTGGCAAACACACAGAAAACACATTGGCATACAAGCCGGTGTAATCCGGTAGACACGGTTGCAAGAAAACCATACCTGTCACCGGAGTCCACTTTACCACGTCCACTTATGTTCCTCGAGCAATTCTCGAACAACTGATAACATTACATATACTTTTATTAACATCGGGGTTGCATGATTATTTAATGTCTAATCGTATAATTTTTCCCTTTTTTTTCCCCGTTAGTTTGTTACATAACTTTGCTTTTTTAACTTGATTTACTTTCACATTTATTACAACTTTTCACCTACTTATTTGTCATTTAAACTCACCTAACCTGTCTTAAACAACCTTATAACATCATTACCTAACAATCCCCTCATTACATTTCATTTTATAACCTTAAACATTTTAAATCATCTTACTTAACTTAATCTCTTAAGTCCTTTTATAATTATTTTTTCTAATCATCAATACTCTCTTAATGGCATAACCACTTAACATTCTTAAATTAATTTTTTTTTTTACAAAGTCCGTCCGACCCACCGACCGACCGACCCCCCCCTGGGTAGGTCGGCTGTAGAGACATCCAAATTCCAGTTTCATCAGCCCGACCGACCCAGACTGGGGTCGGTCCCCTGGGTAGGTCGGCTGCAGAAACTTCCCATACATTGTCAAACTTTCTCCAAATTTTTTCCTCAAGCCTCCTAATGTGTTCTAACATCATTTGGCACATCAAACACACCTTAGCCATGTACTAAACTCTTTAATCACACACCAAAACCATCTTATCATTCACAAATTCCTTACAAAATTCCTAGCACTTGGAATGTTTTCTCCTTAAGATTTCTAGGTGGTATTTCACCTATAATGACCACTATACCAAGGTGTTTTCTCTACACCTTAACATCATCTCTTAAACTTCTTTTCTTACTAACTAAATCTCCTTTTCACATCTTACCTAAACATCATTTCTTCTTGTACATCAAATTCTCAAAAAACACATTGAATTCCTAGAACTTCCAAGATAATACCTAAATCCTTGTATCACACTAAATCACCTTAGTACATGTTTTCTTCCCTAGTAAAACATTTGTTCACCTTAACACTTCCTAGTTCACCAAAACTTATTTAAAAACCTTAGAACTTCTTACACATTTTCCAATTTTGCCATAGCTTCTCTTGGATATTCTCACATCCAAAACTTAGGTTTTTACCTTACCTTATTCCATTCAAGAACACCTAAAATCCACCAAGAACTTCCTCACACACAAAACTTCACACCAAATTTACACTTACATCACTATATAGTGCATAAACTTAAATTGCTTGGCACTTAGGCCCTTAAATAACATGGCTCTTAGGCCCTTAAATTGCATAAACCTTAAACACTGAATTTCCACATAATATATTGCCTTTAACTTGCAAATACACTCAACATCACATATGCCCCTTAATAGTTTCCTTGAGAGCATTTTACTAGGTCATTCACCATTGGCTCCTTAGGTATTTTATTAAGCAAATCAAGCTCATTTTTCCTAAGGCATTTAAACTACATTGAGATAGTTTGTTACCTCTTTTCCTCTCAAACTTCTTTCTTGTTTCCTTCAACTGAAAATCAGCAAGGAGTTTGATCACTTGTCAACTTTCTAATCAATATACATATAAGGGTAATGAGCTTAAGAATTCACTTAAACTCATATACAAACCCTAGTTTAACATAAGTGTTTCAATACACTAAAATGATATTTACCTTTGAATTTGAAAGAGAACTTGAATATGTAACAAGAGAGGACTCCTCCTTGTCCCTTGAAGATTGAAATGGTGCTATGAAAGAACAAGAGAAGACACCATCAAAGGTGATTCTCGTTACACACAAAAAAAGAAGGAATGTTGTTTTTCTTTGATTTTCCTTACCTTGAAGCAAAGGAGAATGACAA
The DNA here is from genome assembly GCA_023374045.1 of Limonium bicolor. Lineage (NCBI taxonomy): Eukaryota > Viridiplantae > Streptophyta > Magnoliopsida > Caryophyllales > Plumbaginaceae > Limonium > Limonium bicolor. The sequence continues at coordinate 281,040,494 of CM041781.1, forward strand.
GGCATGAAAAGGTGAGCTCAAGCTCCAACAATGGTGAATCTTCATGGCACCGAAATGGAGTTCTTGAAGATTTGAAAAGAGGGAAATGAAGAGCTCACTCTAACTAAGACAAAGGTAGTCTTGAAATTGATTTTGGAGCATGGAGTCATAAGTTACAAGCATTCAAAGATGGAGAATGGCTACTTGCTGTAGCAAAACGAGATTGAGAAGGGAGGATGAAGATGAATACGGTGGTGAGTGAAGGAAATAAAGAGAGGAGGTGAGAGGTAAGTCTTTAGTTAAGATATTTATGTTATAAAAGGTAAATAGTAACTTTTACTTACTTTTCTTTTTCTTTTCTTTAGTTGCTAGCCAAGTGTGATGACTCACACTCTAAAAACCGTGCCCCTTCCATAATAAGGATATTTATGGTCTTTGTTGACCATTTAACTAATTAAAGTTGACTTAAGTCAAAACTAGCACTATTTGAGCACTATTCACTAATTAAGGCACATATTTGTGAAATTTTTGATTTCCCATTGATTTAGACTTCCTAATGTGATACTAAGTAGTACACATGCTGATTAAAGAGTAATGATGGAAATTTAGCCACTCAAAACCCATTTACAAGACAATTTTTCAAAAATGTGCTTTAAGACTCCTTAAAGCACATTTTGTGTTTTAACTTGTTTTCAAGCTTGGTTTTCTTTGGTACTTGGTTTAATATGTTCATTAACATATTTATAAGGTATAGGTATGACCTTTAGGTCTTATACAAATTTATCCCAAGCTTAGAGCACATTTTTGCTCTTATTGACTTTAAGATATTTTCTTGTGTTTTATTTGGTTTAACTGTCTATCAAAGTTCCCTAAGGACTTAATTAGCCTTATTAAATCATAATTGAATATTATCAAGTCTTGGTAGGTTCTTTGGGTCCTCACCAAGTTCACTCCAAGCTTAAAGCATGTTTTTGCTAAAACTGTATCTTAGTGCTTTATTGCATTTTACTATGGTTTAAATTGTTCACTGATGTTTCTAAGGCACTTTTTAGCCTTTACATACCATAGTTTAATATTTAAACCACATATCAAGGTTTGGGGTATTTCAGGTTAAGGTATATTTTACTATGAGCCCCCAAACTATAACTCTATTATCAAAAGTTTACTACGTGTTGACCTGTCAGCTTAATCACATTAATAATGTCAGACTGGATAAAAAAACTACTTAATCAACATCATCTAACTCTCCCTCATCCCACTTCAGATGCACTTTTGAGGTAGGGTTAACGCTTTTAGGAAAAAAACAATGCTGATTAAGTAGTGTTTTGTCCATCCTGTCATTATTGATGTGATTAAGCTGACGGGTCAACACATAGTTAACGTTTGGATAATAGAGTTACAGTTGGGGCTCATTATCAGAGATAACGTAAGCTCAAAATGATTACCAATAATTATAATAAACACAAAAAGATTAACTGTATTATCCCAAATTCGTACGGGGCTTTCAAGTAATTTATAACATGCTCGGCGCGGCACCCTTCCTTACTGGGCTTTTCAAACCAGAGCGTCTTAGCTACATGTCCATGTAGCCATATGTGGCTACATCTGCTCCGAGTACACGCGTCTCTTTCAATTTTCTTTTTTTTTTAATTTTTTAAGTCCCCCGTTTTATTTTTGGATTTTTGTTTTTTTTTTTCCTTTTTATCACAAAATCTCGAATTATTGTAACTTTTAATATATAAGTCCAAAATGAAAAAAACTTATATCATTGTTTACATAAATTCAAGCTCTTCAAAACAAGACCAGTCATGGATATATTTTGACAACTTTTAAAAAAAAAATTTACATGTATGAAACACAGAACGTAAAAAAAACTTGTACATATGGTCATACAAACCTGTACAAATGTTCACTAAAACATGTACATCCTCACGTAAAAACATGTACATCCTCGCATTAAAAACATATAGATAGTCATATAAACCTGTACGAATCATTAATATGTACATCCTTAGATTAAAACATGTACATATAAGGAAGAACACTTGTACAGACGGTCATACAAACATGTACAGATGTTCATTAAAACATATACATTCTCATAATTGAAAATGTACATTCTCACATTTGAACATGTACATCGTCACATTAAAACATGTACATTCTCACATTAAAATATGTACACACATCCTCACATTAAAGTATAGAACGGCTTCCAAATAGATTACCCTAACCCCACGCACCCTAAAACCCACCCTAGGAAAGTAAAAAATGTCGAAGGCATTTTAGGGTTTGTAGTGGCGGGTTTAGGGTCTAACGACCCTAAACCCGCTACCACAAACCCTAAAACCTGTCGAGTTAGTTGCTACAATATAAAGTACGAAACAAATTCCAAATAGATTACCCTACCCCCCCCCCCCCCCCCAAAAAAAAAAAAAAAAACACCCCAAAACCCACCCTAGGATAGCTAAAAACGTCGAAGACATTATTAGGGTTTGTAGTGGCCACAAACCCTAAAAACCTGTCGAGTTCGTTGCTACAATATAAAGTACGAAACAAATTCCAATAGATTACCCTACCCCCCCCCCCCCCCCAACCCCCAAAACCCACCCTAGGATAGCTAAAAAACGTCGAAGGCATTTTTAGGGTTTGCAGTGTCGAGTTATTGCGATGAAGTACAAGTTTTTACGTGTGGATGTACATGTTTGAATGAACATTTATACATGTTTGAATGACCATTTGTACAAGTCTTTTTTACGTTTTGTGCACTATACATGTAAAAATAATTTTTTTTAAAGTTGTCAAAACATATCCATAACTGGTCTTGTTTTGAAGAGCTCGAATTTAGATGAACAATGATATAATTTTTTTTCATTTTAGACTTATATATTAAAGTTACAATAAATTAAAATTTTATAATAAAAAAACAAAAATAATAAAAATCTGTTTCTTTTAAAAATGAAAAATGCAAAAAAAAAAACCAAAACAATACTTACCTCGCGCGCTCTCCCTCCCCTGCTATCTCTCATCTCTTTTATTTGTATTTGACTAAATTACCTCCACATGTAGCCATCCTAGATACATCTACTTGTAGGCAAGAATTTGCCTTTCAAACAGGCCCACAATTTGTGACTATCATAGATCCGTTGGCCTATGGCTATCACCACACCGAAAGTTCAAATTCAAATTCCCGGGCGCTTTAATAACTAGAAAAGGGAAAAAACCCGCAGACTCCGCTCACCACGCTCCCCATTTCCGATTCCTTACCCGCTCTCTCTCACCCAGTCTTCCGATGGCGACGCCGAACACATATCTAACAACACCAACCAAAACGCCGTCCACCACCAGCGCTACCTCATCTTCCGTCTCCAAGAAGCATCACCTAAACTCGAATTCTAAATCTCACTGGTCGTCTGATCGTGAAACGAAGTCTAGATTCGAAGCTTACAACCGTCTACAAGCAGCGGCTGTAGCGTTTGGTGAGAAGCTTCCCATTCCTGAGATTGTTGCAATCGGTGGACAATCAGATGGGAAGAGCTCTCTCCTCGAAGCGTTGCTTGGGTTTCGGTTTAATGTCCGGGAGGTGGAGATGGGGACTAGACGGCCGTTGATCCTCCAAATGGTCAATGAACCGTCGGCTTTGGAGCCTAGATGCAGGTTTCAGGTCATTATTTTCACTATCTTTTTCGTTTGTGATTCTGTACGCTGGTTCTTCTTTTGCTATTATCTTGCTTCAAAGGGTTTCAGACGTTTTTTTTTTCTTCCTTCCCCTAAGGTCAATTATTTGTTTGTTAGTTCGTTCGACATTTCTGCTTTTTTTCTTTCAATATTGAGTATTTAAAAGTTTCTGGTGTCTCAGTTAAGCACTAATTTGAGTTGAAAAAAAGCCAAAACACTATTTGGGCTACTTTAGATATACTCCCTCCCTCTCTGAATTGACCGTTTATTATTTGGACATGTTTGATTTCAATTTTTAACATATTCCTTACCTATAAATTATATAATACAAAATTTAGTTTTATAAAATTTTTTATCTTATATATTTAATATTGAAGTCGAAAAACGTGCCATAAAACAAACAAGAGTTTCAATTCAGACCGAGGGAGTAGTTAGTGGATGTCAGGCCGGACAGAATAGAAGTGATCTGAGAAAATGCGTTGAGTAGACTTTCAAAACTCATTATACTCTCGATGGTTAAAGAAAGAACTTGCAATTAGCAGTGCTAGAAATAAGAAGAAAAAGGAACCACTGACTGAGTGATACTGAGCTTCGGATGATACGCAGTACCGTTGTTGCATCTGACTTGCTTGCGGTTACAACATTAGTTATGTCGAATGAATTCGCTTCATGACTGATAAATCGTACCAGGAAGAGGACTCTGAAGAGTATGGGAGCCCAGTAGTATCCCCATCTGCAATTGCTGATATAATAAAGTCGCGAACTGAGGCTCTCTTGCAGAAGACAAAGGGTGCAGTTTCCCCCAAGCCGATTGTTATGCGAGCTGAATACGCCCACTGTCCCAACATCAACATCATTGACACTCCAGGGTTTGTTCTCAAGGTAGGCTTCTTCTGCAAGTGACTCGATGCTTAAATGATGTTTTTGCATACGGATGATCTGGGCTAAGAGAACTGATTAATTGGCAGGCTAAAAGGGGGGAGCCAGGAAAACACCAGATGAAATCATATCTATGGTGAAGTCATTGGCAAGCCCTCCTCATCGTATTCTGTTGTTCCTTCAACAGAGTAGTGTTGAATGGTGTTCTTCACTGTGGCTAGATGCTGTCCGTGATATTGATCCAACTCTGAAAAGGACTATTGTTGTGGTATCTAAGTTTGATAATCGACTTAAGGTGAGCCGGTTCAAAGTAGTTGCTCTTAACTCGTCATTTAAATACACGTACCCACCCTAATATCGTGCTGTTTTCTAGATTTTGTTGTCACCGCTGTTGCTTTCCGCCTATTAATTTTTTTTAAAGCTATTGAATTTAATCTGTATCATCCAATTATCTCAACTTCTTGTGAAATTTTGCTACTGTCTTAAACACAAATCCTACAAGTGTGAATTTAAATATAGGCCTGATTTTGAGATGGGTTTGAGTGATTTCAGGAATTCAGCAATCGTCTGGAAGTGGATCAATATTTGAGTGCAAGTGGGTACCTAGGAGAGAACGTTAGGCCATTTTTTGTAGCACTTCCTAAAGACAGGAATATAGTTTCAAACGATGAATTCCGCAAGCAAATATCTAAGATCGATTCAGAAGTTGTTCATCATCTGCGAGATGGTGTTACTGGCGGTTTTGATGAAGACAAGTTTGGGCGGTTTATAGGTTTCAGTTCGCTGAGAGAATTCTTGGAAACTGAACTTCAGAGAAGGTATAAAGAAGCGGCACCAGCTACACTGGCGTTGCTGGAAAGGCGTTGCAGTGAAGTCACTTACGAGCTTGCCAAGATGGATTCCAAGATTCAGGCCACTTCTGATGTTGCTCAGCTTCGGAGGTCTGCTATGCTGCACACTGCTTCTATCAGTAGTCATGTGGTGGGTTTCTGATTCACTTGTCTTGTATGGTGGTGGAGGTGGTTGCTAGTTTAATAGTGTGTAAACGAGCGGCTTCACTTTTGGATGAGATACTGAAACATTTTTTTTTTACGTATACTTTCTCTGCTTACCAAAGGGAGCATTGATCGACGGTGCAGCTGATCCAGCTCCAGAGCAGTGGGAAAAACTTCAGATGAGGAAAGAAATGAAAGTGGGATTGGGAGCTGGCCCGGTGTCACTGCATTTATAAAGCCTCCCAACGCTACTCTTCGACTATATGGTGGGGCTGCTTTTGAGAGGGTGATGCATGAGTCCGCTGCGCTGCATATTCAATTGAGTGCCCTCCAGTCTCCAGAGAAAAAGTATGCATTTTGTTGCAACAACCATTAATTATATAGTACCCAGCTGTATCAAAATTGTTCTGATAGCGTTGATGTATGTCTTGACAGGCAGTCTTTCTAATTGAATCGATATGCAAAAGGGAGAATTTCTCTGGATAATGGGAGAGCATTATTTATAGCTTAGTGAATTTCTAATACAAGTATGTTGATGATCTTTTGAAGGTAGCCAATATACTACTTGCCCATGCTGGTCGTGGAGGAAGTAGAGGAGCAGCAGAGGCTGCTGCTGAGATTGCTCGAACAGCTGCACGGTCATGGCTGGCTCCTCTTCTTGACACAGCTTGTGATAGATTGGCTTTTGTCTTGGAAAACCTTTTTGACATTGCAGTGGAGAGGAACCACCTTCGTCAATCTGACTGTAAGTAAACCAATCTATCTGTTTGGGTGTGTAAACCATATTGTTGTTAGGATTACCTTGCACTGCATTTCCTACTTGGTTTGATTGTGTTATGTTCATGAAGAAGCAAGAGAAAATTGTGTGTGTTTTCAGGTGGTGGTATGAAGACGGAAGATGACATGGAAGGGTATGTGGGTTTTCATGCTTCCTTGCGACACTCCTACAACCGATTCTTAAACGATCTCTCTAAACAATGCAAACAGCTTGTCCGTCACCATTTAGACACAGTCACTAGCCCATACTCCTTAGCCTGCTACGAGAACAACACCTCCGTTGTAACCATGCCTTCCCGCGGGGTATTTTGCCCTGAACTATCCGATCAAACTCCACCCAACAGTCGACAACAATCACGTGATGAGACGATCGATCAGCAAGAAAACATACCACCATCATCATCTGTGGGAACACCAAAACAACAACCATAACAATTGCAAATGCCCAGCAAACCCCACCTGGTAAAAGCTCGTCTGAGAAAAGGAAGCGCTGAAAGACAACAATAATAACAGTCATATAACCGTGCCAGAGACACCATCACCAGAAATGCCAAGTGATGCGGTGTACGGTGGTGTGGTGAAGAAAGAGCTTGGGCACCTTGTTGACGCGGGTGGTCCTAGGAAAAGACACCAGAGGATGGTGGCGGGTAATGGGAGGAATGTGGAGATACTAAGGTTGCAGAATGGAGGTGGTGGTGGATTGTTTTATGATAGTGGGATGAAATCGGGTTCAGCTTATATGGATATTTGTGCGTCAGCTGGGTTTCATTTCGCTAAGATTCGAGAAGCTCTTGTCGAGCGCAGTGTCATCTCTACTTTCAACTCTGGATTTCTAATTTCCTGGTATGTTTGTTTGTTTGCAATTCAGGCTGTTTTTTACTTGCAGTGTTTCCTACTGACTTTTTGTTTATTCGTGCTGCTTGTGTGGGATGCTGCATGTGTGTAGTCGGGAGAGGTTGATGGTTGCGCTTGGGGTTGATTTGTTTGCGGTAAGCGATGAGAAGTTCATGGACATGTTTGTGGCACCAGAGGCGATTGATCTTCTTCAGAATGAGAAGCGGTCACTCCAAGACAGGCAGAAGATTTTACAGTCTTGCTTAAATGAGTTCAAAAGTGTTGCTCGCACTTTGTGATTGCGTGGCTCCCCCTCTTTTCATTTTCTCCAGTTTACCCCTGGCTGATTTTTAACGATACCAATTCAGTGTCGTTTTCTGTTCCTACATTCTAATTCTACTTGTGGAAATAAGGCATATATAGATGATTCTTGTATTTCCTGTTTCATTGAGTGTGTTATGTGCTAAGTTCTACAATCCTGTTTCATTAAGTCAGTTAGGGCTTGACTTTCTTTATTTCTAGGTTTAGGCCCATTCTATTTATTTTCATCAGCAGCTTTCGAACAAAGATTAGATGACAAGAGCCTGGTAATTGGGTTAGAATGATATTGCCGTATTACTTGTGCAGCTATCATCATGGAATCTGACAGCAAAGCGATTGTAGTCACTGGCTGAAATCTTGACACTCAAACTTTGCTCTCATGCAGATATTCAAATTTTAGCATCACCTTCTTTTTGGTCGAAATTTAGCATCACCTTTTCCGGTCCATCAATGGGAACTTTTTACTTCTGTAGAAGTTGAAATACAGTTGCTCACCAAGTGGCCCATTAGCATTCCTCCCTACCCCATTGAAATCCAAATGCGGTTTTCTAGGTTTGGTAAATGTTAATGTAAAAGGTCTTTTTTCTGTTTAGGAAATCAAAAGTCCTACATTACGGCTGGAACCTGTCGAGTACAGTTATGATTAACATTAAAAAAAATAGGGAATCCGTTTTTCTTCTCTTAATTTGTGATTTATCGGATAAAGGTGGATGTGGTGAAACTTCCATCATATTGCCCGTCCAAAGAGGAAAATGACAAGAAATATCATATGCATTACACGCACATAATCGTAACGGACAAATTGTATCTAATACTATAATAGTACATGTCTTATCATGTCATGCTACTTTTTTTTTTTTCATTTGTTTCACCAGCTCTCTCGATGTGATGATTTGACTTGGGTGGCGACATACACAACCAATGATGAATGCAAGAATTTTTTTCCTTTTAAAAAATAAAATCCAAACTCAATTTTGCGATCGAGCCGGGTAACCGTGATAGTCTAATGGCTGAGCTGATTTATTGTAACAAGACTATTATTTACAAATCCGAATTAGGCTCTCCTCACCTCTCACTTAGTGTCTATATGTGGCTTGAACAAATCGAGCCTTATTTCCAAATATACTGTGAAATTTGCGTTTTGTTTTTAGAGAGAGATATGTATTTGCACTTACTACTTCCTCGGTCTGAATTAACCCTCATATTTTTTTTTTGAAAACAAAGTGTAGTAGATATATTAAGAACAGATTGCGTGTATAAGGTGGGGGAAGTCTGAGGACTTCCAGCAACTCGAAGGGAGTTGGTGTTTTTCTAGCATAGTTGGCTAAGGTGTGGGATGTAATGTTGTCTAACCTATTTATATGAAACCAAACAACATCTGCCACCGGAGCTAAATGAGTTAGGAAGCATTGACCAAGGCCATAGTGCCCTCATCTAAACCTATAACCCCACTGTTTGATATGTAATCGACAATGCTCTTGCAGTCGGAGAGAATTCGAATTTGGCGAAAGCCCAAGGACTTGGCAAGAGCATGACCAAGGGTCAATGCTAAGGCTTCCACCTGCGAGGGTTCGTGATGATTGTGGCCGCCCAAAAGTGCAGCTCTTGCCGTCGTGCCTTTCTGACAGCCACCGCGCAGCAAGATTCAGGCCACTTCTTGTCTTAAAAAAACCTTATTGTATGTCATAGTCTTCATGTACTACAACTGTTGATACAAAATTTGCAGTTTGGCCTCTTCAGTTAGCTAGATAGGTCGCACGTTTTCTGTACCGGCCGCTAGTCAGTCATCAAAATTAAGTTCAACAAAAACTGCATTTCTGAAAAGATAACTTGAACAAAACGATCGATTTGTCAAACCGAGGGTGGTCCTGATCTGAATCGTCGTCAATAATGCATGCATAAAAGAGGCTTAATCAAATCACTGTTTCTGTCATCATAAACTTTTGTTGGATTTGTCATGCATGTGTTATTAATTATTTATTCATCCTTCTATATGTATGACTTAATAATGGGCTACTGAATTCTTCTTTACTCCAGTAGTATTTTCTAGTTTAATTAGGTACGTGCAAAATGGTCTAAATCTTACTCCCTCCGTCCTGAATTGACCGTCCTGTTTACTATTTGGACATGTCGTGTGACTTCAATTTTTAACATAATAAGATCAATTAATTTTGAAAATTTAAGTTTTGCATATGATTCCTTACATGATAAACTATATGTTACAATATTTAGTTTTATAAAATTATTTTATCTTATATGCTAATTTGAAGTGGAAAAGCGTGTCATAAGTAAACAGGACGGTCAATTCAGGACGGAGGGAGTACTAAAGAAAAGAAAGATGATATGCATTAATTAAAGAAGAAGGGAGGAAAGAAGAAAGGGATTGGACTTATTATATTCATGTGGTTTGCTTTTCTAACCCTCAAAATGATTCCCACACTGCCACTCAGACTCATATCATATGCTTGCTTGCTCCCCACCACCACGTTCTACTACTACACAAAACAAAACCCACTCACTTTGGTTTACGCGCAAAGGCTCCACTTTTTCAAATTTTGATGTTGTTATATATTGTCAATAACGACCACTCATTAACACCCCGCCCCCTCCCCACCCCCAAATGCTGGAGCATTAGCATAAAGATCAACAACACCCAAATCAAGATTCGACTCAACTATACGTAGGTGAAACAAATAGATCAAATTCCTGAAGCAAGTGCTTTTTTAACCACGGTTAAGAATACTTGTTGAGAAAAGGGAGTTCATTTAGGTTAGCACAAATTTAACTATCCTTTCTGGTTACTGATTTTTATAAATTCTTTATGTATAATAAGCCAATTAAAACGTATGGTCATAATTCAGAGCAAGTAAGAAGATATTATACTATATCCGACTGCATCAGAAAAGATAAAAGATTATTTTCAACTATATATTATCGCGTGTAAAGCTGATATATTCTTCTACAAATAGGACGAGAGTGTTAGTTGAGAGAATATTAGGATTCTGGTCGTCTCACCTCGAGGGGAGATTTTGTTGCCAAAAATCCATGTAACTAAGTTACTTATGGGTCATTCGTGCCTCTGTGACTTGGTTAGCAGAGACGTGGTATCATAAAACCAAAGATCCTGGGTTCAATCTACCCACTATCATAATTATCAAAAAAGTTATTTAGGGGTCCCACTACCGTAACTATCAAAAAAGTTACTTAGGGTTGTTCGCATTTCAGGTGCAGATGGCTCTAGTAAACCCTAATTTGTTTGTCTGGGTTCATCAGCTCAACTCATTCTTTTAAAAAAGAAAGGGTGGTTAACATTTTGAGAGTTTAGGAGGTGTAGTTCTTGATTTGTTCGACGTGCGTTTGTCTAAAAGCTAGACTTGAGTGTGATATGGTATGGAGTTTTCATTTTTTTTTTATAATTATAGGCACATGGGCTAGGGTGCCGCAAGGGCAAATCAAACAACACCGACTTGACTCAACTCTTACATACCTTGCTAGTCCTACCTTACACAAGCATTACACGGACATCTTACTAGCCTAGAGATCTTGTCCTAGGGACATCTTTGACCTCTTCTTACAACCTTTCTCTTGCACCAGGTTGGGTAATCGGAGAGAAAACTCCTTTCCCGTTACGGTAGGTTCAGTATTGTACTACACAAGAAATATCTAGTTTAGAACTCACCGTAATCAATTTCTTTTTTTTTTTTCAGAAGAAGAGTAATCAATTTCATATACTATCATTATCATTGGTCATAAGGGTACATCTCTAACGTGTTTACATCAGAACACAACTCTCACCTTCCATATGATTGACTCTCTTAAAGTACACATTTACAAAGATACCATGTTCAAGACTTGTAGTTTTGCAAGATGGGGGAATCGTAGAGTCGGTGGTAAGCCATTATGAACGTGACTTCAACGAATGCCGTTGTTGACTATTAATATAAATACAATCCGGCAAATTTGACTGTCGTTATCGAGCCTGCGCCCGAGTTTAGTAAACCCAACGCAATGATCACGATCGTTCACCGAGAGATGTATGTATATGTACAGTGTACTTCCAGGTATATGAAAGTCAACCAAATGGTAAGAAACAAAGAATCTGTACTACTTAATACGTACGTACTTCGGTTATATAGGGGTTGCAATACCCCATTCAATATCCGATTCATCCGCTACACGAATCATATAAATAGATGAAAATTCAAAATAAAACGGGTAAATAATACTATCTCCTCCGTCCTGAATTGACCGTCCTGTTTACTATTGGACATGTCGTTTGACTTCAATTTTAACAATAAGATAAATTAATTTTGAAAATTTAAGTTTGTTATGATTCCTTACATGATAAACTGTATAATACAAAATTAATTTATAAAATTATTTTATCTTATTGCTTTATTGAAGTGGAAAAACGTGCCATAAAGTAAACAGGACGGTCAATTCAGGACGGAGGGAGTAGATGATAGGTGATACAGTGATAGGTCAAGTTAGATAAGGAAAATTTCTTATTCATCACGGTTTGATACAAATATTTTTTTAAAAATTTATGATAATTCCTTTCAAGTATACAAAAGTCAAACCAAATAAAAGAACACAGAATTTGGCTACTTATTTTGAATAAGAAACAAAGAATTTGTCCTACTTATTTAGTAGTAGCTTTCGGCTAACTAAAGTATAGGTTGCAATACCCGAATCATATAAATAGGTAAAAAATCAAATAAATGGATGAAAAACAGATCATGGATTAAATGTGTGCATGTTGATTGGATACAGGTGAAAAATTTTCATTCATCATCTCACTCACCATCCGTTTCTCACCCAACCCATCACCAATTTACAGTTTGACCTAAATATTTTTTTTGAACTATGATAAGACTCTTCGAGTTTTTCTAAGAACTACAATCAAACCTATGAAATTTTAAATAAATCACATTTTGATCCTAAAATTCTAATAAATTTACAATCAAACCTTAATATTTTCTATAAATTACCAAAATATACAAAAAAAAAAATTACCCGACCCACCCGATTCACCCACATCACAGGTTACGGATGGATCACCTGACAAATGATGGTTAACAGGTGAATTGGATTGAATTCGGGTGGAAAATAAAACGGGTGATGGATATAAGTAACGTTCTACTTGATCCGAACCCAATCTATAGACACCATCACTAAAGTAATAGCTTATGTAGATTAATGCTCTAGCTGCTGCCTCGATAAATATACATAGTATAGCTTTCGGTTTTTACAAAATGGAAGTGAAAAGGTTAATATGTATATAATTAGAAAGTGAGAAAATATTAATATTAATTTGGCACGCGCACATTATAGTAGTAGCTTTCAGCTATTAATATCTATTATTGTATGATTGTAGTGTGGAGTATCACATACTTCACTTAAAGCACTGACATCGTTGTGAGTCTTTTTACAGTTAGCTTACTTTAGCGGTAGCATGTTTTCTCATTTACCCACTAATGGTAGGTGTGTTTGGACTGTGGTCCCCTTTGTTTTACTCCCTTTTCACCATTTTATTCACTATTTGGATATGTTGTATGATTTCAATAAAATAAATTAATTTTTTTAATTTAAATTTTCTAAATGATTCCTTATATGATAGACTATATTACAAAATTAAATTTTATGAAATTCTTTAATCTTATATACTTAATATTGTAGTAGAAAAACGTGTCACAAAGAGAACCACACGTTTCAATTCAGAACCGCAAAGTATTATAATAGTTTCATATAATGATACGCACATTAATTAAGAGAACCTTAACTAGCTTACTAACCACCGTGAACTTTTGTTGGATTTTATATATTTATCAATTCATAATATATGCACGTAGACCTGGCAATTTTGACTTAATCCAAAATTCAACTCGGACCCAAGCCATAATTTTGGGGTTGAGATCTTGGGTATCAACCCATTTATTTTTTGGGTTGGGGATAATAAGTTAATTTTATTGTCTGAGTTAGGGTAGAGATCCAAACTCACGACCCAACCCAAAAACCCGAAAATATAATTGTATATAATATATATATTAAGGTACATATATATACTATTTTCCGACCAAACTATACCTTAGTCTAACGTAGAATTTTTTTTACAAATTAGCCCTAGTCTAACTGGACTATCCAACCGTTAACATATCACACACTTCATTATGTCAATCAAACAAACAACCCAACCAACTCTCCATATCAAATAATAATTTTGAGAGTTTTGACTTCACATCTTATTTGTTCAGTTTGACTCAACCACTCTACAGTTGCCGATGTGAAGATAACTACTCCAGGATGTTGTTTTTTTATAATGATATATGTTTTTAGTTTTTTTTAAATGATACAACACAACAGACATGCTTAGATGATGTAGATGGGTGAACAAAAGTAGATATTTGTGCATGATATTATACCAGGATAACTATAGTACTTTATGTCTATTATAAGTTCTATAAGTAGCTATTATATTTTGAAAAATGACTTATCAAATGTTGTCAAGGGGATGTGATTATATCAATTAAATATGTTATGTTATGCTATCGAGGGACTGTGAAATGTAACTTTTGTACTTTGAAAAGTGGTCTATCATAGTTTTTGTTGTACTAAATGTATATAATTTAATCTCATGTAATGTGATATTTATGACTTTGCTATGTAATATGGGGATTGTGTTTGCTTACCAAATGGGTGGGTTGGGTTAGGGTATAAGGATTTTAAACGAGTTAAGTAAGGGTTATGATTTTTTGACCAATTTATTCTGGGTAGGTTGGATTAATGATATTTTAAAATGAGTTGGGTTACGATGGATGAATATAGATAATATTATGGATTACAAATGTCCCTGATGGTCCTGGATCTATTACTAGTCATTGGATTAGAATAGACAACAATGAAGGGTCTAGATTAAAACTGGTATTAATTTTTTGAATTTAGAAGATTAAAACAGATTTGGCATTTTTGGGATTTGTGGTTTTAAATACCAAACAAATCAAGTTGGACTAAAAGCGGGGACTTTTCAATTTGATTTCAGCCATCACCGAGTCGCTGCGGGAATTTGTGTGGGTTTAGTAGTGAAATCTAATTGCTCGTTTCTCTATTATAGTGAAATCTAATTGTTCGTTTCTCTATTCGTAGGTTAAATTTAATTGAGGATGGGGCTCTAGTCCTTCTCTTGTTGCGAATGCACCTATACAGAGATAAATCGATGGATTACTACATCTCCCACATGGGGTTGGAAACCGTTCATTCAAGAACAGGTAATAAAACTCATCTTCTATCTCTCTGGTGATTATAATAATAGAAATTTTGATTTCTTTTGAACCTGAAATCAAGTTCTGGGTTCCCTTTCCATAGCCTTGTCATCTGGTTGCACTAAATCAGGTTCAAATCATGAAATATTGAAAATTTGGGCTCGGTTACTGATACAGTTTTCGCCGGAGCAAGAAGGGGTTATCTGCGGCAACAACTTTGAAAAATATTCTGCTGCGGAGGGACAGAAGAGGAGAACTATGGCCACCCGCTAATCAGTCTACTGCTCCTCCTAAAGGAAATAATCCAGCAGGAGGTGAAATTTCACGGGAAAAGAAATCAAGATATTATTACTCTTTATAACATGACCTTCCTTGAATCCATGTGTGTATCATCAACAGATTCACGTCATAGACTGCGGTTTGAATGTCTATATTTTGATGAAGTCGTCTGTCATATACCAGATCGAAGACGAGGCTAAATACAATTCACTCCAACGACGTCTTCTTTCATGTATTGATCTTCCCTTTTCTGATCCATCGAAACTCATAAGCAATGCCCGTCGAGCTCCACAACTCGTCGGTCCCCAGAGCCCCCGTCTACCTCATCTTCTGCATCGGAGGCGCCACTAGGGTCCACAGTGATACCCATCATCAACAAGCTGCAAGACATAGTTGTGTAGTTTTTGGTGGTGTATGTAGGTAGTCTGGTATCATATCGTAGATAGTTTGGTATCATATCGTAGATAGTCTGGTATCATATCGTAGATAGTCTGGTATCATATCGTTGATAGTCTGGTATCATATCGTAGATAGTTGGTATCATATCGTAGATAGTCTGGTATCATATCGTAGATAGTCTGGTATCATATCGTAGATAGTCTGGTATCATATGGTAGAATTATATGTCATTTTAATTCCGTGGTTTATGTGATGTATCCTTACATGCTTCATTCATATATGTATGGTATTCAGTTAGGTCCGAATTGGTGGTTGTACTGGTATACATGTGTTTCTTTTTACGAAAAAATAGTGTTTGATCTTGTTTTTGAACTATTCACTATCGTGTATAATATGAAACTTTATGGTACTACAATATATTGCATTTACTATGCAATTTAATACCCAAAACCTAAATACTAAACATTCATGAATTATAACTGTGAACCCTATTACAAAATAACTGTAAGTTGCATCTTTTCATGAATGTAAATAAAAAAGGCAATGTAAAAATAATTATATGCAAAATAAGTTTGTGATATACCAAAACTCATATATATACAAGTACCACACATCATTGATCTAATACTATTGAAACATCTATAATGTACCAAGTGTAATATCTTACATTTTCAAAATCCTATCGTAATTATAAATGACTATATAATTTGTTTTACAATATACCAATGTACCATTGTTCAAACACCAGCATTATTACATCTTCGAACCCTATGCAAAATACCTACGAGTTGTACATATACTACCTTTACAAACATAAATAAAAACCAATGTAAATATAATTATATGCGAAATAAGTTTACTAAATACCAAAAACGTATATATACAAGTACCACATCATCGTTAATCTAATACCAATGAAACATCTATGATGTACTAAATGTAATATCTTACATTTCAGAATCCTTTCGTAACTATAAATTACTATATAATTTGTTTTACAACATACCAATGTACATTGTTCAAACACTAGCATTATACATCTTTGAACTCTATTGCAAAATACCTACAAGTTGTACCGTTAGTCTCATAATTAATACCTTCACGGATATAAAATAAAAACCAATTATAAATTATTATATGCGAAATAAGTTTATGAAATCCAAAGACATATATATAAGGCATGAATTCCAGTTTCCTGCGACCGGCAAATTGAAGTTCACAGGAGAATAAAAACCAATATGGGTATGGATTCGCTTCAGTATCTATTGGTGTTCAGGCGTGAATTCTAGTTTAATGGTGAATTGAAACGAAGTTCACAGGAGAATAAAAAAACAATATGGCGCATTGTCAAAGACGGCAGATATATTTAATCTGTAATAGTTTTGTTGATAATCTTCAAAAATATAAAATAATATATTCCCACAAAATCAGTGTAACTAACTGCCACTAATGATTCCTTTTGTTCTTCCGAAATAATTTAATATACCCTCTGGACCCGTCACTATAATTGTGATTTTTTAAAACAAAACAAGATAAAATCTAAACCCTCAAATATACTTCTCCTAATCTAATGGTTGCTAATAGTCCAGGATGAATCAGGGAACACCTAAAGGCCCTGAAGCGAATCCAAAGCCTACGATGGATATCAACCTCACCCATCGACCCAAATTGTCAGGTTTATACATGCACATATATGTTTTCAAACGATACGATCTAGTTATATTAATACTAATGATGGTGCATGTTGGCGCTAATTTATTCATATGGAGATGAGAAGCAGCATCTAGCATATGAGTGGATGGGTATCCATGCAAGTAAAGCCAACCATACACTCCCCCTCGTTAATGAATTTGTTCCATATAACCACTCCACTTTCACAAATCTTTTCTATTTTAGTTCATTATAAATTGGAGTATTTGTAGGAAGCTAGCTAGAAAGAATCGTGTTCAAAGTTATGGCAAATTGGTATGTATACGTCCTCTATTCTGTCATCTTTGAGACTTTAGCTTATTCATTTAGAGTAAATATAAAAGATTAAGATCAGCTTTTTTATTTGCTTATAAAATAAAGAGAGAAAAAATATATAAAAAAAGTAAAATTCAATTAATAATATAGAGAAAAAATAGGTTGATGAAATAAACTAGTTTTCTATAATACCGTAAAATAATGGAATCAATATGAGTACGTATTGTGAGTGGAATAGTAGTATTAGCTTGCTAGAGATGAAAGTTTATGAGATTGGAACTTTTATTTCAACCTTCAAAAACGGATTCCCACACTACACACACATATGCCTTGCTTTGCTCCCCACCACCACGACGTTGTATACTACTCAATCAAAATGCCAGCCACTTGCTAATAATTTACTTTCTTTGGTTGAAAAGAACGAGAAAAGAAAAGAAAAACACAAATGGTACGTAGTAGTTCCACTCATCAAATTTGTTTTTCTTTCTTTTAACTCGTGTCGTCGCTATCGTCAAAACGACCACTCATTAAACATCCTAGCTCCACCCCAAAATGCTGAACTTTGAATATAATTAAAGATCGACCTAACATCAAAATTATTTCATTAATTTGATTCAACTACCAAATACGGATGATGATAAACTGGGTAGAGGGTTTGTGCATAACTTTGATCCAAATCATAATTCAGAAATAAAAAATATGTTATTTACGTAGTAACTCTTCCACCTCTATTTCGTACTTATTTAAAAATCAAATTAACCTATAGTAGTACCGATCTTCTTTGTAGTTTCATACTCCCTCCGTCCTGAATTGACCGTCATGTTTACTATTTGAACATGTTGTTTGACTTCAATTTTTAACATATACTCCCTCCGTTCAACAATAACTGTCATTTTAAAATTTGCACACTTATTAAGAAAAGTAGGACAATGACGCATGTGCCCTACTTTTTACTTTTATTTAGATAATAATTACTTTATATTGAATAGTAGGGGTAAAAAAGTGGAAAGTAGTGTGTCAAAAAGCTAGAATGACAAATATTTTTGAATAAGAATCACATCCTAAAACGACAGATATTAATTAACGGAGGGAGTAAGATAAATTAATTTTGAAATTTTAATTTTTGCATATGATTCCTTACATGATAAACTATATAGTACAAAATTTAGTTTTATAAAATTATTTTATGTTATATGTTTAATATTGAAGTAGAAAAACGTGTCATAAAACAAACAGGACAGTTAATTTAGGACGGAGGGAGTATCAATTTATTCAAAATCAGTAAGCTTCCATCAAACACCTAAAACCAAAAGCTGACAGCTTCTACAAAATTATCAGCAGACAGTTTTTTTTTACAATAGTATCCTAATAATAGCCTTTGCTTTTTAAAACCATCAGACGTTCTGTCAAACACCAAAATCAACAACTACCAGCTTCTGTAAAATCATCAACATACAACTTTTCAATTTTCAGCAGTAGAATCCAACAGCAGTCCCGAGCAGCTGTCCTCGAACAGAGATGATAGGTTCATTGATATGAGTTATTTTATCGACCGTTAGATTAGTTGTTTGGACATCTTAGTTGATGGATGATGAGTACGGATCCGAATTCAATCTTGGTCTTCTTATTATGATAGAGTAGGTGATGATGGTTATGAGTACCTTCGATCTTCATCTTCTATTGCCGAGTGTCACACTCGAGTATCCGCCCATGAATTTACCCAGCACAGTTGTAGATTAGCTGCTACGAATTTAATCTAATGCTGTTGTTGTTGCTTTTTTTTTTTTAAATAAAATTGTTTAGGAACGTAATACTATTCATTTGTCATCCAAATTAATACCACAAGGAACGAAACCATGGGCAGCTAGATAGGCGGTCGGATCCGATTGGTCTTGTTGAATACGTACTACATACTTTTTTGCTTGCTTGTGTGTTTCTAGTTTCTAGTGGAGCTCTTAGTTATACAGGTTGATATAGATTAATCATCGATTTATCAAATTAGATGATGGGTAAAAATTAATAAAAATTATTTATTTGTATTAGATTTTTTGAACTGATTAACCAATCGATAATATATAAACTAACTTATTAACCAACTGATAATATTGTTTTGAATAAATTTTCATGGATAGATGGTACCTGACCTATAATATACCTAAAAGAATTAGTTGAGCTAATCATTCTAACTAATAAATATAAAACTAACTTAAATTTATGTAAAAAATGCGCGAATTCGAACCTGGCGCTTGCGCCAAGTTCTAATGTGACGATATCCAGTTTAGTAATTTGCTTTAGGGTAAATGTGTGAATTCTTATGTGTTGTTTTCTTTTCTCCCTCTCTTATCCTGCACTTTTCATTTCGTAAACGCAAGTTGAAACGCTCCACTCTCTTGACTGCTCTCCCTCTCTTCCCCTCTTCAATCGATCCCATCCCAGACTCTTCTTCCTTTTCACTCACACCAGAGCCCGTTTATCATAACCTCGATTTGCTTATCTACTTGTCACTATCTGAGAGGCGATCACTTGGGGTAGGGTTGGAGCTTTTGCCTCTGTATCGGTGATGGATCGGTTAGGTTTTTGATCTGGGGGACAAGGAACACTCGACCATCATCAACGAGAGTTATGAGCCCGATACATCGTTGGTAATTAGGATGGAACAAGCAGAATCCAAGGTACATGGTGACAATTATCATGGACAGTGTAAAAGTTGGGTCTTGGATATCAGATTCCCCACTTTGCCAGTGGTGGAGTTGCAGAGGCATCAATCAAGCGTGAATGCTATTGCCTGGGCTCCGCATAGCTCCTGCCATATTTGTACCGCTGGGGATGATATGCAAGCTTTGATTTGGGATCTTTCTTCATGGGTTAGCCCGTCGAAGCTGGCTTGGATCCAACTTTGGCGTATACATCAGGGGTGGAGATTGAGCAGTTGCAATGGTCTCCCTCGCAGCTTGATTGGGTTGCCATTGCTTTTCCAACAAGCTAAAATTATAAGGGTGTAAACCAAGGTGTATGTGATTTGCTGCGTGAGAAAGAAATGGTCATATGTAGAATGCTAATTTGTTGTAACTGTACAATATTATTTGTTCAGCTGTTGTAGATGACTGGTAAACAATTGGTGCAAATGCAGATTAAATTGTGGTTGTTATGTGTTATCAAGGATTGAGCTCTTTGTTATTGTTATCTGGTCAATGTTGTAGGTGCTCATATGCTTATGTAGGTGCTCATGGTTTAACATAAAAGCTCTACAGAAGAAACTAATTCACTTTTATAAATTGTTGATTCATTTTTAGGTAAACATAAGATTCACTTTGCACTAACACATCACAATGTATATGAAACTTTATAATCTGAAACTGAATTTTATAGCAGAAAATAATTCACTTTCATAACACTGCTGATTCATTTTACGTAAACATATGATTCATTTTATAAACATTGTTGATTCATTTTTACGTGAATAAGAGATTTACAAAAGGGAATCAGATTTTTAAAAAAAGTGAATAAGAGGCTTAAGAAAAGGGAATCGGAGAGTCGCTTAAAAGCGAATAAGAGGTTTAAAAAATTAATATCATAAATAGAATTATTTAACTAAAGTCATTCTGATTGTTTGACTAGTGTGAATCAGAGGTTTTAAAAAAATGAATTAAAGGTTGTTAAAAAGTGAATCACAAGTTGTTACAAAGTGAATCAAAATAATAAGAAAATTGAATCTCGTAAGCAGAGATTGTTTAACTAAAGTGATTAAGAGGTTTAAGAAATGTGAATCAAAGGTTTTTATAAACTGAATCATGGGTTTAAGAAAGTGAATCAGAGGTTTAAGAAAAGTGATTCTCGTTAGAGATTGTTTAACTAAAGTGAATAAGAGGTTTAAGAAAAGTGAATCTTAAGTTTAAGAAAAGTGAATCAAAGGTTTTTAAAAAGTGAATCAAAGATTGTTAAAAAGTGAATCAGAGGTCGTTAGACCCTAAACCCTGTACTACAAACCCTTCGACGTTTTTAGCATTCATAGGGTGGCTTTTAGGGTGTGTGTGTGTGGGGGGGGGGGGGGGTAGGGTAATCTTTTTGGCATTAGTTCTACACTTTATATTGTCGTCACTGACTCGACAGTTTTTTAGGGTTTGTGGTTTAGGGTCGTTAGACCCTAAACCCTAGACTAAAAACCCTAAAAATGGCCTTCGATGAGTTTTAGCTTTTCTAGAGTGGGTTTCTAGGTGTGTGGGGTAGGGTAATCTTTTGGGCATTTTTTCTATACTTTACGTTGTCTTTCACTGGCTTGGCTGTTTTTTTATGAGAAGTGAATAATTAGTATCATGTAACAGAATCAAAAGCTGTTCTAAAGTGAATAAAAGGTTATTCGAAAGTGAATCACATGTGTTTTAAAAATTATAAGTTTTTGAACTGAATCAATTGTTTTTTATGTAAATCAAATGTTATTATAAAGTGAATCAAAGCCATTTGAAAGTGAATTATATGTTGTAAAAAAGTGATTCATTTTTGATGAGATTTTTAACAGAAGTGAATCACATGTTTATGAAACTAAACCAAAGGGAATTCAAAAGTGAATCGTATGTTGTAAAAAATGAATCATTTCGTATAAAGCTATCAGTCTATACATGATATTGAACCATTCGCCTCAAAATGTACTATGTAATATTTTTGACATTACATTATTAACTAAATGAATCTGATGTGTCTACAAAGAATTAAGACTATGCTCTAAATTTGGAATTATCATTGATCGGATGGGCAAATGAAACTCATGTAGATTGAGCCTCTTCATCAACATTTATCATTGATTTTACTGTACTCTTGCTCTTCAGAAATGTCCTAAACTATAGTTTTGTTTCTCCTTTTGCGGGCACTGTAAATCCTACTGTTGTGCTTTTCATCCTCTTATTTTTTTTTTTTCCTTTTGTTTTACAACCTTGTGGATCTAGCACTGTTGTACTGCCTTACCAACATTTGTATTTGAAATACCATCAGCAGGTGGACATATAAATTTTTTAACTTCTTCCTGCAAATCTGTGGCTACATTTTCACACAAAGTTCTTGTCTCCATATTTGCTTCATTTGCAACAAGAATGTATTCAAATTTCCTGCGCATCCTCACTCTCCAATTCAATGTTTCATTTGATATTGAAGTACAACCTTCTTCTCCTTGCTACTTGTAATGTAGATAGTTCATGCACACCTGCAGTCAACTTCGAAGATTCTGCTTCAATGTAATTACTAACTTGTAATGCAGATAGTTTAGGCACACCTGCAGTAAATGTCATACTAAATACGTATCACATCTCTAACAAAAGTGAATCATAACCATAATTCACTAGTGCAGAAAATGTTTTTAACCACGGTTAAAAAGCATATATACCACGGTTCTAAACCGTCGCTAATACGCCCGTCGTATATTGGAAAATGCCTATAAACCACGGTTAAAACCGTCGTTTAAAAGCGAGATTATAAACCACGGTTGTTCTACAACCGTCGTTTAAAGACGTTTCTGTCGCCGGATCAGACCGATTTTATACCACGGTTTGGCTTTATAACCGTGGTATATAAGTCTTTTATACGACGGTTCACGTACATAACCGTGGTATATGACTATTTTATACAACGGTTCTCTAACTAACCGTGGTTTTAAAACGTCGATTCACTGAATTTTAAACCACGGTTTTTACATAACCGTGGTTTTTTTTTTCTTTTTTTTTAGTTTTTCTTGTTTTTTAGCCTCTACCATGTGTTTTCCAACACAACCCAATTTACAATCACATATACAACCTGTACAGGGCATCCAACTGGTATTGCCCTTTGGTAACCAACCACACTATATGACCATAAACCAAGTTGCCAATTTGAATTGCAACATCGAAAACAAATTGCAAACAAACCATTCAAACTTTCAAAAATAAGAGAGAGTTGAACTTTACAAACTTTGAGAGTCTACGTTGCTTCAGCACAAACAAAAGTCTAAGTCTAACTACACTAGGATAAGATTTAAGAAACGCTCAAGTAATTTTTACACCAAAACTGCGATAAATGATCTCTTACAAAGTCGAGATCTATCTTGGAATACGTGCTCCCTGCTTGTGTGAAAAAAGAAACGATCTGTCCATAAAAAGAAATTGATCATCATTAGTACACACAATTTTATTTAAAATGCAATAACTTTAACTAAAACTTTGATTGGTATGGGTTACCTTGTCATCATCATCAAGCGTGTCAATATTTTGTACAATCTCGAACATGTACCGCATCACATAATAGCCACAGCTCCGTGAATCAGGCTGTTTAGGACACCGTCATCACACCATCCATGGATTACCAACTTTAGACAGATCAAAAAATTAAACGTTTAACTTTAATACAAAAATGCATGCATAAATTAAATGATTACTTACACGTATGTAATGGAAGTCCAAGATGGAGAATGATTCTTCGCATCACTCAAACCAAGCTTATGACCCATACATAAATACACATTTTTAAATGAAGTCATTTATTGCCAATAATCCAGGAACAAGCTTAAAATAAATACAAAATGCATTAAAATTATAAATACTCACTCCTTCAAATATTTCTCTACAGCGATCTCTCGAAGGTCATCAGCGCCCAATGGGTCTGGTATCAACAAGCATGAGGTGTTGATACACAACACCATCAACATCCAATGATTGCTACCACAGGTAAAACAAAGAATGTTTTGTAGAACAATATTTTTAATTTATCACATAATGTAATTAGGAGGAAAAAATTCCAGTTATTGTGTACTTACATCTGATGATATGGGATCAGCAAATATTTGCTTTTTCTTTGCATCGCAGTACGAAATCCCTGCCTCACGTGCTCTGCACATCCTTGCTTATCCAATGCGGCCTGATTTGCTGACATCAATTGCGGACACAAGAAAGAGAGGGCTAATAATCTCTTGCTCGCTAGCAGTCTACTAGGCAAACACCTAAACAACATTTTTTCATAACATATGTTAAAGAGCTTAAAAATGAAAGATAATGTAATAATTTAAAAGATACTTACACACAATAGGCCTGAATCACAGAGATGTTAAGCAGGTCTCCCATCAAAAATTCTCTTAGATCGCTCACGGTAATCATCAGATCTCTAGGCTCAGGGGAGTGGAAAACATGCTTAGACACTTTCATGTTGAAGTTGGTGACAGACTGCGGCCTCGTCATGAAAAAGTCATACAACATTTTTTGTTTGGCTGTCAGCTTCTTCAGATACTTGGGTGTCAGAATGGGGGATCTCCTAGGAGTCATATCAAAAGGTTTCACCACTTCCTTTCTCACACTCTGACTCTCCTCATTTGATTTCACAACTTCCTTCCCCTTATCCACTTTCCTCTTCTTAACCGGTCTTAATTCCTTATCAATCTAATAGTATACAAATTTAAATAATAAACATATCAATCAACAGTCAAGTTAAAAACTAAACAGTAAGCATGTAAATAGTTTACCTTGTCACTGACATCAATGAGAGAATATGGCCATGGAACAATTGAAGATTGTGCTTGACCTATTTTACTCCACTGATTCCACTCCAACGGAAGCGGAGAGTCCTCATGGCCTCGCACAATGTCGTCTACCATCACACGAGCGTGAAGAGGTGGGATGAGCTTGAAATGTACTATACTGTTCGGTCCGGTCGCTAAAACCCGACCGTATGCAACATGCACAGTCTCACCATCCAACACTTGAAACAGATGGCATGATTTAGCCACCTACATCAACTTAGAAGAGTAAGCAAGGTAATAAAGTTATATTGTTTAAAAGTAATGTTAAAATAACTAAGGAGGAAAAAAGAACAAACCGGAAGGTTTTGATAAGGAAATGTGTCTCTGGTAGAAGAAGAAGGTGCAGGATGATCCACCATCGGAGTATCCGCCGTCGTGGTAGGAGCAGACGCCGGTGTAGGATCATCGACCATCATAGGATCCGCCGTCGTGGTAGGAGCAGACGTCGGTCTAGCAGTAGATGCCGGTGTAGGAGACGCGGCCACTGTCGATGTATCCGCCGTCACGGTAGGAGCAGACACCGGTGTAGGAGTAGGTGTCGGTGTAGGAGCATGCACCTGGCCCAATACTAAAGCCTCAAGTCTTCGCAGGCGCTCCTCGTAGGCTTGACGCTCCTCAGCGTGACGTCTTTCCGACTCAGCGTGACGTCTTTCCGACTCCTCCAACCGGTCGGCACCCGTTCATTCACCATTCTCTCAATCATTTCAGCCTGCGGTACTCTCGATCGAGACGTAGAAAACACGTCTTTTTGGCGAACTTCCCCTCCAAGCCCCCGCACTCGCCCTGGATGATCCTTTTGCCCAAGGGCCTTATTCAGTGGATCATCCTGAGACGGAGGGGCCGGAACCATCTCCCATCGCTCAGTAGATCCAGACTATTTTAAATTACAAAAATATTAGAAATGAAGTTACTAATTAGTAAACAACAACTTTTAAAAATATTACTTACAATCTTTGAAGCCAACTCAGCAGTCTCGCTCTGCGGGAACACATATACTCCCTCGTCATTTTTCTTCATGCGACCCAGCATAAATGTCTGCACCCTACTTGCATCGTCAACATATAACAACACTGACACCGTCTCATTAGTTTTCATCAGTAAGCCTCGCTCTTCACTTCTCCAACCGCCCCGTATATCCAGCTCGCCCCATGTAGTGCTTATATATATTCTTCGTCCGGTTACGTCTCGCTTGTTCTTGACGTAACTGTTACAAAATTTGTATATTATAAGTTATACATAATAAAAAAAATATTTGTTAAATTTTATTCCTTAAATATAAGAAAGAATAATTGTAAAAGTACCTTAAACTCTTCAGTCTGGTGATGGTCGTAGAATATCTTCCAGTCCTCCTCCGTGATCATACCATCATACACTACCCACGGCGGTGACCTCTTGGAGCCTGGTTTGTTAATCCAACCATCTACCAACCGATACTTGAATTGTCGCAGCGATGTCGCTAGAAGTGATTCAATCTTCGTCCGAAGTGCATCCGCGACTTTGTACTTCTTCTGCACCATCTGCCACATGATGTCATTGTCTACCTTTTCTTGTTCCTTCCAACCCTTATTAATCGAGCAATGGGATTTTACCATCAATCCCAAGTAAGAAGCAAACTGCTGCTTCGACCCACCAGAATGTCGGAGGTACTTGTCCCAGATCAAATCGATGGGAGAATCTTTCTTCATCTTCAACCCACGAGTCGGTCCACGTCCCTTCTGAGGGTTTTGCGAAGTAGATGCAGCTGGTGGTTCTTCAGTAGGGACGTCATCGTCAATATCATCCAACCCCAACAGTAAGTCCTCTTCGACTCGATCGTCAGGATCCATAATCTGAAAAAATAATCAATAATTAACAAGGTTAATACGAACATCTAATGAATCAAATATTGAAACATGACAAAAATGAAATAATATAATATTGTCAACCAAACTTACAAAAAACATTTCATCGTTCAATCCACAATCCTTCATTGTGGTCGGACCTTCGATATTCAAAATTAGTTACATTATCTACCTCCATCGGCAACCGAATAGGTACATCTGTTTCATCTTCACAGTCATATTCATCCTCATCAACAATATTATCAATCCCAACTATCGATCTTTTACTCTGCATTACAATAGACCATCTGGGATTAGACTGATCACGACAGTAGAATACTTGTTTTGCCTTTGATGCAACAATAAAGGGTTCATTAGTAGGAGCCGCTATCGTTAAATCAACTAGCTTCATACCATGATCCTCCTCACGATATCCCTGTTTGTTGTCCACCCATTTGCAACGAAATACGCAAGTTTCATAACTAGTGTAATTCAAGACCCAGATATCCTCAATAACACCATAATATTCGTTCTTCAGTGTATTACGACTTGTTCCTGTGAAAATGTCTTGTGAAGCGATAAGATGCACACCACTGTTCTGGTTTGTCGATTTACAATCTTGACGTTCAGTATAAAAAGAAAATCCATTTACATCATATCCTTCATAAGACAACACATCGAGATTTGGACCAAGTGCCAACAATTGGATCATCATTCATCACGTTACTTGAATCTTCATACAACACCTTCTGTCTGAACCACTTAACAAATGTTGCATTCTGCTCTTTTTTAATTTGGCATTACTCATCGTTGGGTGTTTTGTTTTGAGGTAGGCTAGGTGTGCATCGAAATACGGTTCAACAACTTCAGAATGATTCAAAACAACCAGATGTGCCTTGTTCAATGTATCAATATCAACTCTGCATAATTTTTTCCCACAGGTACCAACCCTTTAAGCCTGCCATCATGTCTTGCTTTCGGTAATCCAATAACATCAACACCGTCTAAGTAGTGAGTGCAAAAGTCAACTACCTCCTCTGTTACTGTCCCTTCAATTATGCTTCCCTCTAGACGCCGACGGTTTTTCATTTTCTTTTTCAGTATACCCATATATCTCTCAAACGGATACATGTATCAAAGGTATAACGGACCACAATGTTTGATCTCTCTTACAAGATGAACAAGTAGATGCACCATAATATCAAAAAACGAAGGAGGAAAATACATTTCCAACTGACACATGGTGATCACAAGGTCATTCTGTAGTTTATCCAGCGTCTCCACATCAAGCATTTTACACGAAATTCCTTTGAAGAAAACACATAAATTTGTAATAGTTTTCCTGACATCAGCTGGAAGGATCCCACGGATTGCAACCGGAAGTAAGTGCTGCATCAGCACATGATAGTCGTGAGACTTCATCCCTACCAATTTAAGATCAGACATTGATACCAAACTTGATATGTTTGATGAGTAACCGGATGGCACTTTAATATGACAAAGAGAACTACAAAAACTTATTTTCTCTCTTTGGATAATGTATGACAAGCGGGAGGCAAGAATGTTCTTTTCCCTCTTTGTTGTGGCGCGAGTTCTTCCCGTATACCCAATTCAACCAGATCTTTTCTACCCTTTAAATGGTCTTTTGTCTTTCCTTTCACGTTTAGTAGTGTCGCAGATACACTTTCACCAATGTTTTTCTCCACGTGCATAGCATCAATGCAATATCTCACCTCTAAATGTTGCCAATATTCAAGTTCCCAAAATATTGATTTTTTCTTCCAGATGTTCTTTTCAGTGGCTTTCCGGTGGCCCATGTACACATTTTTTCCACTGTGTTTTAACCGTATACTGCAAGTTCTATCTCCACATATAGGGCACGCTAGAGCTCCTTTAATTGTGTATCCCGAGAGGTTGCCGTATGCAGGGAAATCATTGATTGTACAAAACAACATAGCCCGGAGCGTGAAGTTTTCTATACCGTATGAATCATACACTGTCGCACCTTCATTCCACAACAATTGTAAATCGTCAATAAGTGGTTGCAAAAACACGTCAATTTTGTTTCCCGGTTGTTTTGGACCCGATATCAATAGAGAGAGGAGAATATGTCTGGGTTTCATACACAACCATGGCGGCAGATTGTATATTGTCAATAAAACAGGCCAAGTACTGTGTATACTGCTCAAAGTGCCATAAGGGTTCATCCCATCAGTGCATAAACCAAGTCTTAAGTTCCTTGGGTCTGTACCGAATTGAGGGTATATTCTGTCAATGTTTCTCCATTGTGGTGAATCGGCTGGATGTCTCAATTTACCATCATCCTTTCTATGGGTAGCATGCCATCGGAGGTTCTCAGCATCTTTCTGAATGTTGGGCAAAACAGTGGTTAAACTATCTTGCTAACTATGGGCAGTGAACCCAATCATTGTAGTACAACAAGGTCGTATCCACAGGGACTTCGTAACTATCTAGCTAATTATAAGCTTAGTAAATGTGCAAGAGGATATATACAAAAGTGCATAATTGTAAATTAGGGGTTTGGGTTTTTGGGTTGTAATTGGAGAAATAAAGGAAAGCAATAAACACTAAACTATCTAATCTAGGATAGGTGTAGCTCGGGATAGGATATTCGCACCCGTCATCCCCTTTCTACCAATGGCTGAACCTCGAACTCATAGCTAAACAACAGGAATTTAATTAATAACCAAATCCCGGTCTATTAATCCTAACCAATTTAACGGGGACTGAATGCTCGTTCAAATCCCCAATTCAATCAGAAGCATTAAGCACAAATCTACCCTAAGTTGCAATGAGAACCTCATCTCAAAATCAGTGAAAATCGGCTAACATTGATTTGGTCCCCAACGGTTTAGGTTTCTATCTCAGAATATCATTTTGATAGAATCCCACAATAATGCTCAACTAATCGGTAGGCCAAACCAACCAATTTAACAAATAGAAGACAAATTGAGCAAAACCCTTAACAAATCCCCAAATCATGAGCAACGAGTTTAGAAGTCATAAACACTCAATAATCATCTTCATTAAGCTCAAAGACTAAAATAAAGCACAAACACAAGTTCAAGATTCAACAATGGAGTTTAGGGATTTTGGGACAAAATCCCCAATCCCTAGCTACAAATGATTCTACACAGCCATAGAGAAAAGAAAAGCATAAAAGGGAGAAGAAGAAGCCATTAATGGAGCTTGGAAGCTTTGGAGAAGGTGAGCTCTTTCTTCTCTTCTTTCTCCTCTTCTTTCCCTTCTTTTTCGCCTTCTTTCTGTGTTTTCGACTGGTGGAGTCGTGGTTGAAGAATGGGGAGAAGTGTCCCCAAAATCCCCGTTTTAAAACTCAAATCTGGGCAAAAATACGCGTCGGACCGCCCACAGGAGCGGTCCAAAGGGGCGGTCCACACCAGAGGCGATTTTCCGTGTTCCGAAATTGACTGGACCGCCCCACAGGGGCGGTCCACAGGGGAGGTCCGGACCAGAAGCAAAGAAAATGCTTTATCTTCTTCGTTTCAGCTCCGATTTTGGATCCGTTTGCGCCCACGCGTTCCTCTCTTCATCTACTTTACTCCTATCTATGTTATTCCTCCTGTTTAAACAATAAATGTGTAAGACACCAATGAAACATAAAACTAGAGGAAAACAAGCCAGAGTGGAGAAATGAGCATGAAAAGTGTTGATTAAACATATGAAATACTCCCCTAAAACATGCTCATTTAGACACTCATCACACCCCCACACTTACTTTTTGCTTGTCCTCAAGCAAAACCAAGCCCCTAAGCAAGTAAGGAATGCTCAAGACTAACAAATACTAACATGAATTGTAGGATAAGAGAAGAAGCAAAAAGTGATTAAAACCTTTGAGGAGTGTGAACCATCTCTTAGTGGTGGCATGGGTGAACTTAGGGGAAAAACAAAAACTAGAGTTTCGGGGTATGATCCGGAGTGCTTCAAAGTTCTAAAGATTAGGTAACTTGGAGAGCTTTTACCGTGGCCAACTTCTCTCAAGAATGGGCATTGAGAAGAAAACAAAAGGAAAAATAGATTTATGCATTTGTTTCACTTTTGCATAAGAGATGAGAGGATAACATTTTGGCATCAAGCCTTTGCATTTAAGAACACTCAACTCTCATTGTTGGTTACCAATGGCGTCTCACAAGTCCCTTAAAGGATTTTCACGAAGAAGCACCCCTTAGCAATCCCTAAGAAAGAAGACAGAAGGAACCCCAAAGCAATAAAAATCCAACCATATAAGATCACTTGGCCACACCGCATGTAAAATGCTCCTCAAAAGCAATCAAAAAGAAAAATTTAAGCATTTATCCCACAACTCATAATAGTATTTGTTCTTAATGAGAACAACTCACAACACAGGGTACAAGTTTTTCATTTTGGACAATCGCAGGATAAGCATGAAGTATTAAGCATTTAAGCACACAATTCACCGAAAAGGTCACTCCCCCACACTTAAATTGAACAATGTCCCCATTGTTCACCAATCAAAACCGGGGAAGGTTCCAGAAGACCTTTGCGGGAAGCAGACAAAAGGAAAAGCACACGGGACACAAACAAACAGTATAGCACAGAAGCTATCCCCAGATTTGCAGATTCAAAATTTAGAGAAGAGAGAACGAAAACTAAAAGGAACTAGTACTCCCCTGAGATTGCTATTGCTATCAGTTTGTAGAACTCCCCCACACTTGAGCTTCAGCCTCAAGTAGCGTAGCTTAGTTGCGGTGTGGAATTGAAATTGCACCTGCATAAAACACTAGAAGCAACCAAACTACAACTGGAGTTAAGGGTTAGCAAAAACAAAACCAAAGGAGAACGAAAAAAAAAACAAGAAATAAAAAAGTGGAGTCATTGTGTGCAAGTAATAAAGGATAGGTGAAATGAGTACTCCCCGATAAGATGTGGATAGAGGATAGGGTGCCCGCACACTTGCTAGTGGGAGGGGTCGTTGAGGTGCTACCTTCAATCGTTGGAGATGAAGGTCCTCTAGGAAATTTCGCCAGAGGTTCCTTTGTAATTGTGCCTAATTCCATCCCTTTTTCAGAGGGGCTTACCTGTTTCCAAAATATTCACAACACAGACGCCACCAATTGGGCGCAAAAGGGCAAGTCCAAAGAATGCCAAAATAGCCCATTATTGAAAACAATGCAAAATCTAAACTAACGAAATTTAAAGACAAGACACGAAATGAAATCCGGGTTGCCTCCCGGTAAGCGGCCCTTCTTTAAGGTCTTTGGCTAGACCATACCACCGTGAAGTCGTCCAGGATCGAATATGAACGTTGAAGTCGGCTTCAACAGGTGGATTGGGCGGGCATCATCTAGCAATGAAGAACGACCCGGATCAAAAGGAAATGTGGCCTCAACACTTAGGATGTGAAAGTGTAAACTCCACCGATCGTTCTTCAGGTGGAAGTGTTGAGGTGGGTGATCCTTGGTACGAGGATCAAATTTTGGTGGAGCCTCCTCTTCAAATTTAAGGATGAAGATATCCTTTACTTCATTTAGCGGTGCAGGGAGAACTCCGTGGCGGACTTTGTCTTATATCTCTGGTCCCGGATCAAATGGGAAGGTGGCCTCCACACTTAGCGGGTGTACGTTGAGCTTCCACCCAACTTCATTAGTGCACGGGTGTGGGCCTTGATCCTTCAAATGAAGATCAAAGTTTGATGGCTCCTCCTCCTCCTCAAATTCAAGGATGTAAATGTCCTCAACTTCTTGGTGAGGCTCATGGGAAGAGCCTTGATGAAAATCAACTTCAGAGGGAGGTGGCTCCTTGAAGTTGATTATAGCACTCTCCTCTGATGGCTCGGAGGGAGGCGGCATCTCCTCCTCCTCCTCAAGGTTGAGGATGTGTCCATCCTCATCTTCTGGGTGGAGCACAGAGAAGGAGGGGAAATAACGGTAGTTGACTTCAGAGGGAGGAGACTCCATGAAGTCAAGGTGGAAGCGGTCCTCTGATGGTTTGTCTTCGAACTCAGGCAGATGGTTGAATGACGTTTGCTCAGGTTCGAACGGGGGAGGTGATAGAGAGCAACTCAAGTCCTCAGTAAGGTGATCCACTTTATGAACCATTTCGCTCTCCGGTTGCTGCGATGCAAGGTTTAGTAGACCTTCCATCATCGCGTTCATCTCTACTAATTTGGCATAGAGCTTTAGTTGGTTCATGTCGAGGTCTTTTTCCTTAGTCCGCTGCTCCACTTCATGGACCATTTCACTCTCTGGTTGTTGCTCCCTTTGAGCTAGTGTAATGAGCTGGTTCATGTCGATGGTGTTCATTCTAGCACTAAGATCCTCCAGAGTGGGTGAATCTACCCTTGCCGTGATCTCAGAACAATAAGCACTCTTTTGGTCTCCTCCACTCTCTTGGCACCTGATCCATCGACTGATGTCTTGTTCAGTGGGGTTTGGATTGACAGATAAGAACCGGTTCTCCATGAGAGTCTCCGATCTTGAGATTAGATCCTCACAAGGAGGGCACATATGAAAGGATCCACACCCTTGACAATCAATGTATTGGTCGTAGGTTGCTCCAGAGGTGTAGTCGTAACAATCTTCTGCTTGATCATCAAGACCATCCATCAGAGATAGGTTCCTAAAAAAAAGTAACACAAATTTATACACAAAAGGGGGAAATAAAGGAAATGAAAATTATGCACAGAAACTAAACAGGTAATAAACCAGATAGTTGGACCGAAGTCCCCGGCAACGGCGCCAAAAACTTGTTGGGCAAAACAGTGGTTAAACTATCTTGCTAACTATGGGCAGTGAACCCAATCATTGTAGTACAACAAGGTCGTATCCACAGGGACTTCGTAACTATCTAGCTAATTATAAGCTTAGTAAATGTGCAAGAGGATATATACAAAAGTGCATAATTGTAAATTAGGGGTTTTGGGTTTTTGGGTTGTAATTGGAGAAATAAAGGAAAGCAATAAACACTAAACTATCTAATCTAGGATAGGTGTAGCTCGGGATAGGATATTCGCACCCGTCATCCCCTTTCTACCAATGGCTGAACCTCGAACTCATAGCTAAACAACAGGAATTTAATTAATAACCAAATCCGGTCTATTAATCCTAACCAATTTAACGGGGACTGAATGCTCGTTCAAATCCCCAATTCAATCAGAAGCATTAAGCACAAATCTACCCTAAGTTGCAATGAGAACCTCATCTCAAAATCAGTGAAAATCGGCTAACATTGATTTAGTCCCCAACGGTTTAGGTTTCTATCTCAGAATATCATTTTGATAGAATCCCACAATAATGCTCAACTAATCGGTAGGCCAAACCAACCAATTTAACAAATAGAAGACAAATTGAGCAAAACCCTTAACAAATCCCCAAATCATGAGCAACGAGTTTAGAAGTCATAAACACTCACTAATCATCTTCATTAAGCTCAAAGACTAAAATAAAGCACAAACACAAGTTCAAGATTCAACAATGGAGTTTAGGGATTTTGGGACAAAATCCCCAATCCCTAGCTACAAATGAGTCTACACAGCCATAGAGAAAAGAAAAGCATAAAAGGGAGAAGAAGAAGCCATTAATGGAGCTTGGAAGCTTTGGAGAAGGTGAGCTCTTTCTTCTCTTCTTTCTCCTCTTCTTTCCCTTCTTTTTCGCCTTCTTTCTCTGTGTTTTCGACTGGTGGAGTCGTGGTTGAAGAATGGGGAGAAGTGTCCCCAAAATCCCCGTTTTAAAACTCAAATCTGGGCAAAAATACGCGTCGGACCGCCCCACAGGGGCGGTCCAAAGGGGCGGTCCACACCAGAGGCGATTTTCCGTGTTCCGAAATTGACTGGACCGCCCCACAGGGGCGGTCCACAGGGGAGGTCCGGACCAGAAGCAAAGAAAATGCTTTATCTTCTTCGTTTCAGCTCCGATTTTGGATCCGTTTGCGCCCACGCGTTCCTCTCTTCATCTACTTTACTCTTATCTATGTTATTCCTCCTGTTTAAACAATAAATGTGTAAGACACCAATGAAACATAAAACTAGAGGAAAACAAGCCAGAGTGGAGAAATGAGCATGAAAAGTGTTGATTAAACATATGAAATACTCCCCTAAAACATGCTCATTTACAACATCACTGAACTGCAAAAAACGTTTGAATCGGGGAATTATCGGTAGATACCACAACACCTTCGCAGGAGAACCCACTTAGTGCTTATGTGGTTTTTCTCACCCTTTTTTACATAGCGTGATTCCCCACATTCAGAGCAATGGTCATCCAACTCATTCTCCTTCCAGTACAACATACACCCATTTGGACAAGCATGTATTTTTATATTCCATACCCATCGGACACATTAACTTCTTTGCTTCATAAGTTGTTGTGGGTATCACATTGTCCTTTGGTAGTACATCCTCAGCAGTTGTAAAAGATCTGTAAAACTGACATCACTCCATCCATGTCTCGCCTTCAGATTGAATAGTTTTAGGACAACGCTCAATTTGTTTTGTGTTGCGTTTCACATCCACTGTACAACGGTTCCTTTGATGCTTGCATCAGATTTTCGAATGTTTTGGTTTGTTGGAAAAATGTTGTTCAACATCTTCCATCATTGCATTAAGGTCCTCCTGATCATCTGAATCACTAACTAGTGAATCATCTTGAGTATCCCAAAATCGTGTGAAGCATCCATTTCTGATTGTTCTGCAACGACGTTATCAGCACATTTAAACACTTGTACTGAATGTTGACCATGCAGTATTGTTATGGCTTCATAATCTTCTGTAAACCCTCTGCGAATCAGATGATCCTTAATCTTGTCCACACCTCGGTATTTGAAGTCGTTCTTACAATCGACACAAGGACATCGAATATATCCCTATCCCTTGGTTTAAGATTTTCAACAAGGACTTTGCAAAATTATTGACCCCTTCTAGGTACTTGATGTCCAATCTGTCACTGTACATCACTGAGCGCTCCATCTCCTTTTTCACACACCAGATGTCGTGAACTCATTTCATTGATCTCCTCTTTTTTTATTTACAGATTTAACAACCTAAACCTATCCAATCACCTTCGATCTCACCTAGGAACAAGTTAATAATATACAGTAGTTCAGTGATAATTTCGGCAGCATTACCCTACAGTTCTCCTAGTGTAGATATATATATATATATATATATATGAATCGTTTCAATTCACATATATATATATATATATATATATACTATAGAAGAACACTAGGGTAATGCTGCTGAAAATTATCACTGAACACTGTATATTATTAACTCTTCACACAACCTAGATGGTGAGATCAAAGGTCATTGGACAGTCCCAACAGGACTATCTAAGACATACCTCTATCAGGTAAATCTCAGACAGGTAATTCTATGTTTGAATTGATTTTCCATTGTTTTAATAGAAAAATAAAAATAAATTGAAACGTTTTAAATACCAACCTGATGAGTACTAGATGGTCAGCTAGTGCGAACAGCACAGAAGAAGGAGAAGTAGGCAAATGCTCTTGCGCGTAGTATATGACACCTATTCAATGAATAATAATAAGGTTAAATTCTGGAAAAAATTTGGCATGACCTTTACGTATTTTAGGTACTCCACACTTTTATATATGCAAATCCAAAACACAATAACAACATTAATCACACACAACACGCACACATAGACATCATCAGAATGGGAAGCATGCATATATATTTATGTCAAGCAGTAGCAGTTTATAGTGGATCACTCAAATTAGTAAGCATGCCACTAAAATATAGATCGAACTTCCAGAATCATAATTAAATTCGAGTATTATACCAGTTCAATCTGTTTGCTCCCCTCGCGTCTTCAGTCTGGTTCTGGTCGAGCTCGAAGCAACCTGGAAATCGCCAGTTCAAGAAAATAGTTAGCGCAATGAGGAGGTAATAACTACAGAAAAATGTAGCTTTAGATATATTAAAAAATAATCAATTGGAATGTTTTGGTTTAGGTCAAGATAATTAATCAATTGAATCTAAAATAAGTAAGTTTTAGTTCACAAGAGAAAGGAAATTAATTGCTAGCGCTATGCCAGAATACTACCGTGGGTTCAGATCAGGCAAGCCGGTGGCAGAGGTTGACGTGCGTGGCAGCAGTTAGGGCGACAACGGTCTCGTCAGAAATTCAAGACTGTGACTTCAATCAATAAATGATAAGTTCATGTTAAAGTTATTAAAAAATCAAAAATGGTATTGTGCAAGAGAAGAAAAAATTAAAACTGTGAGTAATTCTATGTTTGAATTGATTTTCCATTGTTTAATAGAAAACAAGAATAAATTTGATACATTTAAAATACCAACCTGATGAGTACTGATGGTCAGCTGGCGGGAGGTAGAGGAAGAAGAAATGGGATGTAGCAACACCTAATGATATTATGATAAGGTTATAATTAAAAAAAACATGAATAATTGAACAAACGAATAAATTTTGAACAAACCATATTTTTGAATCATTCTTAAAATACTAACCTAGGGAGTAGTGATGGTAAATCGGCAATGGGATGGAAGATTGCGGGAATTTTTAAAACCAGTAGTAATACCTATCCAATAAAATAAGAATAAGGTTTAATTCTGGAAAAAATGGGCATGACCTTTGCGTATTGCTAGAGACTCCACACTTTTTTAAGCAAAAACAAACACAAAGCAGCATAATAGCAGGCTAATAGGAATTTTTCAACCGTAGTAATACCTATCCAATAAAATAAGAATAAGGTTTAATTCTGGAAAAAATTGGGCATGA
Organism: Limonium bicolor; assembly: GCA_023374045.1. Classification (NCBI taxonomy): domain Eukaryota; kingdom Viridiplantae; phylum Streptophyta; class Magnoliopsida; order Caryophyllales; family Plumbaginaceae; genus Limonium; species Limonium bicolor. Next base: position 281,077,970 of record CM041781.1, read on the forward strand.
CCTTTGCGTATTGCTAGAGACTCCACACTTTTTTTAAGCGGAAACAAACACAATAGCAACATAATAGCAGCATAATATTTATAATTCCAGCTAATTAATTTATGTTAAATCCACAACAAACATACCAAATTAATTAATTGTGCTACCCCCTTTAATTAACTACAAGCTAGTACTACTTTATTTATTAATGGCTCCCGGGGTTATACCACTAACGTAGGTGGGCACAGATAGCCAAGTACTTGCCAGGAAGAACAGACAATGAAGTGAAGAATTTTTGGAATTCCAGCATTAAAAAGAAGCTTGTTTCACAAACCATGATGATGATGACGGATTTCCATCAACACCGGTACTATCAACCACCTCAGCCACCACCACTAAGCAACGCCACCTTAATCTCCGATGTGGTCGTCTCTACTATGTTAACGTCTTCCACCACCAACCCAAACCCTAGTAATTGGTCCACACCACCACAAGATCATAATAATCCAGTACCACTTTTCTTCCCCAACAATAATAATAATAATCAACTACTACAACACGATCAGTTACCTCCTCCTCCACAGATTAATAATAACTTAAACGATAGTATCTTTCTTCAATCCCCGCTTACAACCACCTTTGAAAACTCAAATCCACATTGGCTTAATAATAATACCACTACATCTACTATCATCACATCATCATCATCATCAACAACAAACCCGTATGATTCTACTACATTTGTCTGGCGCCAGTAAGAGTATCGGCAGTTAGAGAAATTGAAGAAAAAAAATACGAAGCATATACCTTCGAGCTGGGCGGCGGCGTTGGCAGGTGGTGGCGCGCGGCGCTGGTGGAGCTCAGGCACAGCTTCAGACTCGTCGACGACACCGAGAGCGGTTGGGGCGGTGGGGGAAGACGACGGCTTTAATGAAGTTTGCGCGGCTTCAGGCAACGACGGTCGAGCTAGGGCTGGGGGAAGACGGGAATCGCACAGGGCGGCGGAGGAGAAGTCGACAGCGACAAGGCTAGCAGCAGTGGCGACGGCGGAGGAGAATGGCTCGACGGGGAAGACGAATCGCACAGGAAATCGAGAGAGAAGTCGGGAGGAAGAAGAAAATGGGGCGTCGGGGGTTTTAGTAAAATACTTTTAAACGACGGTTAATTTAGGAATCGTCGTTTAAAGCCTATGCGACGAGAACAATAAACGACGGTTATAAGAATAACCGTGGTTTTAAATTTTTGGCGCATAATATAAAACGACGGTTCATTGAGAACCGTGGTTTATACGGCCTTTATACGACAGTTGTAATGGGACCGTCGTTTTTTGTTCTAAGCGGTGTAATTATAAATGACGGTTCTTTATAAAACCGTCATTTATCCGATGAAGCGTGCAACATAAACGACAGTTCTTCCGTCAACCGTGGTTTATAATGTTTAAACGACGGTTTTTTGTTTAACCGTGGTTTAAAGTGCGTCATTTAAAATATTTTTTCTACTAGTGATTAAAGTGAATTATAAACTGTTATGGAATGAATCTTTTTCTGCTAAGACAATTCAGTCAATATCTCTCTGTTTTATAACCTGTTAGATACATTATCATCGTAAACCTCACAGCATAATTTGTTCATCACACATAAACATAAGTTTTGAAATCATTATCCACACTCGTTTATCAAATTTGTATTTGAATGTGTAGAGTGGTACCATCAATTTCACTTCTGATAACAGTTAGGGTTTCTTCTGAACTCATGATTTCCACTGTTTGATTGTTGGGCTAGTTGAAGGTTGATGACGATGAACAATGATCGACGATCAGCGATGAGCGATCGGTGCGATCGACAATCAGCACTTAATTCTGCAACAACGCTTTTCTTCCCCCCCCCCCCTGAATTCTCCTTTTAATTCTGCAACAACACTGAATTCTCCACTGAATTTTGTAGTGAAGGTCTGTGATCTGAGATCGATTGGCGACAGTGAATTCGGAGGTTTGATCAGTGATCGACCAATAAACATGAAATTAGGTTAGATTTCTCTGTGGTCTCTCTCTCTTCTCTGCGCTTCTACTTTTGAAACAAGAGTGCGTAGAAGCGGGATTTTGAATCGCGTAGTTCTGTTCGCGTTGATTTCTCTAATACACATATTCAGTTACGTACACAAGCATTGCCCTATTAACTTTTTTTCAGAATTTTAAAGTTCTAATTACAATAAAACACGTGGATGGGAGCCACGGTAGAAGGTGGCGCAAGCGCCAGCCTCTCCGTTCTGAAAAAATGAGACTTAAAGATTATTGAGTTTAATGTTTATATTATTAAATTTAGAAGGATGTCCTATTCTTTTATGGGTTGTTAGGTGATACTAATTAATATCAATTAATTAATGATTATAAAAGAACATATTGAAATGGTAAACTTAATTAAATAAGCCAAATCAACTGATGAAAATTTAAATTTAAGTACTTATTAGTTATTACTCACCCAACTAATAATGTTTAAATCAGCGCTGGAAAAAATGTGTCATATTTTATTTTTATATTAGATGAGAGGGTTGTTTTATTTTTGCAGAAATTCGAGCGGACGGACCATCCGCACAAAAAGATTGTGCGAGCTGCTAATATGGCAGTCCCAGTCAGCAGCTGACTGGGATTATTTTGCTGACTGGGTTGTCTTTTTTACTATATTAAGTTTAAATTGTTGTAACTTTCAATATATAAGTCCAAAATGAAAAAAAATTATATCATCGTTCATCTAAATTTAAGCTCTTCAAAATAAGATCAGCCATGGATATGTTTTGACAAGTTTAAAAAAAACCTATTTTTACATGTGTATGATGATACACTAAAATCATATATGATTCATTAGTTTTGATATTATGATTCATTAAAATTGGAATTATGATTCATTAAAATTGATATTATGATTCAGTAATTAATAAGTGGTGAATTAGATTACAAATTTGAACCCGATAAAAATCATTATTGTTTTGTAATGTATTATTATTGTTGTATGGTGTATCATAAACCTTATATGGTGAATCATGTATTTTTCTTACGTACCAAATATTGTTTTGTGTTGTATTATTGTTTAAAAAATTTCTTTTTATATGTGACTGATGATTCACTAAAATGATGTTATGATTCATTAAATTTGATATTATGATTCATTGAAATTGGTATTATGATTCATTAACTAATAAGTGGTGAATTAGATAACAAACTCCGGAACCGATAAAAAATTATTATTGTTTTTAGTGTATTATTATTGTATTGTAATAAATTTTAAACTTATATAGTGAATGATGTATTTTTCTTACGTACCAAATATTGTTTTGTGTAGTGTTATTGTTTAAAATTTTTCTTGTTATATGTGACTGATGATTCACCAAAATGATGTTATGATTCATTAAATTTGATACTATGATTCACTGAAATTGGTATTATGATTCATTAACTAATAAGTGGTGAATTAGATAACAAAATTCGGAACAAATAATGAATCATTATTGTTTTGTGGTGTATTATTAATGTTATATGGTGTATTCTAAACTGTATGTGGTGAATCATAAGTGAAGTTGATATATGTTGATATGTACATATAACTAACATAAATTTTTAAACTTGTCAAAACATATCCATGACTGGTCTTGTTTTAAAGAGTTGAATTTAGATGAATAATGGTGCAAAATTTTTTAATTTTGGACTTATATTTTAAAAGTTATAACTATTTAAAGAATACAAATATTATCATTATTTATTATGCTACATAAACAGTCCAATCAACAAGCTGACTAGAATGCCACATAACACCATATTAGGAGTGAGCCCCGTACGATCTACACTTTGTGGCTGGCCCCACCTACCCACACTCACACACTTCCTCACTCTCTCCTCCATGAAGCCAAGCAGCTTCCTTAATCTCACAGGCCGCAAAACACACACACACACTTGTTGTTTTCTTCAACTGAACACCAGACAGATAAGTCATACACACAACACACACACTTTCACAAAAGAAAAAGAAAGAGAATCTCAAGTCTTCCCACCATTACTATTATTATTTTACTTTTCTTTTTTTTCTCTTGTTTTGTGTGCGTCAGTGCGTGGTTTTGTCTTCAAAATTAAGGCTTGCTCTTCACTCATCATCATCATTCATCCATTTCTCTTCTTCTTCATTATTCAACCAGAAACGAGAAACTAGCTGCACAGAAAGGGAAAAAAAGAAAGAAAGAGAAAGGTGTTAATTCAATTATGGCTGAAATCACCTCACGACTACAGCAACAAGATCATCATCAGATCATGAATATGAGAGAGGATGATCATCATCATCATCATCATAATCAGTTCGATGTTTCCGCTTCTTACACCATCATCAACACTGTACAACCACCACCGCAACTCCACCACAATTCCCGATTCAACAACAAATCCAATCCCCGACGACTTTCAGATCCGATCCCAACAGCAATAATAATAATAATCATCCTACCACATTCGTAACAGCTGATACATCCTCCTTTAAACAAGTCGTTCAAATGCTTACTGGTTCCGATTATTCCCCCAAATCATCATCATCATCATCATCAACATCAACCACTCCTCCACCCACCAATCATCACCACCACCACCACCACCACCCTTACCACTACCCTTACCCCTACCCACCCCCTCACTCACCTTCCTCAAACAATCCATCATCATCCCCTAACAAGAATTTCATCATCCCACCAATCCGAACCGCTCACAACAAAAAACAAACACCAGGATTCAAACTCTATGAACGTCGTAACAGTTTATTGAAATCCAGTCTCATGATTAGTCCATTAACACCACATCATAAAACAAGTTTCACCACCACCACCACCACTGATCAAAATCTCTCACCTAGTACTCTTAATTTCCCGTCCTTGACTCTTCTAAGCCCTGTCACCACACTGCACCAATACTGTTCATCATCATCATCAACAACTACAACAACTGCCACAACCCCAACAACCACAGAGGATGATGATAATGATAATGATGAACAAGTTAAAGCTATTACTGAAAAGGGATTCTACTTTCTTCCTTCACCTCACCATCAGAATACTACTACTTCGCCTCAACTTCTTCCGTTGTTTCCTCTCACTTCACCTCGTGTTCGTAATAACAATGATGATCATCATCAACAACCGCAGGAACAACCGCAACAACAGCCACAACTACCGACGACGACGACGACGAGTTCTGCTACCGTTTCTTGATTTGTGCGATCGATCGAATTCATGTATAAAAATCAATTGTACGTCTGCAGGTGTGGAGTATTATTGTTACTACTACTATTCCAAACTTACTTAATTTCAGGTTCGATCGAATTAAATTTCGTTTGAGAATTCGTTGTCTACTGGTGTGCTATCTTTGACTAATTCATCCATCCGGAACATTAAATTGATGCATTGATTCGGTACTTAGTACTACCACCGTCCCATCATAAGTTTTCTGTTTGCTTTTTGACACGTTTTTTCCATCTCAATATTAAATATATAAGTTAAAATAATTTTATAAAACTAAATTTTATATTATATAGTTTATTCCTTACATGCAAAACTTCAATTTTCAAAATTAATTTATCTTATATGTTAAAAATTGAAATCAAACGACATATTCAAATAGTAATAGGACGGTCAGCATAGTGAAATTGATGATCATTTGCTCCTTTTCTTTACCTGAATTTCCGGTTACTTTATTGAAAAAAAAGGGATAAAGAGAGGAGGGGAGACTGGAGTAGTAGTACAGCATGCGCTGCTGCTGCACTTTGTCAGTGGTATTTGTCTCTTCATCTCCTTTTTGAGGTTAATTCTGACCAAAATTCTACTTGCTCACACTCAGAACTGCTACTGCTAGTACTAAAAAAAGTCAAGTCCCAATTCCTTCGTACTTTGTGTCATTAAGCACTACTCCACTCGGTCCTGAATTGACCGTCGTGTTTACTATTTGGATATGTCGTTTGACTTCAATATTTAACATATAAGATAAAATGATTTTAAAAATTTAAGTTTTGTACTTGATTCCTTACATGATAAACTATATGGTACAAACTTTAATTTTATAAAATTATTTTATCTTATATACTTAATATTAAAGTGGAAAAACATGTCATAAAACAAACAACAGGAAGTCAATTCGGGACAGAGGAAGTAGTTGTCAAAATTTGACTCCATTCTAGCACCGGCCTGTTTATCCGAACACCTAACTAAATTTAGATATATTAAATTCAAAATCCCATTGAATGAGGTGTGTGTAGTAAGTAGGAATTTGTTATCTACTACTAGTAGTATATTATAAAGTTATCTATTTTTCAATTTTATTCTTTCTTTTTTATTTTATAATTATTTTTAAATTTTTTATTTCACATACAAAAAATATGGACAAAATTATATAATTTGTTTCATTAATTTTTATGTCTAGAACTAAAGATCAAGTATTAAATATTATTAATATAATCTCACAAAAATGTACTTCCTCCGTCCTGAATTAATCGTCCTGTTTGCTTTTATGGCACGTTTATCCACCTCAATATTAAGCATATAAGATAAAATAATTTTATAAAACTAAATTTTGTAATATATAGTTTAACATGTAAGGAATCATATACAAAACTTAAATTTTAAAAATTATGTTGTCTTATATGTTAAAAATTGAAGTCAAACGACATGTCTAAATAGTAAACAGGTCGGTCAATTCAGGACGGAGGCGGCGAGGGGAAGGTGCCCATGAGGAGTTTTGAGCATGGTGCTCAATTAAACTTGGTCATTGGATTCTAAAAGAATAAATAGATGGTCTAAATTATACTAATTAATATACGGGTATAGATGTCAAAATGAATTTATAATATTTTAAGTAAAGAACAAAAAAACATTCCCCGATCAATGTCACGATTTGAGATAAAATAATGTTTTTACTGAAATTGAAATGGAATTCTGATTTGAAAAAAAAAATTCTACTTAAAAATAAATATAAGAAAAAAGTTGAATTAAGTTATTACTTAATACACGATTTCAAACAAAAACACTATCCACTTTTTCATTTTATAAATTGTATTGTCTACAAATAAAATCTATGTATTAACAAATAAATCTACACCTACATTTTTAAACATCTATCATTTTGTTTAAATATCTACGCTTTTATTTAAATGAGAAATTAATAAAAAAATCTATACTATTACTAAACAAATCTATACTTGTATTTTAGGAAAAAAAACAAAAGATCCACATATTAAACAAATTGTTATTATAAAATATTTTGACATGAAAAACTGTATTGTCTAAATGTAAAATCTACATTGTTATTAAACAAATCTCCACGTATATTTTAAAAATCTATCATTTTACTTAAATATCTACACTTTTATTTAAATGAGAAATTAATGAAAATCTACACTTCTATCAAACAAATCTACACTTCTATCAAACAAATCTACACTTCTACCAAACAAATCTACACTTCTACCAAACAAATCTACACTTGCATTTGAGGAAACTAAAAAGAAAGATCCACATTTTAAACATAATGCTTAAAAATAAGAAAATATAAAATATTTTGTCATGAATTCTTTAAAATCAATATAATAAGATCACAAATGTTTATTTATACTAAATAAAATTCCACTCTTTCATTTAAAAAATGTATTGTCTAAATACAAAATCTACAGTTTTATCAAACAAATCTACACCTAATCTATCATTTTACTTAAAAATCTACACTTTTACTTAAATGATAAATTAATAATCTGTACCTCTACCAAGCAAATCTACACTCATATTTTAGAGGAAAAAAAAAAAGATCCATATAATGAGGTGAAGTTATTATTGAAAAAAATTGTTATTAGTGAAAAAATTGAGTAAGAAGAAACTTCCGTACAATGGGGGAAGTTATTAGTGAAAAAAATTGGGTGAGAATAAACTTCCTTATAATGAGGGGAAGTTATTAGTGAAAAAAATTTGTTATAATTGTAAAAGTATTATCAGTTAAAAACAGTTATTAAAATTTCAATTACAAAAGTCCATAATACCCTTTGTATAATTATCTGGTTGATTTTTCTTTTTACAAAATAAATTAATAAAAAGACAAAAGTATTCACGGTGTGGATTAATTCTTAATAATAAAAACTGTAATCAAATGGCTTGAGCACATGCCCAAATTAGACACACATGGACGGTCCCCATTTTGACAACAAATGGATGATACGCAGAATTACGTACGGTTAGCAAAAATATTTAACCGGATACATGTTCTTTTGGTGAGATTAGTTATCACCTGCTAAAAATAAATAAGACAATCAAAACAAATAAAACCGGAGCCGTTATATACTTTTGCAGCGCGTCTATTGTGCGGCCCACTCCATATTGAGTGCGGTCTGTCTAGTTAGCAGTCCAGTCATCTGCTGACTGGATGATGATTGGACTGTTTTTATTATATTAATTTTAATTAATTGTAACTTTTAAAATATAAGTCCAAAATATAAAAAAATTATACCATTATTCATCTAAATTCAAGTTCTTCAAAATAAGACCAATCATGAATATGTTTTGAGAAATTTTAAAATTTATATTAATTACATGTATATATCCATATATATCAATGAGACTTATGATTCATAACATCATATTAGTGTATCATTGTAAACATATAACATCATTTTAGTGTATCATAATATCAATTTTAATGAATCATAATATTAAAATTAATGAATCATATCTTCATTTTAGTGTATCATTGCAATCATATAAGAATAAAAAAATTTACACAATAATACAACACAAAATAATATTTGGTATGTGAGAAAAATACATGATTCATCATATAAGGTTTAAAATACACCATACAACGATAATAATTCACTATAAAACAATAATAATTTTTATCGGTTCTGAAATTTGTTATCTAATTCACCACTTATTAGTTAATGAATCATAATATCAATTTTAATGAATCATAATATCAAAATTAATGAATCATATCTTCATTTTAGTGTGTCATTGTAAACATATAAAAATAATTTTTTTACACAATAATACAACATAAAACAATATTTTGTATATAAGAAAAATACACGATTCACCATATATGGTTTAAAATACACCATACACTAATAATAATACACTATAAAAAAAATAATGATTTTTAATGGTTTCGAATTTTCTTACCTAATTAACCACTTATTAGTTAATAAATCATAATATCAATTTTAATGAATCATAATATCAAAACTAATGAATCATATTATGATTTTAGTGTATCATCGTATACATATAAAAATAATTTTTTTTAAAGTTGTCAAAACATATACATGACTGGTCTTATTTTGAAGAGCTTGAATTTAGCTCAATAATGATATAATTTTTTTTCATTTTGAACTTATATATTAAAAGTTACAACTATTTAAAATTAATGTAATAAAAAGACAGTCCAGTCAACAGCTGACTGAACTACCATATGCTGATTGGGACTGCCATGTGTATGAGCCACGTACAGCTCTGTGCGTACGGTCCGTGTCTACTAATTTGCCATACTTTTGGTGAGATTACTACTACTACTAATTCGTCCAGTGGCGGCTACAAATACGACATTACCTTTTTTTTCTATCAGACTTAAAACTAATTAATTATTTCTCACTCCGTAGTAGGCGTAGCTGTAGCGTCTTTATTAATGATCAAATTATAATATCAAAGACATCACCCAAACACAGACAAAAAAAAGTCAATGAAATTGAAAATAACAGCAAATTAAATTCCTCATAAACTGTCAGAGCTTTATAACAGAACAATAAAAGGTAAATACCACAATCCATAAATGTAAAAACAGTAAAATAAACCATGTGACGAATTCTTATAATTGAGCTTTGTTATAAATTCACACTATAAATTGCAATCCAACACTTTCGAGTTTCGAAAAATGAAAATAAAGCAAGACATCAAATGTTTTTGGAAAATTCACGATATACCCTTGTTTTCTTTCGTAATTCACAATATACCCCTGTGATTTTCGTAATTTAACTTTAAACATGCTTAAATGTTCTACAAAATTGATGAAACTTTACATGGACTATGCTAAAGTGTTATATTTTGGTCCAATATCAAATTTGAAGTTTTTTAAGCTCACATGCGATATGTGGGACCCAATGAATATGTAACTGTTCATTGGGTCCCACAGGTCACATGTGAGCTTAAAAAACTTCAAATTTGATATTGGACCAAAATATAACACTTTAGCATAGTCCATGTAAAGTTTCATCAATTTTGTAGAACATTTAAGCATGTTTAAAGTTGAATTACTAAAATCACAGGGGTATATTGTGAATTACGAAAGAAAACAGGGGTATCTTGTGAATTTTCCCAATGTTTTTATAAACTCTTTAAACTAATGCAAAAACAGTTGGTAGATAGGGTGGGACGCTCATTCCAAGTAGGATGCGGCTGTTACGTGGTAGTCCAGTTTGATGACTGGACTGCTTATGTGGCATAATAAATAAGCTAATATTTGTATTAACTTTAAATAGTTATAACTTTTAAAATATAAATCCAAAATAAAAAAATTACACAATTGTTTATCTAAATTCAAGCTCTTTAAAACAAGACCAGTCATGGATATGTTTTGACAAGTTTAAAAATTTATGTTTGTTATATGTACATATCAACAACATTTATGATTCACCACATACAGTTTAAAATACACCATATAACATTTAATAATACACCACAAAACAATAATGATTTAGTATTTGTTCTGAATATTAATTAATGAATCATAATACCAATTTCAGTGAATCATAATATCAAATTTAATGAATCATAATATCATTTTATTGTATTATAAGTCACATATAAAAAGAAAAATTTTAAACAATAATACAACACAAAACAATATTTGGTACCTAAGAAAAATACATGATTCACTATATAAGTTTTAAAATACACCCTACAACAATAATAGTACACTACAAAACAATAATGATTTTTATCGGTTCCGGAGTTTGTTATCTAATTCACCACTTATATTCAGTGAATCATAATATCAAATTTAATGAATCATAATATCATTTTATTGTATCATAAGTCACATATAAAAAGAAAATTTTAAACAATAATATAACACAAAATAATATTTTGATACATAAGAAAAATATATGATTCACCATATAAGATTTAAAATACACCATACAATAATAATAATACACTACAAAGCAATAATGATTTTTTATTGGGTTCAAAATTTGTAATCTAATTCGTACTTTTTAGTTAATGAATGATAATATCAATTTTAATCAATCATAATATAAAAACTAATGAATCATATTATCATTTTAATGTATTATCATACATATGCAAAAATAGATTTTTTTCTTTCAAGTTGTCAAAACATATTCATGACTGGTCTTTTTTTTGAAGAGCTTGAATTTAGATGAACAATGATATAATTTTTTTTATTTTGGACTTATATATTAAAAGTTATAAGCATTTAAAGTTAATATAGGAAAAAGGTAATCCAGTCAGCAAAACAGTCCAGTCAGCAACTGACTGGGCTGACTGGACCTGCCATCTCACCAATTCGTGCAATATTTTTGCATGGAACTCCCGTACAATCGAATTTGCGATGCAAAAAACCTGAGGATCACAACATGATCCAAATTTTTATTATAATATTGTGAGATTACAAGAAAGACATTCAATTCTCATTAACTTTCTAGCTTCAATATGAAGTGAGTTCACAACTTGGTGTAGGATACTACAACTTCTCTTCTCGTTAGGATTGTCAATCTTGACACAAACCCAAAATCTGACCTGAAACCGACACGTTAAAACGCGTGTTTGGATTTCAATTTTCAACCCGAAAACATTTTTTGCCAGGTTCAGGTTAGGTTGCTAAAAACCCGGGTCGGTTTTGGGTCTAACCCGATTTCAACCCATAACCCAAAAAATTTTAAAAAGAAAAGAAATTGTATATGCATTCTTATAGTTATGCGATATAACCCTAAATATATTAATCATGTAACCATTTATGTTTGATAGTTTTATATGATATGTTATATTGTCTTTGTGATTTTATATAGAATTTGTATTGATAGTACAATGTTTGAATTTCGGGTCGATTTTGGGTTCGGATTATCATGTAAATTTTGGGTTCATGTCAAATACGTTGGGTTTGGGTAGGGGATATGTGACCCGGGTCGGTTTCGGGTTGACAAATCATAACTCGCTTCGGGTTTTTGTCGGTTTTGGATTGAGGTGAAACATGAACTGGCCAGGTTTGGGTTGAAGGAAACCCGACCCTAAACCCAAAATTGATAGCCCTACTTCTCGTACATAGGGATGACAATGGGTCGGGTGATGCTCCACCTGACCCGTCACCCGTTTTTCACTCGCACCACCCGACCCGACCCATCACCCGCAACTTCATCACCCATCACCCGTTTATATTTTTTTCAGCAATTTTTTTTATTTTTAGCATTATATATAAGCATAATTTTTCAAAAAAAAAATCATTCATATTTGTTCAATAATATATACCACATCATCTAATATCAATAACATACTCAAAACATGGAGTATTAACCAAACTTTTTCTAAATTATCTCAATAAATATGAGATTAGTATATTTTTTTATTGAATATAAATACATACAGGTGATGGGTCGGGTGAACGGGTCAGGTGACCGGGTGAAAAATGTTCACCCGACCTGACCTGTCACCCGCACCCATTTCACCCGCCACCCGTTTATTTTGGGGTTTTCACCCGCTTTTGAGAGTCGGGTGATCGGATGAAACGGGTACCTGTCATCCATTGTTATCCCTACTCGCACACTCACAAATACGAAGCTCTTAAATTTATTAATGTTTAGAGTAAGCTTTCCGGCACCAGAAACAAAAAAAAACTTGAATTGAACATGTTTTTATTTGGGTCTCAAAAGTCACATGTGAGTTTATAAAATTTGAGATTTGACATAGATCCAAAAATAACACTTTAACATCGTTTATATAAAGTTTTATTAATTTCGGACAACATCTAAATATTCCTAAGTTGAAAAAAAATTTGATAGAAGGTGACAGATGTAAAAATGATGGAAATATTATAGGGGAAAGTAAATTCTGAACTACATTAGTGAGGGTTATAATTTCATCAGAATGTCATGAATATGATTTTTCCTAATGAATCAAAAAATTTAAAAGAGTAAAAATTTCAGTTTTTTAAAACTGATTTTTATTTACATTTTCAATTAAAACTAAAGTATCCGAATTAATTAACAAACGATTTACTCAGCTAAAAAACATTTTTAACAATTTGTCTATTTAGGCAACATAGTCAATTTAATGTCATGATAAACTAGAAATCGTGCATGAAAAGAATACCAAACACTTGCGAACTTTTTTAGCTGGTTAGAAATTTGTCGGTCATTGGAGGAATCATATTCCCATAGAAGTTTGCATGAAACTACTAGGTAGATCATTGATTATATATATATATATATACTGATGAGATTGATTGAAACACCACTCACTCACTCACCCTCATTCGTATATATGCTTACATATTTTGCTTTTTTTTTTTTTAAACCCGATTGATTGATTTTGTATGCTTTAGTTTGTGGGTGGGGAGATTGAATTGTTGATACTACTAATTAATGTGTGAGGTTGGCCACTATATTTTGTGTATATATCGATGATTCTTCTTCGTCATCTATCCATGATTCTTCCTCTTTCTTCTTTCCCTGTCTCTTTTGTTTTTGCTTTCTTCCCTTTTGTTTCTTTTGCCATCCACCACTGATATTGAGTTTGTGGAAACTTTGAAGTACTATTGGCAATCCAATAAAGAAGGAAGGCACTCACTGCCTGCTATCAATTCTTGTTTCTTCCCTTCAAGTTCACTAATGGTCGAGTGAAAGTTAAAAGCAGAAAGATATAAGGTTCTGTTTGAGTTAGACATATTATTTATAGTATGTTAAGGAAATCATGTTTGGATTTTATTTTAAGACCCATATGAATCCTACATTTAATAACATACGATCACCTATAAAACAGTAAAATAAAAAACAACCACAATGTCATACCGAACAAGGCCAAAATAAGTTGTTAGACACTAATCTAGTCTGTTGAAAAGTGTATGGACTGTTTGGAACATATTCGGACTTGGAAAAAAATAGGATGTTTGGTAGATCTTAGGGCATCCACAATGGTGTGATTCCTCCTCGGTGTCGTAATAAGAAAAAAAATGTTGCTGCAGTGGTGTGGAATCCACACCTTTCTCTCTCCTCGTTGCTTAAATAAGCAACGTCTTAAAAACATTATCATGGTGAAGCTCTTGCAACAATAATAAAAAAAATAATAAGTCTAATTGAATGCTACGGTAAAATAATGGATAGAAGGAGTGGGGAATATTAAGATACTCCACCATTGTAGGATTAGGGTGTCTTAGATAAAAAAATATTATATTTTGATTACATGACACCTAGAAATGTGTTAAGCAACCCATCACCATTGTGGTGTTTGGTAGATCTTAGTTTCTACTTCTGCGTCTTATTTCTCATAACTCTCTTTTTTTTTCTCAAATTAATTTCGACTATCAGGTGAATTTTTTTCCGTAATTTTACTAGACTTTCTATCTTTTTGGTCTGTCAGTTTTGGTAAGACTGGCCTTTAACTGTAATTGACATGAAATTATGGTATATTTAAATAACTGACCTTACATGAATATGTATTACTCCCTCTGTCCTGAATTGACCGTCCTGTTTGCTTTATGGCACGTTTTTCCACTTCAATATTAAGCATATAAGATAAAATAATTTTATAAAACTAAATTTTGTAACATATAGTTTATCATGTAAGGAATCATATGCAAAATTTAAATTTTCAAAATTAATTTATCTTATATGTTAAAAATTGAAGTCAAACGACATATCCAAATAGTAAACAGGACAGTCAATTCAGGACGGAGGGAGTAGTTAATTATGACCAATCAAATCAGTGCTATTTAATTAAATAAAAGACAATGTAAAAAACTGATCTACAATGTAAAAAAGACAATGCTCTAACTTATCAATTTATGATGATTGACTGATGAGTGGCCAACAACACGTTATGCGCATCACCACTACTACTATGTTTGTGATACCATTATTAGGGAGAGAGAGTCTCAACTTGAAGTGAAAACACAATGACGGAAAACGAATATATATACATATGTCATATTGATTGCTTGAAAAAGTGATTTTTACGCGTTCACCCATTAATCTGATTATATTTACTTTTTTTTTTATTTTACATTAATAATTATCAATTCCGTACTTTTTCTGACAACAACAACTTCTAATTATCAAAAAAGCAACAGTATTACACCCAAAACCCGGGATCAGATGATGATGATATTTCGTGTGAAGAATTGGATACTACTTCACATCACCTTCAATATTGTCGGGCATAGTCAAAAATCAATGAAAACTATCCCATCGTCAAACAAAATTCAAATCACGTCGTTTTAACTCGCTCCCTGACCGTCCTGTTTACTATTTGGATATGTCATTTGATTTCAATTTTTAACATATAAGATAAATTAATTTTGAAAATTTAAATTTTACATATGATTCCTTACATGATAAACTATATGTTACAAAATTAATTTTATAAAATTATTTTTATTTATGTTAATATTGAAATAGAAAAACGTGCCATTAAAAACAAACAGGACGGTCAATTCAGAACGGAGGGAGTACATTGAAGAAGAATACAATAGCTAAGTTCATCTCATCGCTGTCTTTTGTCGTGTGTGCAGAGTTATTACTTACTACTCCCTCCGTTCAACAATAACTGTCATTTTAGAAACTTGCACACTTATTAAGAAAAGTAGGACAATGACGCATGTGCCCCTACTTTTTACTTTTCCATTTAGATAATAATTACTTTTATATTGAATAGTAGGGGTAAAAGTGGAAAGAAGTGTGTCAAAAGCTAGAATGACAGATATTTTTGAACAAGAATCACATCTAAAACGACAGATTAATGAACGGAGGGAGTAGTATATTAGAATGCAAACAGTAAGCGCAGACGGACCACTTGCTAGTCAATTTTGTGAGCCATGATCAGCTTAGCTTGTTTGCTTTGGCGTGCTACTAGCCTACTACTATTCATTCAATACGACGCTCCAACCCGTCGTTCGATCGGTGTTATAAGTTGATCTTCTTTTCGAAGAAACACACCATGTTACTAAAATTATGGTCCAAACAAAAACAAGAGAAAGAGGATCTTGGGGTCGACCATGCCAGTTAAAAAAGCATCATAATGTAGGCGGAAAACCATCTTTGACATTTGTTTGGCAGTATCTGAACGAACCCCACGGCCCCACCCCACATCAAGACAAAACAAAAAGAAAGAAATAGTAGTGGGAAAGGAATTCAATCTTCAAAATCAGGCTGACGTGAATTCTTCATCTCTTAGATTTTCTTGCTATCAATTCAATTCGTACCGTTAGATACACATGTACATGTACATTTGAGAGGTTTGTCTCAAGCTGCCTTTATTGCTCTTCTGTTTCTTTTTTTCCCTGTGTGGATGGATGGATGGATTCAATTAGTGTTCCTCACTTTGATATAGATATTAGATATATAGACGATGTGCGCGCAAACCGAAAAAAAAGTTATACATTGTGAAACTAAAATGGGCCCGTCAAGGGAACTTGTTTTTTTTTTTTTTCTAATTTTGGCCCTACTTACGGTCTAAAGTCTCTCTGGCTAGGATTAGTGGCCCCTAAGGAAAGAGCCATGTTAGTTGGCCTGTAACACTCGAATGTGGGAGTGACTGGGTCTTGCTACATGGCCCTTCGGGTTTGCTAGACCAGTGGCAGATTCAAACGCACCGGCCACTTTTAAAAATTTGAAAATACTCTTATGAATTTTAAAAAGTATACAATGATATAATATTTTAAAACCACCACTGTGCTAGACTATTAGGATGAGTGTCCTTTTTCTGAGTCCGACAAATTTGGATGTAACCAAGTTAATTGGATCATCATGTTTTGTCTTTGATTATCTCTTCATGACGGTTTGGTTTTTAGGCTGATTTTTTTTTTTTTTTTGAAAAATCTAATGGGCTAGATTTGGCTCTCTTTAATTGGGCCACGACTTTTTGCAATAGAATTAATCATGGCCCAGGCAGTTCTTTTACTTTGAGCTTGACTTGTGACTGCTTTGGAAAGAGAGACCATCGTTGCATCATAAAGTTCCTTTAATGTAAATGGATCACTGCTCGTGTCAATTATGTATTATGGGTATCTTTAACCAATCAGTGGATCAATGAGGATAGTATCATATGGCATCTCGAATACAACTTCATGAGTCCAAAATCTTGTTGGGCTTTGTTGCCTTCTTGAATGATATATTTATCACTTTGCTTAGATTAATTATTCCATCACCCACCTTCACCATGGCATCAACCTACTGTTCTAAATGCCTTTAAACTGCCCTCCCTTTCCACATCCTTTAATATCTTCATTCGTCCACTACATCTTCTATTCTGCATACTCTAGTTCCCCTATCTTTCTCGGAGCTGCGAATCCCATTAGTTATGAGGGGGATATCTCTTATCGAATTCTAAGGGATTTGTCAAACTCGGTGGTAGTGGCGATTATCTTTGCCCTTTTTTTATCAGGAAATTTATCTTTGCCCTTTTGAGATTAAGGTCTTGGCGGTGACTACCATTGTTAGAGTATAATGGAGGACTTCGAAACGTGTAACAGTTTCTATAATTAGTCTAAATCTCCTTTATCTTTTCTTAATTGATTTTGCCAATCTTGAATGGGTGATAGCAAGGGGTGATGGAAGTTTCACCTGAGGACAATGCTTGTCTATAGAGCATCAAGCACATTCCAAAGATGGTGAATCAAGATTCACGATGTTCCTATAAGGGTGGGCACCGATGACTTAAAAGAGGAAATGTGCCAAAAAGGTCCTAATGCTGATGGGCTAAAGGATGCAAAGAGGATGGAAAGGGGAGTTCCAAGTTTGTGCCTGTGTCAAGACCCGTTATCGAGTTCCCATTGAAACATGAGATTGTGTTACACACCTAGGAAGGGGACCATACAATAAAGGTGAGGTGAGAAGAATTTCATGTGCTTTTGCGGCATAAGTGACTATGCAATACCTAACAGCTGTTGACTCCATAGTCAAATGGGTGAAATGGTGGGAGTTTTGGACCATGGTTGTGGAATAATTCCAAAAAAAAAAAAAAAAAGAGGTTCTATTATCCCTGGGAAGGTTGATAGAGAAATAAATTATACCATCACAAACCAAGGGCCACCCTTCTTTTACACTCCCTCCTTTCCTGAATGTTACTATTTAAAGATTATGAATGTCTGTCGATTAAGTCTGTACCAGTCATTGACTTGTGAGGTCAAATATTCTATGTGCATTACTTATGATACCAGTTTTGACTCTAGGTTGAGGGATCGAGGCAAGGTTACGTTGAGGTGGATTACAATATAGATTCTACAAGCGATGCAGAATAAGTTTTCGAACTCATGCTCCCAACTGGAGCTAGCTCTGCCAGCATACCACCTAACTATGGTTTGGCATACCCGAGCTACTACTAACACAATGAAGTAGAATATGAGTCCAAGTCAGGTTGCATGGGAAACCAATAATGTGTGCAAGTGTAACCCAAATGGGTTGTTACCAGCTTGAGAGATTCTAAGCGCTCATATTAGCGCATTGAAGTTGCGCTTATTAATGGCATAATCAAGCAGACGCAACATCAGTACAAAAACCAACCCCTCGTCACATCAGATCTCAGAGAAAGCATTCACCGTCCTGAATCCATGATTTTCTGGAAGTGCCGCATTTCCAGGTCGAACAGATATCACCACATCCAAACCTGAAACGAAATTCACAACCACGAATGAATTAGGATGGAAAATAGATCGAATAGAGCAATTATCTAATCTACACACAAAAACCATTAGTCGTGGGGGGTCAGATCAAAGTCTAATCAAACCGTTTGTGTTTTCTCATTAAGTTGAGACACTAATTCAGGGTGCATAGCATCGTCCCAGTCCGCCCTCGAAGCTTCTTATCAAATCCCAACAGATCTAAACACAAGCATCCCTAATAAGCCCCTTACTGTTTTTCTTTTACCCTTCTTGCGGCCAAATACAAGAGCTGATGGTTTCTACATCAAAATCATCTGGATATGAAACAATCCCCCAATCTAGATTGTTGTTTCAACAACGAATCCTGAACTTGTTTCACAAACCACTCTTAGATTTTTTATCCTTTTTTTCAAGCCTATTCAAGGGTTCAAACAAATTATTAGTAATTCACTTTGAGCCCAAATATGATTTGAGTCGAGTTTGTTTCCATTGCTGGAATAACTTGTACAATTGAACTGCCTATTGTTTTCTTTTTTGTAACACCACCCTTATCCCGCACGATGCTCTGCGAATAGTCATTATATTCTATATTGCCCCGTCATTGGATTTTGTTGTATCTTCTCTAAAGCTGTGTTCTGAAAGTCAAACAGTTAGTTATGCTACCATGTCAGCATGCAGATCAGATGTTACCTGCCGACTTTGCTGCTGTCGCTTCTTGGTAGACATCAGTCACGAAGAGTATCTCTGCTGGAGAATCTACTCCAAGTGAGTCTGAGATTTCAATATAACTGCGAGTCTCCCTCTTATTCCTGCAAAATGACGGGGAAAGACAGAGAAGATATGAAAATTTAAAGGAGATCACCGGTAGTCCTGTGGTGGACTCACTACCCCATGTGTTTAAATAACTCATGTGGTTGAAACCACTTGTTGCGAATCCCGCTTCCCACATAAGAATATAATATACATACTCTTGAAACTATAGGCGAATGAAATTACACTATGACATTGACATCTGGTAGGGAATTCATTAGAACGGAAATTTAGCTTACCCAACCATGGTATCAAAAAACCCAGAAAGAAACTTTCTCAGATCCCCAAAACCTGTGTTCGCAAAGATTAGCCTTTGGGCAAGCCTGCTTCCACTTGAATATATGTACACCTAAAATGAAGGGATTATCACATGAGATATAATAGTCCATTTCAAGCCTTTATCCGACCTTTGGAAGAGAAATAGGAGCAGAAAAAAAATGATCATAAAGGAAAATGTCAAGAAATTCTTTTGGCCAGTACACCTTTATATTGAATAAGAATGCAGCAAGCAAGCTTTACAGAAAAATACCAACAGAAGAGGGGGCATAAAACGTGAACCTTAATTCCTGAATCATACCACCTCTCTAAGGCCTTTGGCACATCATCGAAAACTACACCCTGAAGTTCCCCATTTTCAAAGCCAGTCCTCCATATATGACCCTGTGTTGTTCAAATATTCCTTAGAGCCTCAGGAATAGAAAGTCATTTAGAAACAAACAAGTATAACAGTCTTAGTCATGTTCATCTTACTTGCAACTGCTTCAAAGCAGTGATTTTCCTATCAGCTTTTATCATAGCTGCCACATTAGCCACCAGGGAAGCTACTACCATATCTTTACCCTCACTATCCGGGGGAACTGGAACTGCCCAAGGCATCCCTTGAGATAAATCTTCCTCAATCTGCCATGAAGATTCAATCTTATTAGGCATACTTTCTCTAACAAAAATATCGATTATTTAACTCTGCATACTAATACTAAAGAACACTTTGAAACAAGAAAAGAGAAGGCATATTTTTTGCTGCAGTTATTGTGAGCTTTGATACTGGTTTATTACTAAACAAAAATCTATGTGGTGAGTAAGAACAAGAACAGCCATTCAGAAGCTGATAGACACCATCTCATATTAACAGACCCTGTGTATAAGAGACCACATCACAAATGCAATAAAAAAATGCAATCATTAAGCCACTAAAAGGAGAAATGGATGTTTTTGCAGATATCGATTTCAAGCATGTTTGGGAGTTTTTTGGTGCTATATGTTTTGGTGTCTTTCACTAGTCCCCCTTTGCTCAAAGCATTCAAGAAGATCATTCTCAACAGAGAAAAAATAGCAAACATTGATGACAAGAAATCAACACATACAAGAAGAACAAAACTAATGACTGATGAAACTGCTCGAAAGATGCATTTAGGAATGTAACTATATATAATACTAAATACTCACTTGGGCACGCAACAAGTTAATATCATGCTGAGTTTCAGTTGTATCATAAGTCGCCATCAGATGCCTCCCAACATTGTCACGAGCGTAAGGGAAGAGAACATCAGTGACAAAGGATATAGGTGTGGTCGTCCCTTCAATGTCAAGCACAATACAGCGCTGCATGACGATAAATAAACTTTAAGTAGAGTATACCTCACTGAAAAATATTTGTACCAGAGTTCAATAATCAGCTTTCTCATGATTTATTTATTATATAATGGGAGAAATCTAGAAAATCTGCTCGTACAGGCTCCTTTCCTTGACCTGTCTTCCCTGACTTCACAACACATTGGAGATCTCTGGATGCCCCTGCACTTGTCTTCAGAAAACCATGTGCGGGAGTTGACCAATCGATGCCCATTTGATGAAGTTTTATAGCAGCATCAAAAAGGTAGTGATAGCATTCAGCCTGAGAAGGCAAAGAAAACAGAAATATTCATTAGTTTGGAGAGTTCGTCCAGCCAAATACCCCAAGACACAGGAGCTTCTACCTACGTTAAAAAGTTAATCAACCAGTATATGAAACAAACCTGAGTTTTGGCACTGATCCAGGAGTCTCCCCAGACATAAATACCATGGTTTCTGACAAGCACAGCAGTAGCTTTTGGATATGCTTCGATCTAATAAGAACTCAAAAGGCAAAATTGCAGTTATTGAATAATTCTAAGCATACTATGAACCACAAATTTAAGGAAAATTATCTCTATATAAGTCTATTATTGTACATAATCTATAGTCGTTTTTACATGATGCATCCCCATAATATAGACCAATAAAATATTGTCAAACCACATTGAGCTGTTCAGAAATGAAGTAGAATGTGACATTCCAACTCTTAGAAAAATTTCCGACATAATAAGCTCCATTACGACAACAACCGAGACACTAGGAAAAGGTTGAACATTACTGGACAGGATAGTTCAAAACTATAATCGACAGAACTTACAGCTGCGGCTAAAGAATCTGTAAGTTCACTCTCTAAAGCGGTATTCTCTATGATAGGAACCACAAGCTCATCATAGTAACCATGACCTTTAATTCCTTTAATCATTTCCATATGAGATATCTGCATTGGGAAAAAGGGTTACAAATATGTCAGACTCCAGTCTCTTTGTGAATAAGTACCAATAATTTTCAAGAAAATAAGTTACTCTTACTCTGAACTCTTTAGATCCTGGTTTCACCATGGTTACAAGGCAACTTTCCATACCATGACTATGAATGAC
Source organism: Limonium bicolor (assembly GCA_023374045.1). Lineage (NCBI taxonomy): Eukaryota > Viridiplantae > Streptophyta > Magnoliopsida > Caryophyllales > Plumbaginaceae > Limonium > Limonium bicolor. The sequence goes on from CM041781.1 coordinate 281,100,356, forward strand.
TGCTCCAGCATCACGCATCTGATATGCCTGGGAAGAGAAAAAGGAGAAAAATCACATGATAACTCCACTGAAAGTTCCTTGGGCAGATGACCCTTCTGAACAAGATCATAAGACTGGATAAAGCATCTTAACCAGCATTTATATTGTTACCATTCTCTGAATATTAAGAAAAACCAATTAAGAAAATTCAGGAAACAGCAACTTGTAACTGCATATTGGCACTCGACCTTTGTACTCAGTTTGTTGGGTGGATTATAGAATGCACAACCACACCAAGCTTCTCTGTAGTTGATGGTTGTATCAAAGGTTTTCCCCAAGGGAAAAGGAATTCAGACAAGGAGATCCCCAGCCACCATCTATTTTTGTGATGAGTATGGGGTATTTTGATTTGGATGCACTTGGGGTTAAGAACACCACAAATTTTGCTTTTCACTCAATGTATAAGAAGCTAAAGCTCAACCCCTTGTGTTCCGCTGAAGGCTTATAGTGACTTCTTACCATCTTGAAGAAGTTTTAATCCCAAGGAAACTACCAAGATTGAGCCCTACCAAGCTGTTAGCCTTGAATGTAGAGAATTGTTGCATACTTTAGTTGGGACAAATAATAGCTGGCCATCAGAATTACTCAGTTATGCAAGAGACTTCAATTGATTAACTCTGTCTACTCTCAATGCAAGTTTAAAAAGAGACTATAATTATTCTCCCTAAAAGGCTCATCCAAGGCTGAAATGCTACATGTTGAGATTTTCTATGGGCTGGCATCAGTAACCTGAAAGGGTGGAATAGACCAGTCATGTTTAAACATTTATGGAAGGTCTAAATGAAAGCTGGCATCTTATGCGTAAAAAGGGTAAATGAATACCTTAAACTGAAGAATATTTGGGAGGCTAATATCCCAGCAGACAGCTGACGTGTATGGAGGAATATTCTAGTGTGCATGCTCAGCAAGGTAGCAAAGAGATCTTTTAGTATGATCAATGTAATCCTCATATGTAGTTTTTACTAGGCAAAAGACTGTATAACTTGATATGTTGAAATTTAGAATTGATTGAATCTCTCACCAACATTACAGATGTAAATGAGAAATAAGTCGGAAACAACCAGATCCTAGTGTAGAGCAGAAGTAGCAAAATTAGGCAGGAAATGTGGACCATGTCGATCATTTAAAGTAATGACATGTCTAACCTTCATAAAGAGGGGAGCACAATCTGAACATTTGGGAGGCTTGTTAGGGTATGGTTTTTGACTTGGGGAAGACACTATCGTACCATCTGGTGAGAGCACGTACATGTCTTCTGGTTGCATCCTCTCCTTCTGAACACCTGATGACACAAACAGACAACTCGATGGCAAAAGCAAATCAGCAAAATTAATCTTGCATACAGGGGCCAGAGCATAGCTTCACTTAATATATACACCATACTATATAATTCACAGCTCAAGTAAAAAACTGACCAAAGAAAATAAGTCAAGTAATTACAGATAAAAGTTGAAGATGTGGAAGAGATGGAACAGCGAAAGATAAGCAACTGACAAATACAATGTTCAACAGGCAATACGCACTTAACTCCCACGAACAAAACCTTCACCTGCAGTAAGTGGGGGACCAAATAGAACGTTTAATATCATTTGTACACATATCTGATTTTGAAAGTCACTTCGAAGCAGTAAGACCTAATACTCAGGTTGGATCAAACCCCACCGAATGAAAGCTCAAAACGTAAGACCTAAATTGTTTCATAGACCCTATGAGTAGCCAATCCAGTTGCCTCAAAGTGATACCACACCCAAGTGCTCATAAATTAATCAGACGAATGATTCCTACATTTCATGGCTCATCAATTAACACCAAACATTAAAATTACAAATTCAAATTCACGGGAAACCACAAAACAATATTCTATGGAGCATGTAACACTTGATTCACGGGAAACCACAAAACTATATACTTGACAGATTATCAATTTGCCACTGAGCAGACAAATCATTGAACCCCAATAAAAGCAACCAATAACAAGAGTAGTGAATAGCGGAATACCAGAAGGCGACATGATGATGACTTGTTGGGGTTTAGGGATTGAGTCGTCATGGACTTTGACAGTGATACTGCCGCCGGTACCACCGACCCAACCAAGGTTGTAAAATTGGCGGCAAAGTTCTGTGATAAGCAGCCGTGTTTCTTGAACTGGCTTGCTTTCCAGATACGCTGGTGTAGACGCTTTGGTTGCCATTTTCCACCCGTTCACTGCTAGGGAAGGGGCTGCAAACGTCGGAAGTGCGAACATCCCAGCCATTTTACTCACCCGTCTTAATATATACAAACCGAGGGGCGACGCAGGGCAGATACCGAGGTTCACGCCTTGCTGCTGCCAAAGAATGTGCCATTAGTTTAATATATTTGGATAAAAGAGGAAAACGACACAGAAAAAAAAATACGCAGGAAATGCGAGAGAGCGTGAACATAAATAGATTCCTTGTGGCTTAGAGCGGGGAAGGTATACACCCAAGGGCGAGGGCAATTCCTATTTTATAACATTGCAAGATACTAAAGGCATCCACAATAGGGGTTCTTGACACAGTTACATATGTGAAATGTTCTACAATGGTGTGGATTCCACCCATTTTCTCTCTCCAAGGTTCTTAAATAAGAACCCCACTTTTTATGACACATTAGACTCACTTATGTGTATCTCTCTCTTACATATTTTATCTCATATCTAAATAGTGATAGTTTATTGGTTGTTCATTAAGAGAGAGAAGATTAAAAAACTTTGTTATTGTAGTGAATAGAGTTTCTTAAGTAATAAAATATAATTTTTAGATGACATGGCACATAGGAATGTGTTAAGAAACTTAAAACCATTGTGGATGCCCTAAGAGAAATGTTTGACTTAAGCTCAAATCTACATTAAGGTCTGAAAGAAATCTTGTTTCATTAATAGTGTGTTTGGAATGGGGTTGAAAGTGATGAGGTTAACATGAGGACTTGGTTGGGTTGGGAGGTGATGAATTAAACCACTAAAAATACATTATTTTAAGCTGTTTCATTTCAATAAACACACGATAAAGCTCTAATGAGCGAAAGAGTACAAAACTAAACTTCAGTGAAGTTCGAACTAAAAAAAACTCCATCTCTTGAAAAATAGTTCAGCTTCAATTAACTTTGTCATAAGGAGATGATTGATACTTGATAAGGTAGGGAAACTAAATCCTCCCTTTGCTACTACTAAATCCAGTCCTCGTCAACATCCCTCACTAGTTTCCTTAACTTCCTCAACTCATCCTAGTCTTGCATCTTATGAATCTACCACCATCCTCCTCACAACATCACCACACATCCAAAATAATTGTGACTCTTCATCATCTGTCATAGTCTCTTTTCAACTTTTCCTCTAAATATAATCTTCATCACGTGACAACCAGATCTAAAGCTGATGTTGATAACCTCTAAAGTGTATAAATGGAACTATCAAGTGGTTCATTACTCACCAACTTAGCATATTCAGACAATCCCGCTTATTCTCAACTAATTAAACACTCTTGTTGGTTTGAAGCAATGCAATAAGAGTATGATGTAATTATCTCAACCAACACATGTGATCTAGTCCTCTCGTGTTGTGTTTGCTAATATTCTTGTAGCCAATTGGGTGTTATGCTCCAAGCGTACAACATCTTGACATATTGAGTGGCGTAAAGCCAGTTTAGTGGCTCAAGGTTTCTTATAAACTTATGGTTTGAATTACTAGGAGACTTTCAGTCCTGTCACTAAATTCTTCATATTAGGACAATTCTTGTAGTTGTATCTAGAAGATGGCCTCTTAAAAAATTGACTATTCATAATGCATTTATTCACGAGGACATTGAAAAAGAGGTATTATGAACATCCACCTAGTTTTGTGAAAAAATATGTTCTTCATCATGGCTAAAATGATTCATGCATGGACTCAAGCATGCTCCTCAAGCGTGGAATTCAAAATTGTATAATGCTATGTTCAATGAGGATTCACCAGTTTCTAAGCTAATACATCTCTTTTGTGTTTTATGCTCGTGGTGATATGCTATATTTCACTACAACAACAAAAAAACGTTTTAACTACTGATGAATTGCTAATACACATATATTGATATCTAAATTGAAAAATTGTTACTGATTTTAGATGTTATTAACAAAATGGTTTCTTTTGTGTTACCACAACAACAATGGTAGCTAAACTTTTAGCCGGTAGATAAATTTCTACCGTCGTACAAGATTGCTACCGTCAAGAGTAGCTATTTTATCTTTCATTCTAGTAGTTTTAGTAAAAGATTTTGTTACCAATATCAGTAGCTAAATTAATGAATTGCTACTACTTGGTTGATGTTAATTCAATCATGATAGCTATTATGCTACTATTTAAGCAATGGTAGCAAAAGATTCTAATCAAAAGCTAACTAGCTACTATCTTAAAAGTTGCTATGACCATGTAGATAAGCAAAATTATGAAATTGCTACTAACACTTTATTACGGTTGCTATTTTGTTACTATTTTGGGTATGATAGCAAAATTTTTTTAACAAGTAGCTAAATTGCTCCTATCTTAAGTTTCAAAATTGCTACCGACTAATAATGCTGATGAAATTTTAGTTGATTTTGTGCTAGAATATAAGAAATGATAGCTAATATTCTTAAGCGTTGATAAAATTATTATTGTCTTATAACTTAAATGTGTGATTACTACATAATTCAAAAAACTAACCTATATTGTTGTTGTCATAGTGGATATATTATCTTCTTGTATAAATATTTTATTTTTTATAGTTTTTTCAATATAGTACCTTTAGTATATTTCACTTCTTACCTTTTAGCTATCGAAATTTTAAAAAGAATTTTAAATAAACAAAAAATTTATAATTCGTGAAAATTAATTAAAACTATATACAACTACAAAAATTTATTTATCATAAAAGATATATGTAACATAATATCTTTTTTATACTTATAATATTTTAATTTTCAAAGTATCACATTTATTAATAAATTATAAAATAGAGTACATGTAATAATAATTTAAACTAGTACATATGTTGGTTAAAATTTACAAAATTAATATAAATTAGCTATCAAAATAATTTAAATTAGTAAATGATATATATGTATGTATATAATTTTAAACTTTGCGCAGTTTTTATACATTTTACTAAATAATTCTTTTAATTTACAAAAATCACATAAATTAATAAAATAAAAAATAAAAAAAACAATTTAAATTAGTTGACGTGTTGGATAAAATTTACAAAATAAATACAAACTATATATATAAAATTTATAAATGTTTAAAGTTTTAGTAAATGATATATATAGGTTTATTTTTTAAAATTTTATACAATTTTAAGCCAGCATATACTTTTATTTTTATTATTTTGATTGTACAAAATTAATGTTGTAATATCATGTAAATTAAAATATCAATGTGGCTTAGTCAGACCAACATCTATTTTATTAATTTTTACATATCCAATGTTCGATCATATTTTGGCAAAAAAAATTTAGAGTATCAAACATTCAATATATAAATGTAGTATGTATATATGTTGCGGATAACTATTCTGGTTCAATGGTTAAGATAATATCTATCTAGCCTACATGTTGCAGGATCGATTCCTGACAAAATTGCTATCAAAGGAAAGAGCAGTGGCGTTGTCCCGTCTTGACAGGTGTTATGCGGTATATAAATTGTGTCGGGCTATACACAATCCAAGCACTAGCCATAAGAAAACCTATAAATCGGCCTTGTGCTATCTTAATAGCGCTCAAAATATGCAATCCATATATCAGCTTCCTCTTCTCCATATCTTATAGGATTTGCTGATGTAGATTGGGATGGTTCTTCCGTTAATCGTAAATCCAACCCAAGCTTCTACGTACATTTACACTGGAAATACTATGATCTCTTGGTGCTTCAAGAAGCAACCCATAATGCTTCATTTAGCCACTAAGGCATGGCATATGGCTCTTGATACCGTTGCTAGTGTGCTTTTGTGGCTTCATATCTGCTTTGAAATCTTCATATATACTTGCCCCCATCCACCTACTCTTCTATGTGATAATCTTGAAGCTACCTTTCTTATTAGCAATCCTTAACTTTGCTCCAAGATTAAACACACATTGAATTGGACTATCAATTTGTCTATATCTATCTTAAAAATAATTCCCTTTGTGTTTCCTTTATATCGTGCTAACCAAATAGTAGATCCCCTCACAAAATCGTAGCTGTCAACTCGTTTCATCACTTATACTCAAAACTGGGTCTCACCCACTTCCAAGTGGAGTGATGATAGCAAAACCTAATACAATAGTCGAGTCCCCTGGCCTAATTAGTGGTAATGGAGGTGCTGGTGCAATAGCTGTATTGATTACATGTCAATGTCATACAATCATTTGATTTACAGTACAATTGATATGCTATATATTCATTATCGGTGTTTGTAGCATGTATGCGAGAACGGTCTCACATAAATGAAATAAATATGATTAAAGCATAATAAACCTATTTTGTGGTAACCAAGTAAGTGTGATCCCTTCGGCCGGAGCCCTTTCGTCCCCTCCTCCACTTTCCTACGTTTGTCATCTTCATTTCCGAATGCTTTATCCATCTATCCACGTAACTCAATCTCTATGTTTGAGCTCTACTTTAGGTCGGCTTAGGTGTTGATTGTAGTTTACTTGTGGGTTGGGAATGAAATCTCCATGTTAAGTTAGTCTCAGTTCCTTTCACTACAAGAAAAAGACGTTTTAGCTACTGTTAAATTGCTACTACACATATATTGGTATCTAAATTGGAAAATTACTACTGATTTTAGATGTTATTAACAAAGTGGTAGCTTTGGTGCTACCACAACGACAATGGTAGCTAAACCTTTAGGCAGTGTTAAATGTCTACCGTCTTGCAAGATTGCTACCGTCAATAGTAGCTATTTTATTTGTCATTCCGGTAGTTTTAGTAAAAGTAATTTTGCTACCAATATTGGTAGCTAAATTAATGAATTGTTACTACTTGGTTGATGTTAATTCATTCATAGTAGCTATTATGCTACTATTTGAGCAGCAGTAGCAAAAAATTCTAATCAATAGCTAACTAGCTTTTTTAGATAAGTTGGGCTTATAGCCATATATTAATAAAAAGAATGACCCGGAGAACCGGGTGGACAAGATTGTTTTTGGGCCTCATTAAAACCCCCTTAGGCAAAACCCAGTGGGAAAAAGCCCAAGGAGGAAAAAGAGTACCCATCCCATCCAATTACACACCTAATAGCCAAAACTAAATTGTTCGCACAACAGAATAACATCAAAAAGATCCAAACATCCTCACAAAGAAAATTACAGATAATCCTTTAGAGCATTAACTCCTACAAAATTACTACATGTGAGAGGCATCGCTCTCCACCAAGTCTTGGTCCAGCGCCACACACCAATCTTGATCTGAGCTGAGATCTTAGACGCATTGATATCATCCTCTCTAGTTGCATATCTTAAAAGTTGATACGACCATGTAGATAAGCGAAATTATGAAATTGCTACTAACACTTTATTACGGTTGCTATTGTGCTACTATTTTGGCTATGATAGCAACTATTTTTAACTAGTAGCTACATTGCTACTATCTTAAGTTTCAAAATTGCTACTGACTAATAATGCTGATGAAATTTCAGTTGATATAGTTCTAGAATATAAAAAATGATAGCTAATATTCTTAAGCGTTAATAAAATTATTATTGTCTTATAACTTAAACGTGTGATTACTGCATAATCCAGAATACTAACATATATTGTTGTCATATTGGATATATTATCTTCTTATATAAATATTTTATTTTTTTATAGTTTTTTTCAATATGGTACCTTTAGTATATTTAACTTCTTACCTTTTAGCTATCGAAATTTTAAAAAGAACTTTAAGTAAACAAAAATTTTGTAATTCGTGAAAATTAATTAAAACTACATACAACTACACAAATTTATTTATCATAAAAGATATATGTAACATAATATACTTTTTATACTTATAATATTTTTAATTTTCAAAGTATCACATTTATTAATAAATTTTAAAATATAGTACATGTAATAATAATTTAAACTAGTACATATGTTGGTTAAAATTTACAAAATTAATATAAATTAGCTGTCAAAATAATTTAAATTAGTAAATGATATATATGTATATAAATTTAAATTTTGCGCATTTTTTATGCATTTTACTAAATAATTATTTTAATTTACAAAAAGCACATAAATTAATGAAATATAAAAATACAATAAATAATACTCCCTCCATCCTGGATTGACCGTCCTGTTTACTATTTGGACATGTCGTTTGACTTCAATTTTTAACATATAAGATTAAACAATTTTAAAAATTTAAGTTTTACATATGATTCCTTACATGATAAACTATATGTTACGAAATTTAGTTTCATAAAATTATTTTATCTTATATGTTTAATATTGAAGTGGAAAAACGTGCCATAAAGCAAACAGACGGTCAATTCAGGACGGAGGGAGTAACAATTTAAATCAGTTGACTTGGGTAAAATTTGCAAAATAAATATAATTTATAAATTTAAAGTGTAAATGTTTAAATATATATATATATATATATATATATATAAATATATATATATATGTGTGTGTTTATTTTTTAATTTTATACAATTGTAAGTCAACATATATATACTATTATTTTTATTATTTTGATGTACAAAGTTAATATTGTAATATCATGTAATTAAAATATCAATGTGGATTAGTCAGACCAACATCTATTTTATTAATTTTTACATATTCAATGTTCGATCATATCTCGGCAAAAAATTTCATTTATATTTAGAGTATCAAACATTCATGGCCCAACGGTTAAGGTAATATCTATTTAGCCCACACGTCACATGATCGATTCTTGATGTGTGCACATTTTATTAGCACACTAGTTTGAATTAATTATGTCATTGGTATGGTGTTTATTTATACCCATACACCGCAAGTTCGATCCTTGGTTAGTGCATTTAAAGCACATTAGTTTGAATTAAAAGGTCATCCAAGATGATATAGCCATACGTCACTGGTTCGATCCTCGATGTGTGCCCTAAGCCCCAAGAATGGTCAGGCCAGCCGCATACATTAGAGAATCACCCATGTGAATATAATACTACCACACCATTGGTAGCAAATTTTTTAAATGCAACCACTAAAGTTGGTATCTCAAAAAAATTTATGCTACTAAATTTATTGGTAGCAAACTAAGTAAAGCTACCACACATGATCGGTAGTAAAACTGTTACTAGAAGAAAGGGCAGTGACAAAATTGGGTTACGATTGGAAAGAGCAGCGGCGGTGTGGCAGCAAAATTGCTACCAACTAGAAAACGGTAGCAGAAATCAATTTCGCCACCAAGGGTTTACCCATCGCCAAACTCCGGTAGCAAATGAACGGTAGCCCGTTCTATTTGGCTACCAATTTCACTATTATCGCCTACCAATTTTGTCGGTAGCAAACATTCCTTTTTCTTGTAGTGTTTCTACCTCTCTCTCATCTTATAACTGACTATTGATATTCTTCTAGTTTGTCATACCTAGTTTGGATCTGCATGATTCCTTTCTAACTTGTGCATTTCCTCGATTTTATCAGACGACTATATCTTCTCTGTCCCGCCTTGCATGTTCACGGTGCCCTACTCCTCTCCCGATCTTTCGCACACCATACTGTTTCACCTTCTCTCAAAATCTCAAGTCCAAATCTCCCACAAATGGAAATTCTTAATATCATCAATCTCTTTCGTCCTTGGGCACTACTTATTAGGCAAGCTTTACCTTCCATACTTGGTGAGTGCTAGTTACCTGGCCATTACTCTCCAGTACCTTTGGAGCATTTTTGGCAGGTTCTGGTTTAGTTAAGTAGAGACAATATCTTGAGGGCTCAATTCGATCACCGCTCTGCCATGGAAGCTATTCTCATCAAAGGCCCATAGGTTGTAAATGACACGCTCTTCATTTTTAGAGCACAGAGGTAGGCAAGAGCTTTTAAAGCACATGAGTTCACCTGGGTACCATTATGGGCGAGAGTCTTTGACATCCCGAGAGCTTATTGTACCATGCAATTTGCGGAAATGGTGACAACTAAAGTGGGTAGATTCACGGGTATCATGGAAGACCCCGTTTCTTCCAACTACAATATCTACACTTCCAAATTATCTTAAATATCAATCGTCCAATTTGGCGGTATGCCAATCTCTGAATGAAAATTACCTGATTTTCACAATCACATATGACAACATGCCAATGGGTTGTTCGAAGTGTGATATTTTCCTCCATGCACCCTAGCTTTGCCCCTACCCTAACACACTTGAAGATGGTGACACTTCTTTTGAAATGTGGTTAATCTCGGATATCTATATGTTCAGAATGAAAATTAAGACAATGGTTCCTAATGTTTCTACCCCCATGGCTTAGCGGCTGACTTGCTTGAGCATAGCTCATTCTCTTCATCATAGAAAATTGACTCTAATATCTCTCTCATGCAGAGTTTAAACTCATCTGATCTTGAAGGGGACACTTCCTCTTTATTAGCGGAAATGCACATTAACCAGCTAGAGTCATCCTTCGATCACAAGAAGAGGAAGTTTGTGAGTCTTTTGGAGGAAGCAACCATAAAGGAATTATGGGCTTTGAGGCCAGTATAGGTTGACAGAAAAGGGAAGAATATTATGAAGTGTTTCAATTCTGACCAGATGGAGGGTGGAAGTGAAGATCGACCAAGACATGATATGAAGGCGACTTTGAGGCTTGCTCAAAGTCGCTTAGGAAAATGAGGTGGTGGGTCTCTGATTACATGGGGTTCGACACACCCATGCAATCTTTCTTTTTTGGTTATGCTAGACCACTTTAGTACCACTTTTGGATTGTTGTCGATCTTCAACTATTTACCATCTATTGGTTTCTTTGGGTATCAATTAAAATGTATGCTTTGTTAGGAGTAGTCTTGAGCGTTATGTACAACGTAATTAACTACTACAGTTTTAGTTTGCCTAGATGTTTTAGTGTAAGTAGTTTTGCTAGCTTGATGATTGGTTTAACTTTGTCAAGGATGATCAGGTTTCTCTCATCAATTTGGTATAGATTGGTTGCTTCACATATTGCTCATGCATCCTTTGTGCGGAAATGGTTTGCAAATAGCAACAGAATTAGGATGATAGTTTGTTTTGTGTTCTGGCTAGTGGCTAATCCTTATATACCCTCTCCATATGTTTAATCAATAAAGATGATTACACTTGCATAGCTTGCCGTTTTGCGCCTTTTACCTTCGGTTTACATATAATAGCGGTAATGAGATCTTAATTTGAGAAATAAATGATTCGATTAAGAATCCTTGTATTTTGGACATGAACAGTGTGTGGGTAGCTATAATCAACTTGATTTTTCTATAATCATTATGGTTTGCATTGGCGAACCACATTGAGGGGGCTGTCCGCACCAGAGCGAGCTACCCAGCTCTACACCGTCGCGTGACTAGATAGATATAAACTGTTTCACCAGTTGGCCGCTTCACCAGAGATTAACGTTATCCAGACTAAACTCCGTTTTCGCTCCCCCGCGCCCACTACCGCCATTCTCTCAACCTTTTCCACCCATGTCGCTTCAAGACTTCAATCGCCAACTGCTCGAGAAGTTGTCTAACATCCGTAGTCGGCCTCCTAATCCGGTGTTTAAGTTTCTCGAGCTCCCGCTAAAAATCGTCTTCTCTCCTATCACTTTTGCCATTGATTTTGCTGGTTCCGCGCCACGGGGATTTGGCGTTCCGGAGTTAATTTCCAATATTTCACGCGGCGCTGTTGTTGTAAGCCTTTTGCATTTCAACCTCGTTTTGCGTTGCCTACGGTCTTGCTCATGGCTCTTCCATGGGTTATTCAGAACTCGGGGAAATGAAGCCAAATAGGTTAATTTTGAACTATATCCGGCAATGAGAGCTTCTGGGGCGTATAATTTTTTAGCGTTATTAGGAAATAATTAGCGGTTATGATGATTCATTCAAGAGAAGTTCTTTCCAAAGTGTTCGTTGAGCTAATACCCCCACTAGAACAATAACTTTATACCGACACCTGAAGATGGTTGAAATACGAGTCTGTTGGCATCTATTGTAGAGTGGATTTCTTTCTCTTAGTTAAGAGGTCCTTGGCGCCATTCTAACAAATTTGAAGTGTATTTATGTGGTCAGAGATTATTTGCAATTGATGATTGATACCTTTGAGGAAAAACTAAAAAAATCTCTATCCTCCGTGTGTCTGGAAGGTGCATTTGATCTAAATGCCTTGGTTGAAAAGGTTAGGGATTGAACAAATTCCTAACTCTATTTCTCTTTCACTATTTCAGGTGGTTGCTACCCTTGGCGCGTATGACATAGCTTTGGACTTGGGCAAGAAAGTCATATGCAAAAGGTTAGGGGCTTTATTGTGCAAAGTTTGAAATAGAACTAATGTGAATAATTTACTCCTTTAAGAAGCATCGGATGAAGTTTGGTTTATTGATACCTTTCCAGTTCATTGATAATAACTTGGAAGGATATGGTGGTGATGATATTGGCAATCTATGCACATCTGCATCATTCTGGTTCACAGAACTGGGTTGTATGACTCCAACAGCTAGCTTATGGACATTTTGCAATCTCTCAACTCTGTGAATCATGAACATCTCATTTCCATCTCTGTTAATCCTATAACATTTTTTGAGCTGTTGGATGATAGTTTTACATCTTCTTCTGAGCAACCATGTTAGTTGACGTTTAGTTCTGAAATTCCTGCTGAGACTGGCATATTTTTCATTTGTTGAAGCTCATTTTTAGTGGCTAACCTTCGCAGGGACTGTAAAACATGTAGTGGATGGCAAGCACTTCAGTGTACCATGTGCAGAGGAACCGGCAAGGTTCGCTATCAAGTCAAATATTACACCTCGGATAGGTACGTTTGATGTTGAATCTTTGATATTTAATTGGAGACGTGCTAATTGTTTTCCTTACATCATGTGTTATTTATCTTGAATGAGGTTCATGATTGAGCTTACATTTGAATACTGGAAATTAGTTCAAGCAAATTGGAGGCATTTATAATCAGTGAGAATGCTGTATCCATGACAATTAGTGCAATTTGAGATTCTGATGGTTTGGGATTAATTCAACACTTTTAGGTTATTCTGAAAATTTGGAATAACTTGGGTCAGGTTGCTTCATTACATGATCAGTTGCATTAGCTAGAAAAGTCCCTACAGACTTGGCTATGGGCTAGAACATATGAGCCACTATCTTTTAGGAGAGGCTCTCTTCTTGGTAGCTTATTCTAACTGCAAGAATAACCAAAATGCAATATAAGAAAACAATAAGCACCTGATCATGGATATGGGCAATAACTTCTACACTCCTGAAAACCCCATCTCTCATTTACCTGTAGATTGAATTTATCTGACTTAGCTTCTTCTTTTCCACTATTATTATCTCAGTAAATCTTTTTCTATGCTTTAATCTTTTACATATAACAGTTCTCTTTCATTTTTTTCCATTTTCTCTATGTAAATTATGTTTAAGTCTCAAACGAACTTTTGCATCCAAGACATCCAAGTTCCTAACCCAAGAAAACCAGAGTCCTCATTAGCTGTATACCCGCCATACCAACTACCTTTTATTTCTCTCAGCTTTGCAAGCCTAGATTACTGCCTATATCCTGCAGTCTGGTGCCCCTCCTGATTAGTTATTTGTTTATGGTATTGCTTGCCTTCTGTTGCGAGGTGGTCCAAGCTTCTTTCTTCCTCCTCTAACTCAGAGCTTACATTAATGATTCATGCTTGGCGTATTGGCTAATTGAATTCTTTGTATTTGGTTAGGTCAAGCAATATACATACTTTGACGACAAATGCTTGCAGATATAACAGCTTACATGTTCTATCTAAATTCTTCACTGTTATCACCACAATTCTCATCCTCTATAACTTTGTTAAAATCATCAAATAATATGTGATGTAACATCAATCAGTATATATGGGAATAAGGGAAAATGCTATATCAGGAGGAATAAAAGGATGGGGTTGAAAAGAACTCTCATTATTACCTGCATTGTATCCCAACAACTAGCCAACTGGGCCACATATATGTATATATATATATATATGAGCCTGTTTGGTTTCTTGAATAATTACCCCCCCCCCCCCCCCCCCCCCTCCTACCAATTCATCATGCTTATGACCTTCATATACTTATTATCTTCACTTGCTTCTAGGTAGTTTGTTAGATGACCATTTGCTAGGCATTTCTAAATTTTCTGCAGCGGTGAAAATGTTACGGCGGAGCATATTGCCAGTGCGGTTGTTGACAATAGAGCTGAACTAGTGCATCTTCCTTCATCCATTGACCTAAATGCGCCATTGCCAACAAAAAACTGTGCTACTTGTGATGGCACTGTAAGCTCCAGTAACCTGCTTGAACTTGGATAACCTTTTTTTATGCTTAGCACGGTGTGCTTCTGGGCCTTTGTAAAGATATCCTCAAGTCATGCTGTTAAAGTTTCTTGTTTATTGTCCCTGACCTATATTTCATGGATGTAATATCTAGATGTGCTCATCTATATTATGTGTATGTATTTTGGTTGTTTTAGGGGGTGATGTCATGTCCCTCATGCAAGACTACGTTTCCACTTCAGATCTCTGCTGATAACGTAAGTCACGTAGCTTTGAATACTTATTTTTATATTTCTAATATATCCTCTAGCTGTCTGGATGTTGACTAAGATGTGCTCTGTATTCAGAAATGCTTGCATTTTCTGATTCTTTTTGATGTTTGACATGCATTTATCATCTGAACCTCCAACTTAGCTGAAAAGTGCATCAGGTGGTTATGTCTAAATTTTTCTTTGTATGGACCTTTCCATATGAGTTAGATACAAGCCCTAGCCAGAGTATATGGTTGTGTGTTCTTTTGCTTGAAGACTTCAGTTGATAATATTCCTCAGTCATGGAAAACTTAAAAAGTACCATTTCTACTTATTTTTACTTCCTTTTTGTGCATATAGTTAACTGTTGTTCCTGACACATACTGGTCGGTGTGTTAGATAATGTTATTTTGTCCTCTTACCGGTAGTCTGATTTTATTATGCACAAGAGTTATCTATTTTATCTCACTGTATGGTTCTTTGCAGATTATGGAGCCTCCATGGAAAGCTTATAGTGTCATGAAAAAGATGCACTATCCTTATGAGGCGAGTTACCATCTTTTCACCTGTAAACCATGCTCTTATGGCTGTGCGTGTTTCAAAATCTGTCTACAAATCTTCTTTCCACATATAGTTTATGCACTGCAAAAATAAATCCATCTTTTTTTTCACAGTTACATTATATTCATCTCTCTTCATATTTCTACTTTTATGGATGTATTTAAGCATCCTACTCGATAAATGAGCATTGTGTATGCAATGGAAACTAAAGCAGATATATCTATTGATTACCAATAATAATGTTCAGTTGGTTTATTTGTTCTTCTTTAGATTTAGTTCTCCATCCCTTAATACCCTAATTAGCATATATGCCGGTCCTGTATGTTGTATGGAAGGAAACCCAACGGCAAGTGTACCGGTCGATTATAACAAGTTTTAATCCTAGAGTATTCCCTTAAGTATCGAATTAGAGGAAACGGTGTCTAGTTTAGTCTTTACTAAATTGATAAATAAAAAAGAAAAATAAATAACAGTAAATTGGGGAGTTTTTGATTGGAAACTTTCTAACTTCTAACAAAAATTAAAAACAATTGGGAAAATTCACGAGATACCCCTGTTTTCTTTCGTAATTCACAATATACCCCTGTGATTTTAGTCATTTAACTTTAAACATGCTTAAATGTTGTCCAAAATTGATGAAACTTTACATGGACGATGCTAAAGTGTTATATTTTGGTCTAATATCAAATTTGAAGTTTTTTAAGCTCACATGTGACCTATGAGACCCAATGAACAGTCACATATTCATTGGGTCCCACAGGTCACATGTGAGCTTAAAAAACTTCAAATTTGATATTGGACCAAAATATAACACTTTAACATCGTCCATGTAAAGTTTCATCAATTTTGGACAACATTTAAGCATGTTTAAAGTTGAATTACAAAAATCACAGGGGTATATTGTGAATTACGAAAGCAAACAGGGGTATATCGTGAATTTTCCCAAAACAATTTAATTAAAATAGGAATAAGAGCAAAAATTGCAAGCAGGAAATACTAGTTTTCTTAAAAAATTGATGAAGAAATCCTGGACACTACTTCACCTAAGTCCCTTAATTCCCCTCCCTATGTGAATACCAAATCCTAGAATGAAACCTCAAATCAAGTTAATCCACGTCCAGTGTCCCGCTCATTGGAATCTAATTAGTAATTACCAAACCCTGAGTTTCGTTAAGAATTCCCCAATTACTAGCAACATTAGGAACGATTTAGTTTAACAGTCGGTTCGTATGAAAATGAAATTACCATATATAAACTCACCGACACTTCTTCCTGTAGTCTACTGGAAACCGCAACTTCCGTTTATAAACAGCCAAACTAATAAACTCTAATAATTGGCCAAATAACACGAGATTAATAATTAAACAAGGAAAATACTTAAACTAGGCATACATAGCAAAACGGGATTGAAAACTACTACTCAGCCATAGACATAGTTTCAATGGAAATGTCTATCAAAAAGAGTATTAGAAAGAGAGGGCAAAGGGAAAACTCTGATTGGGGACTTCGTCGTGAAGCTCCAATTTCTAATATTCGATCTGCTATGCTCTGCCTTCAAAAATCTCTCACAAAGTTCCAGCCTTTCTTCTATGTATTTCAATGCTCTTCAAACTCTCTTTTTTTTTGTGTTGTGTGTCTCATTTTCGTTGTCCAGCCGTTACCCTCTTCTTTTATTTTAAAAAAAGAATCAACCCCCTCCTCTGACCTAACAGCTAGCGTGATCTTCCAATTTTTCTCTTCTGTTTTCGTCAAAACGCAGCGCTTAGAAGCTGCTGATTAAGTCGTGTTCGGACTTCTGTTCAGACTTGTATGTCCATACAGTAGTATGCTCGATCTTCTGAGTTTTGCCATATGTCCGGACACAGACTGGGTTCTCCTTGGTGTTTATCCGGACTAGCAAGTCTGGACGCTGGTCAAGACACTTCTTTCTTGAGGCTTAAATTCTTCGTTTGCACTCGGTTTTGCTCCCTTTTTGTTGCGTTATTGAGCGACCTAGAATGTTAATTTGTGACTTTTTCCTGCATTTAACTCAATCTAAGCATTAGTACTCATCAAAACATGAAATATAGGAAAAAGAACAGGATAAGTGGGAAATCTGACTCAAATAAACTAGATTTAACGATGATTTGTGCCCTTATTTATATATAGATTTCACACTTATCATATGTTCTCTTGGTTCAATCTGTATGATTATGAAATGTAATCTCATTATTTGTATAAATAAGCTTAAATATTTTAGATGAACTACTATTTGACTGTTGATTGCTTGTGGTTAATGTGGCCTAAGACTAATTATGTTTCTTGTGCAGCACATTGCCCCCAGCTTGAAAGATCCCAGCATTGCTGCATTTTGGCTGATTACAATGCCTCAGATTATTGGAGGATTCAGCTTTGACGAGGAAGTAAAGCAGAAAATTTGGTGGCAGTATATGGTCTGTAACCCTCACCTAAAAGATTTTGTAATGTTACGTTTTGTAAAAAACTTGATTGCACTGATCTCAAAATTCTTGTCTCGATCAGTCTTATAATGTCTGTTGGGACTTTTCTATGGTCTGGATGAAGTCAATGCATGGCTTTCAGAAATCTATTTTAATTTCTCGCCTGATATAGCTTTTTTATCTTTGGTGTTGGTTAAGAAATTATCTAATCTGCGGGATGGTTGGATTCATATGAAATGTTCATAATATTGTGGCCTGAGACATGATTTTCCTTTAGTTTTGTTGTCATTTAGCTTATTATGCCTGTTACAGGTGATGAATTACCAGCTTGGACAATGAAAGATTATTAATGTGACCTATATCATAGGAACTTGCTCCACTTTCCATTTATTTTATGTGTTATTTGATATTCTGTATATATCCTAGTTTCTCGCATAGTTACTTTATGATAACATTGCTGCATTTCTCCTCCTCGCTTCTTTTGTATGTAGGAGTCGATGCAATATGATAGACTTAGAGATGTAGTAGCTCAACGACCTCCTGGCTGGGAGCAAATGCAACAAGTAAGAGGCCTCTTCTTTCTTAATCTTAAAACTATCTCATTTATGTTGCAGACAATTGTGTCTCGACCTATAGATAGATTGCCCAGTGGTATCCCAAGTTGTGATGCACAGATCATAACCACCAGTATCAGTCATGTTGGGAAATCTGTAGAGTAGATGTATCTGTGAGAATGATATTAACCGTGACTTATTTGAAGGCTAAACAATGATGAGAAAATCCTTATTTAAAATGTCTCCTATTTACAGGCTTTGGTCAGACTTGATCCTGAACGTGCTAGAGATGACCCTGTCATTGTTAAAAACGTACCCTATTACCAGATGAGGAAGAAAGTGGAGAACGATGTTTTGAAGCTGGAGCTGCCTCCAAGGCCACAAGGTTGGGGTGTAAGTATCTCAAATTGGTTGGCATTATATTTATATATATTTTTTGATATCTCAAATTGGTTGGCATTATATTTATATTTATGGCATCTGAAATCTTTACTAATGGTTTGGAAGCTCATGAAGGTCACTTGTAGATTCAGAAACTCTTAAAGGCTGGATTGTTAGTGTGTCCTGGTACGCACAAATGTGCAACTATGCTGGATGAGTGCCGCAACATTTTTTCCAGAAGAAAACTTCCCTGCTCTATCTTCTAACACCTTCCACTTTAATTAGAGATCTGCCATAACCTTTAGGGCGTGTGGCTTCTGTTATAGTAGTAATTTTTGCATGTGCATTTGAGTCCAGAAATGTTCTTTTGATGTGTCATTATGGGTACTTTACTTGGAACATTGATTGAACCTTAACTGTATGCATGTGATCCTTTATATGCTTTGGCAGAATCTGAACCTTCCCTTGGATGCATCTTCATGGAGTGAAGAGGACCTTAAAGAGCCAAAGAAGATGGAAGAGATGAGAGTGCTACTGAATGCTCAAAAGGAATTGGCAGATAAGATGTTAGATGCTCAGTGGGAAGCGAAATGGCGTGAAGAAAAGGTGGGTTGGCTTCTACATTTATGGTCACATCAATTGCAATTCTTGATGGTTTTTAATTAATTGTTAATGTTATCATTTTACTTCATTGTTTTGGAAGCGAACAAAAAGGACTGCTCTGCCTCTGTGACAGTACCAATGAAAGAAACAAACGCACTATTAGAAATTAAGTGTTCGTCAAAGCAATAGACAGACTAAATAGGAAAAGGCTTGACCAGAAAGTTGTTTGGATAATGACACCCGGATTATCATCTTCGACTATCAATAGATTATATATCCTTATTTGGGTACTGATGATTGTTTCAATGATCAAGAGATCAAAGTTGAACCCTTTGAAGTAACATTTGAGGTTTTATGCTTGCTTCATTAGCATTATTATGAAAATAAACATGGAGTAACAGGTGATATGATTTGTTATGCAGTTGAATGAGATGTTGAAAGAGAAAATAAAGCCATATATTCAGAATGCCAACACAAGTATCTTGTCTGAGCCTATTGTTGTACCGGTGCTGCAGCAGGATGCTAGAAAATCTCCAAGAGTGAGGTAGATCACTTACTATATTTAATCAAATCTTTTTCTCTCTCGCTTACTACTTTGCTAAGAAATTCAAAGAGTGACTTCCTTGACTAAGCAACTCTCGTGTTCTTTCTACTCCACATCACCTCTTCCGTTTTCTTTTTTATTACTGTGTGTGGATTCAATTCTTATTAGAGTTCCTTTTTCAAAACCTCTGGCCTGATTTTTTCGGTCTGTCATTCTGATACCAAAATGTAGAGACCTTAGTGGACTGGGATGGATTTTTTAGATCTGATATCAGCGACTTAAAGTTCAACCACTGCTAATGGATATTAAGGTTGGGCGAATTTCTGAATTGGCTCGTTTTGTGTGTTTTACAACAGACGAAATCACGACAACGACGATGGTGGATCTTTTGAGCAGCCTGGAGAACGTCTCTGCAGATGGTTAATTCGCTAGGTTGGGAAACTAGTCTAAGTTTTGTTAGTGTTGCTGGCGATTTTGATCTTAAAGTGGAGAACAATGTAGTATTTAAATTCGGGATTGATGTCACACTGCCCTAATTATTCTGGGTTTCTCTTGTCCTTATTATTTAGAAAGAGGGGTGCCTGAGGCTTTTCTATTATAATGATGCTGTTGAAATCTACTGCGCTTCAGCGCCATGATCAATGTGCATGTCTCTACCTGGATACGATCTCATTAGGGCATCTACCTCACAGCTACTCGGGGGGTTTTTACTGACACAAAGAAAAAAGATGAAAGGAAATGGTGAGTGGATGAGAGAGACATATTTTGGGGTTCTTAGCTAAGAACCCCTTTTTTCTGACAAGTATATGTAGATAGATGTGAATAAAATATATTAAATAAGAAACTTCTTAACTACCCACTAAGTTTGAATAGTAGGTCATGCAGTAGCATAGAGAATAGCTCTAGACTAGACTGCACTGTTCATACAAAAAGGCTCTAAACCTCTAGTAACTGTTCGCTGGCCGCATTTGATGGTCACCTTTTTCAGAAAAAATAGGACATTTGTCAACTTATGATTTTGATTGAATGAAAACATAACTCTATACACATGTCAAACCGTCGTTCGATCTTGACGGATCGCTGTATTTTTGTGATTCGTCCGCGAAAAGTAACTAGATGTTATGAGAAAAGTTCACCCAAAAAGTGATAGATTAATGTCAAACAGATCTTTATGCAAACGCAACAATACCCTGTGTTTGGAAACATAAAACTGATTTTGATTTTTATCTTTGGATAGAAGTTACCCTTACACCCTTTGGCTGTGAATTTCCGTCAACAACATTCGAGCCCGGGCATCATCTTCCCTGTAGTGTGAACATGAACCCTATTTTGTGCGATGACGTACGGTAACTACCAGCATGAATTGGGGTGTAAAAATAGAATCACATCTATTTAGGGATCTAGCGGTGGGATCACTACAAATATTTTGGGCGGCCGCTCCATTATCAAGTATCCTAAACCTCATTCATTACAAGGTTAGTTCCTGAGCCTGTGTTGAACAAAATTGAGTGTTTAGCATAGCTAAGCCCAATAACTATGTACTGCATCATCAATTAGCACAAAGAACAGTGAGTGAAGGCATGGTGCAGAAGAATCAAGAGGGTGATCGTATGAGTGTAGAGTCGAATTGAAGTAGAAGACAACAATGTCGTGAACCGCATATGGTTATATTTTTCCTCAAATCATTTGGGGTATTGCTGTCTTTTGCGCAAGAGAAACAACTTTTTGCCAATCGCAGATAACGAACACTACAATTATCAACCCAAACAATCGCCGAAGAATCGTGAGCACATTAATGCGGGCATTAATCCGCATCGATTTTCAATGGCCACTATCGAACGGGCCCTAAATTTTCGCAGCATTAGCTGTGTTTGGCAGCGGGATCAGCGTCCCAAATTTTGTTTATATAGGCGGACTTTAGGTCAAATTGGATTCAGTTTCAGTTATGGATATTATTAGTGTTCCTTATTTTTGTGGCTTCTTATTTTTTATTGATCAATGCCAGACAAAATTACCGTCTTTATTGGGTCCGCTTGTGGTCAGATTTTAAATGTAACTGTCAGAATAAAATAGAGGAAAAATTGGGAGTGTCATTGTCTGTCAAAACAATTTTCAAAAGCAACTGTTTGAATAAAGTAAATGAGAAATTGTGAAATTGGCACAAAAATTGATGATAAAAGCTTGCAGAATCCAACGAGGTCCATAAACGAACCTAATAATCTCGGCATCGTCTTCATCCGTGAATGTCTTCATTACCTAATAGCAGCACACAGAAGCAGAAAGAATTGAATTAATAGAGATTGAGCCCAGACGCAAACAGAGGCGCACACACAAGCAATAAGAGCACATGGTTGGTATTATACTTCGAGTAATCTCAGATTCCTCCTGTCATCTCTATAGAGCTACAGAGACAATAATTTAATGAATTGAGACCCAAGTGATACCTCTAGAGGCGTAGAGACAAGAATTCAAGTATTAGAGGCGATAACCATCTTCTGATGTTACTGCCACAGTTGTCACAAGTATGGTAAATATTACAATTGTCATCCCAAGCAAGACCAAATAATGCTGGAATCCGAGGATGGTTCACCTGCGCGTAACAATTAAATTGAAATTTTGAAATTGTTGATTGCTACTTATAATCGACAATTGAACGAGCTGTACAAGGTAGTCATAGAGATATCATCGTCATATATATATGTATGTATGGTTGATATACAAATCAAATTTCAAAGGAGGTGAATTGGAAAGAAACAATTGGGGTAAGTAATACACATGTATATACTGAACTTGAATCATCTTCTTCTCTTTCGTGATTACAACATTTCACTTTATACCAAGGTACACTACTCGGATCATTTTCTTCCCTTTGGTGTAGACACAAGAAGTACAAACTAGGGCGCAGTGTATGTACATTTCCGTAGTTTTGTTGGACGAGTCTCATAATCAAGCTTCTACACCTTCCTGTCTTCCAGTACCATTTGATGTGCATCTAAATCATCTTCTTGTCACGAAGAAAAAAAGAAAGAACTTAGTATAGTGATGATTAATATAGGTTCATGTTTGCTTAAGTTCAATAGTATGGCACTGCATGCTAGTTATATTTCAACCTAATTAAGATAATGTAATGGTGACGTAGTGAAATGTTTTAGCATGAACATTTGTTTTGTGTTTTAGGTATTTTAATGCATTATTAACTCTTTATATATGGGATACATATTAAACAGGCGCAAGATGTTTCATTAAGGAATTCGTGGTGTTTGGTTATGTTGATGTCGGCGTATTAAATCATGTCTGTTGAAAAAGAATACCACTGTCTTTAAATAGAATTATTACGAACATCGTGTCTCGTTTATACACATTCATATTGAACATATGCTAGGTGTTTCGTATAGGAATTTATGGTGTTTGCCTGTGCTCATGACGATGTTTATACATAGGTACATATTGAACAAGTGCTAGGTGTTTTATTAAGGGATTCATGGTGTTTGATTTTATTGATGTCTGTAATATATCATGTATGCTAGAAAGAAATACTAATGTCTTTACGAATAGAATCGTTACCAACAATGTGTCTAGTTTATACACAAGTACATATTGAACAGGTGCTAGGTGTTTCATTTAGGAATTTGTGATGTTTGGCTATGTTCATGACAATGTTTACTCACATGTACATATTGAACAAGTGCTAGGTGTTTCATTAGGGGACTCATGGTGTTTGGTTATATTGATGTTGGTGTATTATATCATGTATGCTTAAAAAGATTACCAATGTTTTTACGAATATAATTGTTACCAACATCATGTTTGTTTATACGCAGGTACATATTGAACATGCGCTAGGTGTTTCATTTCAGAATTTGTAGTACTATGTTCATGATGGTGTTTAAACAAAGGTACCTATTGAAAAGGTGCTAGGTGTTTTGTTAGAGGATTCGTGTTGTTTGGTTATATTGATGTCGGTGTATTATATCCTGTCTACTGGAATAAATCTTCGACGTATTAACTCTCCTAGTGTGGTTTTTTAGGATTTTTGTTTAAGGGTTTTATTTTTTTTTTATCACATTATATACTTTATATTTATGCCACTTTCTCGGCCTAAACCCTAAACCACAAACCCTTAAATAGGCCTTTGACGTTTTAACTTTCATAGGGTGATTTTTAGGCTATGTGGTGTAGGTAATATTTTCTAACTTATTCTACACATTATAATGTCGCCATTGACTCGAAAACTTTTTAGGGTTTGTGGATTTTAGGTGTGTGGTGTAAGGTAATATTTTTAACTCGTTCTACACTTTATAATGTCACCACTGACTTGACATATTTTTAGAGTTTGTGGTTTAGGGTTGGTAGACCTTAAACCCTGAACTTCGAATCCTAAAATAGGCCTTCGATGTTTTAATTTTCCTATGGTGGTTTTTAGGGTGTATGGTGTAGGGTAATCTTTTCTAACTCGTTCTACTTTAAATGTCACCACTGACTCAATAAATTTTAAAGGTTTGTGGCTGTTGGGCAAAATAGTAGTTAAACTATCTTGCTAACTATGGGCAGTGAACCCAATCTTTGTAGTACAACAAGGTCGTATCCACAGAGACTTCGCAACTGTCTAATTAATTATCCAGTTTAGTAAATGTACAAAAAGATAAATAAAAGTGCATAAAATGTAAATTGGGGTTTAGCCGGAGGCAAGCTTGATTTTTAGGGTCAGTGCAGAAATAATAAAAACAGTAAAATAAAGTAAATGGATGGAAAAAGGTATCCTAGGATAGCGGGGGAATTTCCTAAATTACTTAAACAATTTTATAATCATGTCTTAATTATTTATTGTCTATTAGAGTTAATAATTGTCAGTTACGAACTCTTATTAATAGCCTCAGTATTTTCCTGCTCAATCCGGAGTGTAAATACCAAGGTTAATTCCTTTGTGGTACCTTGACTATCTCAAAATCATATGTTGATAGTTACCAAATAAATGCAGTAGTTTGTCACGCTAAGCATTTAACAATATTTGCTGAAAGGAATTAAAACAAGTTTAATAAATGAGACAGGTAATAAATATTTATTTAAGTACAGACATTAATTATAATCCTAGTTTGCTCTTATTTGTCTGTTTAAGAATTTATCTTGTGGCCTTCCTAAATCATAGATAAGGACAACTCTTAATTAATTCAATAGACTTTTTACAATCAGAAGAAGTCTAAATCATTAATTAGCATTAAGCAAGAATTCTTTTAATAACAACGATGGATTTTATCTGCTAATCAAGGAGATAATATCTAACGTTTGTCTTTCTTTGTGGTCTATTCTCAGATTTACAAAATCATTGAAATAAGAGAAACCGTAAATGCATAAAAATGATCAGTTGTTAAGCATTTAATAATTTAGAGAGACAAAACAAATATTTATAAGCAAACTTGGTATTAATAATAAGTCTGAATTATTTGGGGTCAAACCCCATCCTAGGATACGAGTAAAATCACTCAGACATTAACAGTAATAAAAAGAAAACAGAGATAGCCATTAATTTGGAGACTGCCGGCGGAGACTGGACTGCGATTCGCTTCTGCTCCAGCTCCCTTTTCTTCTCTTCTTCTTATCGTGCTTCTGCTGTGTGGTGGAATGAAGAATAAAACTAAAATGGAGAAGTGGAGGATAAGAGGATGGAATGGATCGTAGGTGTGGAAATGTGGTGAACGGTGATACTGTGGTCTGAGTCTAATTTGGATTCAGGAAGGGATGATTTATTTGAGCAGAGCAGTGTAGGTTTTATAGAAGAAAGGAAGGGGAAGAAGACAGAGGGAACACCGCGTGAGCAATTTCAGTAATGGATTGGGGGCGGCAGAACGCATGAGCAACTGTCGGCAGGCGCCTGATATTGCTGAAGAAGCAGTTCGACATGTCTGTAGGCGCCGCAAAGGAAGAAGCAACTTGGGGAAGACAGTCGGCGAAGAAGAAAACTGTCGCGCTAATTTCTGGATCTGCATTGTATTTACACACGTCCGCCCCGTGTCCACGTTTGTGTCCAGCCATTTCTAGGCGGACAGCTCATGTCCACGTTTGTGTCCATGCTTGTTTGGGCGGACACAAGCCACATCCGGGTAAAGTTGGGCGGACACAAGCCACATCCTCCCTTAGTTGGGCGGACACAAGCCACGTCCTCCCTTAGTTGGGCGGACACAATTAGCCTTGTCCACGCTTGGTTGGGCGGACACATTTGTGTTCTACCCCTGTCCACCCTTTGTTATGCGGACAAGTCAAGGACAACACACGGACGTGTGTTGTGTCCTACCCCTGTCCACCCTTTGTTATGCGGACAAGTCAAGGACAACACACGGACAACACACGGACGTGTGTATTTGACTTGTGAATTTTGACCGGCTCTAGATTCTTCGTTTGGACTCCGTTTTTCGAGCCGTTTGCGCCTATGCGTTCGTCTCTTCGTGTACTTTGCTCCTAGCTTGGTTTTTCCTCATGTTTTAACCAATAAATTTGTGAGATAACCAATAAAACATAAACTAGAGGAAAAACATACGATAAGTGAGAAATGAGCAAAAAAGTGCTGATATAATATATGAAATACACCCATAAAACATGCTCATTTAGACACTTATCAGTGGCTAAGGGTCTTTAGACCATAAATTGTGAACTTCAAACCTTAAAAATAAGCCTTCAACATTTTAACTTTCCTATAAGGTTTTTAGGGTGTGTGGTAAGTGTAATTTTTTTTACTCGATCTACACTTTATAATGTCATCTCTCACTTGGAAGATCCTAAACCCTAACCCACAATCCCTAAAATAAGCCTTCGACGTTTTAACTTTCTTAGAGGGGGTTTTAGTGTGTGTGGTGTAGGGTAATATTTTTTTACTCGTTCTATACTTTATAATGTTACCGCTGACTCGGAAGATCCTAAGCCTTAACCCACAATCCCTAAAATAAGTTTTCGTCGTTTTAAATATCATAGGGTTACTTCTAGGGTGTGTGGCTTATCGGGTAATCTTTTTTTTAGAACTCGTTCCACACTGTACAATAATTACCTGTGTGTAAACCGCACAGGGTTGGAATCATTTTTCTTCTTAAACACATTTGTATTATGTTCTGGCTGACAAAATGTTAAACACATCATTATAATAGCCAAACACCACAAATACTTATACGAAACACCTAGCACCTGTTCAGTATGTACATGTGTATCAACTAGACATAATGGTGACAATTCCATTCGTAGATGTATTGGTACTCTTTTTCTAGCATACATGATATAATACACCCTCATAAATATAACTAAACACCACGAATCCCCTAATGAAACACCTAGCACATGTTCAATATGTACATGTTAATAAACCATACAAGGATGGTATCAAATTTCATCATGAACACTTTTGTACTTTATTATGACAGATAAAATGTCAAACATCGTCATCAACATAGCCAAACATAACAATTTCCTGAACGAAACACCATGCACCAGTTCATTATGTACCTTTGCTTAAACCAGATATAGTGTTGGCTACAATTGTATTCGTAAAGGCATTGGTATTCTTTTCGAACTGATGTGATATAATACACCGACATCAACGTAACCAATCATCAAGAACCCCCTAACGAAAGACCTTATACCAGTTCAATATGTAGTTGTGTGTAAACGAGATTAGCTTTGGTATCCTTTTTCATGTTGACACTTTATATTCTTTTTTGACAAACAAAATATTAAAAATGTCATGATAATACCCAAACACCACTAATACCCGAATGAAGCACCTAACACTTGTACACCTTCAAAAAGAAACTAATATATAAATTCTTTGTAGTACCTCACTACAAATGACTTAGTATTTTAACTAAATAAAAAAACAAAAACACATGTACAAGGATGAGTAAATGACAAGAGTAAACACCTATATCATTAATGAAATTGTTTGACTACCGGTTTGGGGCGTTCCTCCTCTAATATAATACACCCTCTTAGAGGTGTCCCATAAACACGATTCACATCCTCCATACTCATGGTTAGTTGGTACCATTTGGGAGTAGTAGCTGAGACATCACCCAATCAAAATGATGGTAGAACCATTTTTGGACATGTGAATTACGCTACCATCATTCAAAAAAAGAAGAGAACCAAATCCATCCTTTTCCAAAGCTGCTCGTTTGATGACTTTTTGGGGGTCGAAATTGAGGAAGACGATGATTTCATGCAACCCTGACGTAGAACATCTTGCTTTGCCCATGAAAGCGTTTGGTGCCACAACATTCTTAAACTACTAAGTCATTTCAAAACAACAAAACCAATATCATCAACCAATATCTAGTACCAGCCTTATGTAGTTAGTACCAACCATATTTCATAAGTTGTACCAGCCATATGTCATAAGTTGTACCAGCCATTTGGGGTTTGTAATACTAGTCATTGGTAATAAGTAGTATCAACCACACAACGTTCAACCAAAATACATAATATAAACATAATAAAATCACACAAGGCTCTAACAAAAAACATATTAAAACATAGTAACACATGACTGGTACTAGTCATACGCAGTAAGTAGTACGAGTCATATGCATTATATAGTACCAGCCTTATGCTGTAAGTAGTACCATCCATATGAAGTAGTACATGCTACATGTAGTTGATAGTACCAACCACACAAAACACAACAAAAAAAAAACTAAATAAAATCACACCAGCAACCATTTGTAGCTTTCTAATGCATAATATCTGTTTCGGTTTCATTTAATAATCATTCAGTAGTTTTAGTGAAAACAGTAGATAGTACTAGCCAAATGCGGTAAGTAGTACCATCTACATCAATATAAAGAACCAACTTACAAGTGACTGTATACCATTAGGAAAGATTAATGACTAACCAAACTTTTTCCCAAATGGATTGGGGTTATGAGAATAATTTTGAAGGTTTGACATAGATGTCATGTTTCATGATTTTTTACGTAAAAGAAATTATTTGGTGAAACCTCACTATTTGGGACGTAATTCATCCACAATTGACATCTAATCTTAAGAAACCTCAAGTTGGTCTCGAAAGTAGCAAAATAACGCATTTTTTGGCCTTGTGGATCATTATGAGAAATTAACTAGACTTACTTCTTATCGAATGGCAACAATAAATGAAGGAGTTCCAAGAAAATTAAAAACCTACCCATCATCGTCATTGTTCCAAAGTCACAACTAAACCTAACTACTAATATTATTAAAAGGTGGAGAGCTGGTTCTACCAAACCTAGAGAATGTATGTTCATTGTGTTGCCAGGTATGATTGCAACGTCAGATGCAACAAATTCACACTATTTGGTATTCAACTCGTCCACAACAAGCAATAGATAATAGACAATGAACAGTGGCACATACAGTAATGCAAATCGTTGGCTTCACAAGGTGCAACAGAAGAACTCAAAATTCACAATTGTTGTAATTACCAAAGGGAAGAGGATGATTCAATTATATACCTTCATATCAAGTGAACTATTTTTAGCTACATCTTAACATCAGATGTTTTTGCGGTGTATCTACAAAGGCGTAGACACATGAGAATGCTCAGCGGTGCAAACAATAGCATAAATTGTTGGCATCACAAGGTGTAGCATAAGAAATTAAAATTATTGATTGTTGTAATCTCTAAAGAGAAGAATATGATTCACTTATACACCTTGGTGTTAAGTGAACTTTTTTCTACTAAGACTTTAACCTCAGCAGTTCCTTTGGTGTATCTGTAAAGGTGCGGACATAGGAAGAGAATGGTTATAAGCGCAAACAATAACCCAAATTGTTGGCTGCACTAGGTGCAATCGAAGAAACCAAAATTATCGATTTTTGTATTCTCCAAAGAGAAGAAAATGAATCGATTATATACCTTGGTATCAAGTGAACTTATTTTAGCAACGTCTTCAACCTATGTGGTTCATGCGGTGTATCTGTAAAGGAGCATACACAGGAAGAGAATGAAGATTGGCGCACGCGAGTCTTCTACTTCATAAGGAGCGACAGAAGAAATCAAAAACCTCTATTGTTGTAATCGCCAAAGAGAAGAAGATGGATTCGACAAGGTGCGATAGAAGAAAGCAAACAAAAATAACCCATATGGTCAACTTCACAAGATGCGGCAGAAGAAAACAAAGGCATCTATTATTGTAATCCGCAACACTATTGTTTAGGTGACGAGACCTGAGCATCTCGTGGGTTTGTATCAAGTTTTGAGGGAGAGAAATCATGCTAAGGATAGAATATCTTGAGCCACTCAGCCTGCCATGAGTTGGTGTTGACCCGACCTTCTTGGTCGAGGAGCCGGTACAATGCAGGGCCCTTTCGTTCTGAGACGATTTATGGGTCATCCCATTTGGGCTGTAATTTGGAAGGGTTGTCGACCGTGCGTAGCACTAAGCCCCCCTGTGCAAACTCCTGGTGTCTGGCCTTCTTGTTGTAGTATCGAACCAC
This sequence comes from Limonium bicolor, assembly GCA_023374045.1. Classification (NCBI taxonomy): domain Eukaryota; kingdom Viridiplantae; phylum Streptophyta; class Magnoliopsida; order Caryophyllales; family Plumbaginaceae; genus Limonium; species Limonium bicolor. The sequence goes on from CM041781.1 coordinate 281,130,611, forward strand.
ATGCTGTTTGTCATGCTGTAGTCGTATGAGAGCGATTTTCCAGTTTTCGTCTAAGAGGTCTACTTCAGCCTGATTTCATTTGTCATTTCTTCATTCATCGAAGTTTTTAACTCATGTGATAGCGACCATGACTTTGGCTCGGATGACGGCTTCAGTGCCATGTACCGAAATAAAGGGGGTTTCCTCGGTTGTTTTTCACTCAATGGTTTGGTAAGACCAGAGCACCTGAGGTGGGAGCTCGGTCCATACAGCCTTGCTACCTGAGAGCTGCTTCTTTAGATCTCACATGATTTGGCCATTCACATTTTTGACTTGGTCTTTCGCTTGAGGGTGGGCAACGAAGGTGAACCTGAGGTCAATAGTGTGAGTTTCATAGGATTTAATGAATGACTTACAGTTGAATTGCATGCCATTATTAGTGATGATGATCCGGAGAATTCCAAATCGGCATAGTACATTCTTCCATACCAAATATTTGATGCGCTTCACCATTATTGTGGGGAGTGGGGCGGCTTCGATCCATTTGGTGAAATAATCGATTACGACGACTACGAAGCAAAAACCTCCTGGGGAAGCGGTTAATAAAGGGCCTACTATGTCAATCCTTCACTACATGAATGAGCATGGGTTAAGGATGGGTTGTAAATCTACAAGCGGGGTGTTGATTATCTTGGTGTGGATCTGACAAGAAGTGTAGGTTTGTACATAACATATGTAATCTCAGATGAGGGTTAGCCAAAAGTAGCCGACACGGGTAACCTAATTTCCTAGGGCTCAATGTCCCAGGTTAATTCCGTAAATTCCTGAATGAATCTGCTCGATCAGGCGGGCACCTACTTCCAAAAGAACGCACTGGATCGTAGGTTTGAAGAAGGTTCGCTTGTAAAGTTCACCTTGTAATAGGAAAAAAGTTGTTAGCCCGACTCTGAACTTTTCTAGATTCGACTATGTTTTTTGGAAGTTTTTTGTCTATGAGATATTCCATGATCGGGGTGACCCAACTGTCGTGTTGAACCCGCTGCCATCATCCACTAGGATCCGGTGCACATTTCAGTTGTAGATTTGTGCTGAGATGACCAATGGGTCATTGTGTGGGAACGTGATACCCTCTAAGTCCCCGTCATTGAAACTTATGGCTTGCGCACTCTTCTTGATTGGCTTACTTGAGTTGGAACCGTGCGGCTCATGTAGGGATCATTTTTTGTCATGGCTCGTGTCATAGCCCCTGCCAGCTATCATGAGGATAGATGATCTATTCTATATTTACGTGGATTTCACGCGTTATCCACCGCTTTCACTGGTGCTTCTATCCTGGAAGGGTGGTACAGTGGTCATCTTAGAGGTTCTTCTTGGTGGTGAGTAGAAACAACTTTGTACTATGGTGAGAAAGTTCCCACAGTCGGTGTCAAATGTTAGAGTGTAATCTGTGGAATAGGTTTAGATTATCCCTTTCTGTTAAGGACTATAGCTATGCAATTGAGATTAGGATCAAATGAGATGACACAGAGGATTTACGTGGTTTGATCTTGAATGATCTAGTCCACGGGGGTTGACAAAGGTTTCACTGTGACTGAGAGAATACAAATGAGGAGAGATAAAATATTAATGTGCCTTGTGCATGAGTGTGTGTGCGTATCGTCCGTAATACATGAGGTATTGATTGTTATTTACTAAAAAAGAGACAGACAAGCCGGTTTGCTGAGCCGGTCCGCTACTCGTCTTCAAGTCGGGTTGATAACGTAGATTACCTCTATGTGGAGCAGGGCTGATGTCATTCGGGGTAGCCCTGTCAAGGACGAAGCTTCCTGGTTGCGCGCTAACTATGAAGAATGACACATCAATATTGGGGCATTTAATGAAGTGTCAGGGAGATGTGTGAATGATAGTGGCGGGTTGTCATACTAGATTGATGGAATTGGATGATAGTGTTGCGTGTATCAGGTCATGAGTGCTTCTTGAATTGTCAGAGTTGGTCGAGGAAGCTGGCCAGTAGGAAGACCAACCGAGGTACTCGTTGGTGAAGCTTGGTTGATTCTAGCCTGCTAAACCATGGGCTTAGCCCATGAGACCGGGGTTTGGGCTAGGAAATGACCCAGTTTCTTGTCCTTGACGCTTAGAGGCCAGCTACCGAATGTCCTGTTTATTGGCTTCTCGTCAAGATACATGTTTAACGTATGAAAACATGATTAGCTCTGGTAATGATATGGTTAAAGTGAGATTAACCGTAATAATGATAATCAACTCACCATTCTTTATTAATTTATCGTTCTGTAATCATCAAGTTACCATTTTTTATTTGTTACAATATGTAGACAAAAACACTAGCAGATACGCAAACCTGATTTCAATCGTTGTTTAATTTCCTTCTTGATCACGGTAATATGAATGATGACTCAGTCCTGTCCTTTGAGTAGTAACTGAACCTTGTGAACGATGATAAACCGAGAGAAGTATAAATTTAATGACGGTTATTGAGTGATGTAGGATTTTCAATTTAATAGGGGAGCGTGATTGAATATTTGTCTGTGTTGGTCTCTTAGATCTTCATCTGGTGTGAATACGGTGACGAAAATCTCGTAAACGAAAAGAGAAAGAGGTTATATAAATGCGTGATGTTATCTCAAATGTGGTGTCTAGAACTAGCACCATACATTCAATTTCCACTCAAAACCAATTCACATCAATGAAGGAAAACATGTGTGAAGTAAATAGTAGTAGTAGTAGTAGAAGATCGATCCTAATCCTATCCATCGACGTCTCACACTGCCACGTGTATCGTATCTCGTACGTGTACGACCACAATTCAATCTATCATTACACCACGACAGGTCCTTTAAAATCATTGGACACTGACAAGTCAGGTGTGGCAATCAATCCGCGGATCGATCTTATATCGTTGGTCGACGCTTTTGAATTAATGAAGAAAGTAAGATTGCCAATGTACAGTCACAAGTCGGCCATGCTACGTATGCATAGCCTAATGTCGACAATTATCTTTGCTACCGAGGCGTTTTCCATCAGTAAGGAAGGAAGGAAGGTGCATATGTGCTTGCTGCCTGCCGACATCTTCCAAGTGCACGGCTACCGTTTATATGCGTAGTGGTTTTTGTCTAATCTAATCAAAATTACATTACTTATATATTGATATATTAGTTCTAGTCTATAAAAATTGTATTGATATGTGGAGTTAAACGGTACAATTTTAAATGTAGCTAAAAACAATATAAGAGTATTATTTGACTAATGCGTTTGATGTTATTTTAAACACGAAAGCTGTTTGATGTTGAGATAACGTCCCCCTGTTGCTGCCGACATCTTCCAAGTGCGCGCGGCTACGGCTTGTTTAATACAGTTTGATGTTGAGAGATGGGGTCAGTTTTCTTGTTTAACCTCACTTTATCTTGTGATACATATCACATCCCTATTTGTCTTTTATTTCTATCTCGTTATTTACACATGAACCCAAACTGTTCATTTTAATCTCACTCAAAGGTGAAGGAGAAACTCGCCATACAAAATGAGGAGCGGTTATCCTACCTTTCCGTTATCACCGTTTTACTCATGATGAGTAAACAATATGTCAGTTAATTTATTTTCTCTATATACCTTATATTATTAACTAATTTATATTATTATCTCTCATCTTTTGTTTACTTTGTGTTTAATATATGTCTCTACAAAATTGTATTAATTCATAAAAAATATAATTATATTAATTTTTTTTCAAAATTCGCCGGATATCTAGGACATGCCATGTGTGTATGATCCGACGTCAGTAGTGTTCTGTTCCGAGGAGCGCTAAGTATATCTTGTTTTTTTTTTTTATAGTTACAGTAGTGGTAGGTTACGAACCCATGACCTTTAGTTCTATAATATCACTCCTCTACCGCTAAGTATATCTTGTAAAAATACTTGCTTATCATTCAATCATGAGTCATGGCTTGCATGCACAATTGACACTTTGATGTTATAAAAATGTCACAATCAGTCAACGAAAATTGACGAAAAGAAAGAAGAAAAAGAAAATCCACTAAAGATGAACACGTATTAGTAGTATTAACCGATAATCGGGTCACATCATCCATCCATCCATCCAAGTGTAGTATCTGCGATATGATTCTATCTATTAGAACTGTTTTCTTAACAAGATGTTATAGATGAATATTAACTAACTCAATTGGAGTGTTTACTTACTTTGATTTGCATTGCCATACAAATACTATTCTGGAACATCCAAGTATTTTTCTATTTAATATCTAATTATAAAATTTCTTGAAACGTATGCATATGGTATATCAGATTTATTTTAGTCCTTCAATAACGGCATCAATAAATTTTAGTTCAACTTTTTTTATTGATTTTTTACACATAGCTAATGTATAAAACCTGCTTCTTTAATGTTATAATTTGGTTTCTAAAAAAACTGTAATCAATTAAATCATTCATAATTATACCAATTACGGAAAAATACCTACACCGTTTTTTTTTTCAAAAAATTACCTGGAAGTATCAAATTTTTGTTAATAAGACTCTCCAAGGTGAAACTTCTTCAGTATTTCGCATGAAAACGCCTCAGACTGACGCGTTTTATGAAAAGATATACAAGAAAACATCTCAGGTGACGACCAAAAGAAGCCTTGAGTGAGGCAAGGCTAAGAATGGTTTTTTAATATGTTTGACTTAGCTAAGAATGGTAACATTAAAGAAAAAATTAACTATAAAAAATAAATGTATTGATTGGAAATGATAGAAAGCTCAATCACAATATATATTTTGAAAATTACAAGTAATTGATATAAATTAAGTACATTAATTTTTCGTGTGTTTGCTAAAGGCTTTTAAACATTGAGAACTTAAAAGAACAATCAATCGTATCCCCGATTTTGGTTATTTTATTATTATGCCTTGTCAGCAAAACAATGACAACAACGCCTATGTGCGGCAACTCTGTCATTGTTTTCATCCATCTTGTTCCGGATGCATGAATACTTTGGTCTCCCTCCTATAGCTCGGATGACATTCAGATGAGGAACAACTTTTTTTTTTTGAAGAAGAGGAACAACTTTTGTTCCTGCATATGATTGCTGGTTGTGCTCATTGCCAAGAAGTCCAAAAGGGTCACCACCATAAGCATCAACCATTGTCTTCAACTTATAAACAAGGTGCACATAATTGTCTCACCCTATTCATAGGTCAGCTCGGTCAAGTACACTTTATAGTTGCCCCTATTTCTTCTCATTGCCACCGAACAATAACCTTGAACTTCATACACCTAGTTGATAGATCAAAATGACCTACATTGTGACAGTGTGATAATCTCATGTTTCCTCGATCTTGTTCATTGCATAGTCGGTGTACAATGATGTGCCAGCAAGTCTTTGACCTGTGTATGTTTATCGTTGAATTATGTAACCAACATGCGCAGTGTACGCTTTACAATTGCGATGAGGTAGCAACCAGAAGCTCTTTAGCACATAGTTTATGCACTCTACCAAATTTTTTGTCATATTTGATGTGTCCCCATCTCTTGCCGTCATCATTATGTGCGTGACCACTTCTCAAGTGGTTGTTAATGAAGAAATGTTCAATTAATGTCTAGGTGCTGAGATAGAAATGTCAAAAGTATTTTATTGTTACAAAACGAACATTTAGGTTTGTGAAAAATAAATGAAATAAAAAATGGAGAAACCTGTATTAACTAGATACTTCTTTATATTTTTTTTGTTGTGAAACCTTGTTTGGAAGTTCAAAGCAATGCTTATAATAGATGGTGCACATTCAGGTTTGAAGTGATAACCCAGTGAGAGTTGCCAATAAGCATATGATCCGACAATGCTTATAATAGATGGTGCACATTCAGTAATAACTGACACATTGGCTTTCATACCAATCACATGTGAAATAAGTGAAGGGATCATTGAGTGCTTCACCCAGAAGGGGGGTGAATGGGTGGTGTTGAATTCTTTTTCTTTTTACACACTATTGATTGGACTTGTACTTATATTGATATAAACTAAGTGACGGGAGAAGATAATCGAATTTGAATGAATTTTGTGTTGTATTGATTTGAATCACTTCCTCACCAGAAGCCTCCCTCACACACACGCTCTACACAAGAATTCAGGAGATACACCACACACAACACACTGTTGGTTGATGTACAAGAATCAATACTCACTAGACTCTAAACTTACTCTCTAAACAAACGCTAGAGACCTTACGTACAAGTTATAGACTCTGGGAACACTTCAATGATCAGTTAACTGATGTGTCTTACAAACTCGAGGGACCTCTCCACAACACTCTATCACCCTTACAGAACTCACGCATAATAATAACTCTCACTTAATGCTCTCAATTTCAACTTAAAAAAAATCTCTCTCTCAATGTGTACCCGAGAATCTGTCTTTCACTTTGTATTTAATGTATTCTCCTTTGCCTTGGAATCGTAGTTCCTTCATGTTGGAATTATTGTCTCATTAGGTCCATGCTCCTCATTGGTTTGTAAAGATAAGCTGATTCAGACATTCTGGTACCTCAGGATCTCTTGAGACTCTTTTCTTGAAACAAATATGCTTCTTAGAGGGGTATACTTGTTGAGCAAAATATGGTTGAAACTATCTTGCTAACTATGGGCAGTGAACCCCATCATTGTAGTACAACAAGGTCGTATCCACAGGGACTTCGTAACTATCTAGCTAATTATAAGCTTAGTAAATGTGCAAGAGGATATATACAAAAGTGCATAAATGTAAATTATGGGTTTTGGGTTTTGGGTTGTAATTGGAGAAATAAAGAAAAGCAATAAACACTAAACTAACTATCTAGGATAGGTGTAGCCCGGGATGGATATTTGCACCCGTCCTCCCCTTACTACCGATTGTCGAACCTCGAACTCATAGCTAAACCACGGGAACGCTTAATTAATTAGCAACCTAATCTAGGCCTACTAATCCTAACCAATTTAATCGAGACTTCTCATTCAGCTAAGCCCCGGGTCAATCGATAGCACTAAGCTCAAGTTCCACTAAAGTTGCAATGTAGTCTAATCTCAAAATCATCGAAATCAGAGTACACCGTTTTAGTCTCTAACAGTTTAGGTTTCTATCTCTAAATACCATTTTGATAGAATCCCACAATAATGCTAAACTAATCGGTAGGCCAAACCAACCAATTTAACATATAGAAGACAAATTGAGCAAAACCCTTAACAAATCCCCAAATCATGAGCAACACGTTTAGAAGTCATAAACACTCAATAATCATCTTCATTAAGCTCAAAGAAAAAATAAAGCACAAACACAAGTTCAAGATTCAACAATGGAGTTTAGGGATTTTGGACAAAATCCCTAATCCCTAGCTATAAATGATTCTACACAGCCATAGGAGAGAAAATAAAAGAGCAAGGGATAGAAGTAGCCATTAATGGAGCTTGGAAGGAGGTGAGCTTCTTCTTCTTCTTCTCTTCTTCTCTTTCTTCTTCTTCTTCTTTCTTCTTCTTCTTTTTCTTCTTCTTCTTCTTCTCTTTTCTTCTTCTTCTTCTTCTTCTTTTCTTCTTCTTCTTCTTCTTCTTCTTCTTCTTCTTCTTCTTCTCTTTAGAATCGCCCTTCCTCTCTGTTTTTGGGGCGGAACTCGACTGAATGGAGAATGGGGAAGTTTTTCCCAAAATTCCCCGTTTTAAAACGCAGATCTGGGCTAATTTTCGACCCGACCGACCTTGCAAGGTTGGTCCTCGGTCGGTCGGTCGGAGTCAGTAGCAATTTCGCTGGCTCGTTTTTAGGTCGGTTGTTATTCAAGGTCGGTTGATTCCAGTAGCTTGCAAAAACGCAAATATGGGCAAAATTTGGACCCGACCGACCTTGCAAGGTCGGTTCTAAGGTCGGTCGGAGTCAAGCTAACTTCAAAACGCTGTATCTTCTTCGTTTTAACTCCGATTTTGGATCCGTTTACGCCCACGCGTTCCTCTCTTCGTCTACTTTACTCCTAGCTATGTTACTCCTCCTGTTTAAACAATAAATGTGTAAAACACCAATGAAACACAAAACTAGAGGAAAACAAGCTAGAGTGGAGAAATTAGCATGAAAAGTGTTGATTAAACATATGAAATACACCCCTAAAACATGCTCATTTGGACACTCATCAATACTCCCAAGACTCAAAGCGACAATACTGTTGAAAGTGACTTGTCATCTTTTACATTCTTCTATCTGTTTGTTTCCTTAGATGGGGCTGATAGAAGCTTTGAGTCTTTTAATGAAGAGCCTCAGATCACCATGATTGGAGAAGTCGTCTATGGTCCAAAAACATTGATAATTTTTTTAGTTATATGTTACTAAGTCTTTCGGGTTCCTATAGAGAGATGTTCATCCCACGTCATTGATGTCCAGTTGACTACTGAGCGATGAACTCGGGGAACACCACGAATATACTTTCACTGCTGAATAAAATAAAATAAACAACGCTTAAATTTGGCATATAGAACATTTATAAAGCGTATTTTATTCGAGCGACACAAATGATTAAACATTTTAAATGACGCTTTCAAAGTGTTCCTTATACTATCTTTAAAGAACGCTTATTAGCAAAGCGTTCTTTATAATGCGAGAACGATGGAAACATAAAAAAACGCCTTAGCCTAACAAGTGTTCTTTATGCTCAGGCAAAAAAACAACGCTTATCACATATAAGCGTTACTTATGATGGTTGGCGGGAGAGTTTAAAGAACGCTTATATGGATAAGCGTTCTTTATATCTTCCTTTTTTATTTTTTAGAAATCTCTGTTCCAACAAATGCTACAGATATCATCACATCACAGATCAATGCATTGTTGCATTTTCAACACAGCAGAAGCCATCACAACAAACTGTGACAGAGAAATTAAATCTACGAATTAAATCAGCCAGTATTAGTACCAAATTAACAGAGATTTGCCAATATTAGTACCAAACATGCAGACAAAATTTAATTACAATTAAAATCCAAACACAGATGGAAGCTACTAAGTACTTATGTTGTACTGCAATCTGTAGAAATTTGATAATGCAAGAAACTGCATTTTTCAACACAATGCAAGTGTACTTGACATAATGCAACAAACTGCATGCATTTACAGGTGCAAATTGGTTCAGTTCAGAAAACTTCAAAAAAGAAAAGAAATAGCTGCAACACGCATGCAACTCATGACTTCTGTTGATCTTCATAAGTTATTGCTTTCGTCCAGTAAGTGCACATGTGCTCCTTGACAAACTCTAGATCGGCAAGTGAGTAAGTAGCTCTTGTTTTGCAAAGAAGTCAATAAGTTGCACGCAAGAATTATAAAAGCAATTAAGTACACCATTTAAACTTATTCAACCATGCACAAACAGTTAAATTACCAATTCAAACACAAAATTATAATACGTACTTCAATGTCATTTATGATTTTCTCGATTTTGGACACGATGTCGTACATGTATCGCATCACAAAATATCCAGAACTGCTGCTATCCGGTTGCCTGGGACACTATTTTCAATAAATTATATTATTATATATACACACTAATATACAAAATATATAAATGTATGCATGAGTAAATAGAATGTTTTTTACCTTTTCATATACTGTATATCCAAAGGAAAATTCATAGCATGAACATTGATCATACCATCTCTAAAACCACTGAAATTAATTAAAACAAGCATTTAAGTGACAAGTAAAAAAAAGTATAAAATTTTATTTTTGAAATGAAAATATGCACAATTTACTTACTTTGTCAGCAGAATAGAAATGGCGATGTTTCCCCTAATTCCATCAATAGGGTCAATCACTATACAGATGATGAGTAAGTACACACCACTAACAACAACCAATGATTGCTACAAGTTCAAACAACAACAAATCAACTTCAGCTTTGAAATATGTATGAGTTAACATAAAACTATAAAGACAAAAGCATAAGGTGGTCAAGCACGCTTACATCTGATGATATGGTATGAGCACAAATCGGCTTTTCCTGTTAACCGCCGCAATTATGGCATTATGCATATGGCTCTGACACGCAACACCATCTCTCATAGCTTCATCAGAAGACATGGTTTGTGGACATAGGAAGGTGATCGTATTTTCCATTTTCTTTGCCACCAGCCTCGATAGTAAGGGCCTTTGATGACAAAGGCATTAAATTTAATTATACATAAAACTTACTATTAACTTTGAGAGAGAAAAAATGTGATACTTACAAGCAGTAGGATTGAATCACCGAGATGTTCAGCATATCACCAAGCAACAGCTCCTTGACATCTCTAATACTGATCAGCAACTCCTGGGTTTCTTCACTGTGGAACAAAGACGGCGGAACCCTAAGGATGAACTGAATGAATGAAATCATCACCCTTCCCGAGTATCATGTTATATAAGACCTGCTGACGCTTTCCCAGTGTATTCACCAAATTTTGGCAAGGAAGAATGAAATCGTGTCGAAGTGACTGATGTAGTGATAAAACTATATAACAGGTATATGAAACAAATGCAAGGAATAGGCAAGTGCACCTAATCGGTGTAGTACAACAAGTGTCGTATCCACAAGGAAATTGGTCCTAACTTCCTAGTCTCAGTACTTAGTAATTGAAATGAAAACAGTAAATTAGGGTTTAGCCGGCGGCAAGCTTGATTGTGTTGGTTGAGTAATTGCAAGAACAACAAATAAACTAAAGGTGATAGTTTAATGGATTGGATGGAGAAGTACTTTGGGAAGCGGGTGCAGGGGCGTACATTGATGAGCTAGAAGATTGATGCCCCTGACTCAGCGGTTGCATCAATCTCGCTTCCATTTGTTGCATCTGCTGCTGCAAATCAGATTGGAACTGCTGTGTCAACTTTCTTTTGATCTCCCTCATTTCTTCCTCCCTCCCCATCCGCTGGGAGCGAGGAAAAACATCCCTCTGACGCACTGCGGATCCAAATCCTCGAACTCTCCCAGGGTAATCCTTCTTGCCAAGCGCTTTGTTCAATGGATCATCCTGACTATGAGACTGGCCAAGAAAAGAATCAGCACCCTCTACAGTCTTGCATATGCAAAAAATCATGTAAATTATGAATTAGATCAAATAAGTAAAACATACATAAATTGTAAGAAAAATTTATAAACTATTAAATATTACTCAGGACACTCACAGTTTTTGCAGCTAAGTCTACAGTCTCCTTCCGTGGATAATACATTTCGCCGTCCTTCTCTAACTATCGGCCAAGCATGTATGCTTGTGCCAGATTCACCTCATCTAGACTCTGAATCGGCTCAACTGTGTCGTCCTCACGCATACGCTTCAGATAACCCCTTTTCAATCCAGCCTGGTATACGTCCCGCGTACCCAACTCGGCCCATGTAGTGTGGGTTTTGATCTTTCAAGCGATTTTGTCGGGCTTTTTCCTGAACTGCATGTGGAAAGAATACAATTCATTTTAACTTTATCCTGTTATATTAGCAACATAAACTTAAAAGTTAATCTATGAAAACAATTACTTACCCTGAACTCAGGGGTGATATGTGCTTCATAGAATTCCTTCCACTCCTCCCCAGTGATCATGCCAGCGTACAACTCATAGGGAGGCACCTTCTTCGGGTTGTTCGTATTGATCCAACCAGCCACCAGTCTATTTTTGAACGATCGCATACGCAAAGCAAGCAGTGACAACACTTTATCATATGCTTCATCTGGGATCTGGTACTTCTTCTTCAAGCTCGTCCACATGATCTTCTTTATTTCCGGATCTTGGTTCCTCCAGTTTTTGTTGATACAGCAATGGGTCTTAACCAATCGACCCATGGCGCTGGCAAACTTCTACTTAGACGTGCCAGTGGGTCTAAGATACCTATAATATATACAGTATATATGTTAGTCATACGTAATATATATAGTACTACATATAAATGTATAAATATCAGTATATATATGAAAAAATAAACCAGAATAACATATAGGTGTAACATATACCTATCCCACACCAGATCAATCATGCCACTCTCCTTCTTCTCATTTAGACCACGTGACGGTCCTCGTGTCTTTCGTGGAGGGCCTGAGAGAGGTCGTAAGAGGGTCCTGAGAGGTCGTTGGAGCATCAGCGGCAACGACGATCTGTGTACGCTCCACTAACGCATCTCTGTATCTATCTCATCTCCATCTCCTCATCACACTGTAGGAGCATCTCATGATCGTTGGCATCCATAATCTGCACAATATCATTACATAAATATATAGTCAGTGTCATAAATAGAGTCATAAACAATCATAAATTGTACACGCATGTGTTGAGCATTCACTTTTATGCCAGACTTACTTTTTGTTCATTTTCCACCCACAACCCTTCTCCATGATCTGATCTTGTGCACTGAAAGTTGGTCACATTATCAACTTCCATTGGCATTTAGAGGGGAACATTGTCCATTTCACAGTCATAATCTTCCTCGTTCATAACACCATCAACACCAACTATCCGTCGTTACTTTGCAATACAACTGACCATCTGGGATTACATTGATCACGACAGTAGAACACTTGTCTAGCTTTAGAAGCAACTATAAACGGTTCTTCTGTGTATGTCAATGCGTTTAGGTCAACCAACTTCATACTGTGTTCCACCCGACGGTAACTGCGCCTGTTGTCTACCCATTTGCATTTAAAGACACAAGTTTCGTAACAGGTGTAGTTAAGGATCCAAATCTCCTGAATCACACCATAATACTCTTTCCTCATTGTCACTCCCTTACTACCTGCATCTTGATATATTTCCTGTGAAGCAGTTAGATGAACACCACTGTTTTGATTTGTTGACTTACGATCTTGGCGTTAGTATAAAAAGAGAACCCATTCACATCGAAACCCTCGTATGATACAACATCAAGATTCGGACCGAGCGCTAATAACTTAACCATTTCAGTTACATTGCCTGAATCTTCATGCATAACTTTTTCTTTAAACCATGTAACGAATGTAGCATTCTGCTCCTTCTTTAATCTCACTTGACTCATTGACGGATGTTGTGCTCTGAGAGCGCTTAAGTGTGACACGAAGTATGGTTCAACATCTTCTACATGGCTCAACACGGTTAGATGTGCTTTACACAATGCAGCAAAATCAGGCCTTACCATTTTTTCCCGATTGTACCTACACCCTGTAACTTGCCCTCATGTCTTGATCTCGGAAGTCCTATGTGGTCCACGCCTTCTAAGTAGTGGGTGCAAAAGTCAATCACTTCCTCAGTTACATATCCTTCAACAATGCTTCCCTCTGGACGTCTGGGTTTTTCATATTTTTTTAAGCACCCCCATGTATCTTTCGAATGGATACATATACCTGAAGGTGCACCATAATATCAAAAAATGAAGGTGGAAAATACATCTCCAACTGGCACATAGTGACAATTAGTTCAGCCTGCAACTTGTCCAGTGTCTGCACATCTAGAACTTTGGCAAACTCCATTGAAAAACACGGACAAATTTGTAATGGTTTTCCTGACATCATGTGGGAGAATCCCACGAATTGCAATGGGAAGCAAATGTTGCATCAAAACATGGTAGTCGTGAGATTTCATCCCTACTAACTTGAGTTCAGACATGGACACCCAACTTCTTACGTTGGAAGAGTACCCTGATGGTACTTTGATGTCAGAAAGGGCACTGCAAAAACTCTTTTTCTCCTCTTTGGATAGAGTGTGACATGCGGGAGGCAGGAAGATACGTGTTCCTCTTTGTTGCGGGTGGAGCTCTTTTCGTATGCCCAACTCTACTAAATCTTTTCTCCCCTTTAAATGATCTTTTGTTTTCCCTTTAATGTTTAGCAACGTTCCACCAAGACTTTCGCCCACATTTTTCTCGACGTGCATGGCATCAATACAATGCCTTACTTGCAAATGTTGCCAATACTCAAGATAAAAAAATATCGACCTTTTCTTCCAAACACTCTTCTCTGTAGCTTTAGTTGGAGGACCAAAGTTGTTCACAATATCTTTCACCCGGTTATAAACATCGACACCTGATAAAGGTTGCCGAGCTACAACATGATCAGTCGTCCCGTCAAATTCATCTGTCATCTTTCGGTACTTATGATGTCTTGGAAGGAATTTTGATGACCCATGTACACATTTTTTCCACTATATTTCAATCGGATATTGCATGTGTTATCACCGCAAACAGGACACGCTAATGCTCCTTTGATTGTATATCCAGATAGGTTTCCGTATGCTGGAAAGTCGTTTATCGTACAAAATAGCATAGCACGTAGTGTGAAGTTTTCCTTTGCATAAGAATCATATACTGTTGCTCCCTTATTCCATAAGAGTTTCAAGTCATCAATAAGCGGCTGCAGAAACACATCAATATTATTCCCCGGCTGTTTTGGACCGGATATCAACATTGATAGAAAATATGCCTAGGCTTCATGCACAACCATGGTGGGAGGTTGTATACAGTCAACAGAACAGGCCAAGTACTGCGTACACTACTCAAAGTGCCGTACGGGTTCATTCCATCCGTGCATAAGCCAAGTCTTAAATTTCTTGATTCTATACCAAACTCAGATATATTCTGTCAATGTTTCTCCATTGCGGTGAATCAGCAGGATGTCTTAATTTACCATCGTCCACCCTATGTGTTGTATGCCACCTAAGGTTTTCAGCATCCTTCGGAACTGCAAATAACCCTTAAACCTTGGGATTATTGGCAAATACCATAACACCTTCGTTGGGGAACGAACCTTTGGCTTGTTGCCGTCCTGATGATCTTTCTTTACATAACGTGATTCACCACATTTAGGACAACAATCATGTAGCTCATACTCCTTCCAGAACAAAATACACCCCGATGGACAAGCATGTATTTTCTTGTACTCCATACCCATTGGACACATTAACTTCTTCGCCTCATAGTAGTTGTAGGTATGACATTGTCCGCTGGTAGTATCTCCTTAATAATTTGCAATAGTTCCGTGAAACTTACATCGCTCCATCCGTGTTTTGATTTGACATTAAATAGTTTCAGGGTCACACTTAATTTGTTCAGCGTCAGTGCATCACATCCAGCGTACAGTGGTTCTTTACATGACCTCATAAAGTTTTCATGTGTACTCGGTTTGTTGGTAAAGTATTGTTCTACATCTTCCAACAGTGTGTCAAGGTTCGCATCTTCTGTCTCGTCGTTAATCGTGCAGTTGTCATCATCCCCAAAGTTTTCTATGTCATCCCCAAGTTTTCAGTGCCGTCCAATTCTGATTCTACTGAAGCTTCTACATCATAGTCAAACACATCCACTGCATGCTGACCATGCCATAATGCTATGTCTTCGTAATCTTTTGTAAACCCACGATGAATCAAATGGTCCTTAATTTTCTCAATATCTCTATACTTGAAGTTGTTTTTGCAGTCGATGCATGGACACAAAATATATCCCTTATCCCTCGGTTGAAGATTGTTGACTAGGATCTTACAGAACCTATCGACCCCTTGTAGGTAATCGTTGTCAAGTCTGTCATTGTACATCTTTGAACGCTCCATCTCTTTCTGTAAGATCGATGTATTACTTTACAGCTGATCGATATCGTTCATATGTTGGCAGATATTAGTCCAGTTACTTTTAAAAAATTTACAACCTAAACCCATCCAATCACGTTCAATCTCACATGCGAACAAGTTTATAAAAAACAATTCATTGAAAATTTCGGCAGCATTTCCCTTCCGTTCTTCTAGTGTATATATGAATGTATACACTCTAAGAACAAAAGGGAAAAGCTACCGAATTTTTAAATGAACTGTTTTTTATAAACTTGTTCACTACCTAGAAGGTGAGATCAAACGTGATTGGACAGTCCCGCGGGGACTATCCAAGATATACCTCTAGTAGGTATATCTCGGACGGGTGACTATGTTCGAGTATATTTAATAGCTATTCAGAGAAACACTATATAAACAATTAAGAAGTAATTAGAGAAAAATTATAAACTAACCTAATCTGATGAGTAGTAGTCTGCTTAGTCCTGATGTGAAAAAGCTAGACTTCAATCAACCAGCCCGTATCAGGTGTGACAATGAAAAGTACTACCAATGCCTACAGGAGATAGTTTGTACACAACAATAATTACATTACGAATCCAATAGTTCAATAGTTTGACAAAATTTTCTGGGAAATCCGACAGAATCCCCCCTAAAAATATAGGGTTTCACCACAATAGAGCATGTACAAGAGGCGACAGTTTGGTTTGCAAAATTAATCCCAAACACTTAATCCTAATAAACACATTAATCTCAAACAGAGCATGTATGTTCCTGATCGACAGTTTGGTTTTGCAAAATTTCACCATAACTACGTGGCTATATTTGTATGCCCAAACACATTATATTTTTCGCCTAATAAACACATTAATCTCAAGTCCATTTGGACACAACCAGCAAGTACCAAAAATCAGCTCAGGCGACATTTTAATTGGTTTGCAAAATTAATTAATCCCAAACACTTAATCCTAATAATTAAACACATTAATCCCAACCACAACATGTTTATATGTTCCTGATCGATAAGTTTGGTTAGCAAAATTACCTCCAGCAGAATAGAGAATATAGGCGATAGAGCATGGATCGATGTTACGCCAGTTGGGTTGTAAAATTAATTACTGCAGATGATCAATAGAACGTACGTGAGGCGACGGGCATGTATGTTCCTGTTCGATCGCAGGTTGCAAAATTAATAAGAGTGAAAGAGCAGAAATATATATGTTCCTGTTCACAGATTTGATGAATTACCGAAACAGAGGCGACATGCATGCATGTATATTTGGGTCGATCGATGATCATCACAGAATGAAGATGCATGCGCGGTGCAAATATCGGGAGAAATTAAGCAACGCGTAGCTGGCGCGAGAGACGGCCGGAAAGCGGCGGCGGCGGCACGGACGACGACGGCAGTGGCGGCGATGGCGCAGTAGCTAGCGGACGGTACTGGGGTACGTATTTCGTGAGCTCAGTCGAGAGAGAGGTAGCTAGAGGGTTACGTTGTAACAGAGAGCGCGGGAGAGATTAAATTTTTCAGGAAAGTGGGGTGTTATTCAGGCAACATAAAGAACGCTTCACTTAAGAAGCGTTTTTTATGCTGAGAGTAAAAAACATAAAGAGAAGCGTTCTTTATGCTGAGCGTTCCAGAGACATGAAAAACGCTTTCTATGTGAAGCGTTCTTTATATGTTTCATATAAAGAACGCTTATTCCCAAGCGTTTTTTTTGTCTTTGGGCATGATACAATAAAGAGCGCTTCTTAAGTGAAGCGTTTTTTAAAATGTCCGGCCTAAACCATAAATACAACGCCTTACTTTATAATCGTTCTTTAATATGCTAAAAAAACGATTTACAAATATAACCGTTTTTAAAAGGGCGTTGTTTATTTTTTTTTTAGCAGTGTTTGAAAGTTTTCTCAACTTTCAAAGTTTTTTTACACGCTTCACAAAAACTTGTTAGCCGTCAGAGTTCATAACTGTTATCATCAAAACAGTTATTGATCTTGTTCCAACAAATTCTCCATTTTTTAATGATGAAAACTATGTGCAAGGTTTTCTTACTGTTATTAAAGACACCTTGAGGTGTTTTTACGCCGTTTCGTCCATAAAATGCATCACCTCGTGGCGTTTTGTGGAAAATTGATACCTTTGCAGGTCATTTGTTCTGAAAAATAGTAGTATAATTATGAAATTTGTCCTTGATTTCCTCCTCCAAATATTTCTATAATAAAAAAACACAATTTACCCAACATTCTATTCCCATATCGCCCCTGCTCTCTAACCTAGTTTACGGATAACATCAATACAGTAGCCGATGAAATTAAGCAAAACGTGTGTGACGTGTGCTGTTCGGTTGAGAAAGAGTCGATTTGGCTTTGCCCACGTAAAGAATGAGAAAGAAAAAAACGCCAAAGTAAGAGGTAATCAATTTAATACCAAAAGATCTCAACACCCCGTTTCTTATATTAGGATGGTATTAAAAAACAAAAGGAAATTTATATTAAAAGATCTGATAACCGGCCACTTATTCATGACTCGCATGATTAGGACAATGTTACGAAAAATGTCATTATCAGTCCACGGAAAGAAGATTAGAAAAGGGGAAATGCACACGGGAAGGACGCGTGCTTGGTTATGAATAGATGGTACACTCATCGATACATAGTATACAAGTGTAGAAATCTGATTAATCTAGCTAAGTTTTGGATAATATTGGGTTTATTGTTGGGATAATGGGATGAGCTAGACGTTTGTAGGTCATAGTTACTTAAGGGTATGGGATATATGATGTTAATTTGAGGGATTTTGTTTTGGAAATCAGAAAAATTGAACGAATTTTTGTGGTTTAATTAGTCACTTAAACTCATATTATTAAGGGAATGAAAATGTAATTACAATTATTACGTACTCTAATTTTAATCTTAATCCTCCTACAAATTGATGAGGAGGAGGCTTGTATAAAGTTATGACTCGGGAACAAACTCGCATATCACATAATCATTAAGCCAATAACGTATGTGTATATACAAAAAAGGACGAGCAACACCTATCAGAAGCCAACTCTCAGCGAGAGATAAACTAAAGAGAGAGGCTTGTGAATTTAATGTGACGGACAACTGTTATAGATCTTCCCGACTGTAAGTGATCATAGCCCTTGGATTTTCTCGTAAAATCAATAGACCTCTTACGCTTGTTTTTTTTTTTTTGATAGATAGACCTCTTACGCTTGTAAAAGCGATTTTGTTTAACTATGTATGTAACTGCTGCTAGATAGAATAAAGTACTATAAGCATGAAAGCAACGAAGTTGTAAAAGAATGGGGCCGGACACTTACATTACATATAGCTTAAAGGTGAAATGATACCGCACAATTAGAAAGGATACTTTTATGGTTGCACAGGTACCTAATAATACATCACTTTTCATTTAATTAAAGTAGGATATATAATCCATTAAAGTTCTATGTGTGCACTTTTTTAATCTATTATATATGTAGCTTTTTTTACCTTCCACTTTCTTTTCAACTAAAGCAAAGTCTAAATTTTCATTTTCCAAATTTAGGACCAAATTGAGTAACACTACCACATACCAAGAATTTTTAATAGAATCACCTCCAAAAGGACACCTCACACTGAGCGAGGCTATGTTCATGTCGACATTATTACTATTTATCCGTTTTGGTTTCATATGTGATAGTTCATCTAGAAAAGACAATACTAAAATAGAGAAGAGGAACAGAGACTAAAGTAACATAAATCACTCAACATATTTATAAAACCAAAATCCTGCTAAAAATGTAACTAAAGTACCAACTCCAAAGAGTAACACACTCATCTACCTATTCAATGCTTTATAAAAAAACATAAACTATATATGTTCAAGACCAAAATAACAATATTAATAATAAACAATAAGTAGATCTCAACAAAAGACGTTCACATATAAACTTCTTCAACTTAAAACAACCGTACGTGCATGATCAAATCATCACCACGCTTGAACAATCAGAACAAGTGTGATTGCAACAGTCACCGCCCAAATCGACACTTTGCTGGTAGTACGAGCAGCACCGGACTTTGACGGGGAATTGGATGGAGGTGAGTTGATATCAGATGGTTTATCATCAGTTGAACCGCCGGGAGAAGGAGCACCACCAGTGGTAGCGGAACTCGGTGAGGTGGAACTTCCAGGACCATCGCTAGCCGGACCTGAAGATGGAGATACAGTTGGAGAAGATGAAGATCCTTCACCACCACTAGGACTACCGCTGGTAGAAGGGGATGGAGACGTTCCAGTACTGGGAGATGAGGGTTCTGGAGCGGGAGTTGTAGAAGATCCTTTACCACCACTACCGCCACCGGTTGATGGGGATGGAGAACCAGTACTAGTGCTGGGAGATGATGCTCCAGGAGCGGGAGCAGTAGAAGATCCTTTACCACCACCACCTCCACCGGTTGATGGGGATGGAGAACCGCCACCAGTGCTGGGAGATGATGCTTCAGGAGCGGGAGCAGTAGAAGATCCTTTACCACCACCGCCACCACCGCTAGAGGGGGATGGAGAAGTAGAACCACCACCAGTGCTGGGAGATGATGCTTCAGGAGCGGGAGCAGTAGAAGATCCTTTAACCACCACCACCACCGGTAGAGGGGATGGAGAACCACCACCAGTGCTGGGAGATGATGCTCCAGGAGCGGGAGCTGTAGAAGAACCTTTACCACCACTACCGCCACCAGTTGATGGGGATGGAGAACCACCAGGTGGAGTCGGGACAGTAGAAGACCCAGGGGATTGAGAAGGTGATGGTGTTTGACCAGGTGAAGATGGTGGAGGGTGAGCAGTACCACACCACCACCTCCACCGGGAGGAGTGAAGTGACGTTCGGATAAAAACGACAACGATGAGTTTCTGACCTTGGTTACAGTGATCCTTAACACCACTGATGAAGAAGAATGGGCCGGAGTGTGATAGTTTGAATTCGGACGCACCGTTGTTCATGGTAGAGAGTGGGTTTTCTGTGTTGCAAGTGTTGTAGTCTTCTTTCGTTACTTCAAGAACCGAATCTGAGCTTTTGTCGTAACGGAAATCTGTCATATACATATAGTTAGAGATAAGTGAATTAAAACAGTGAATTAAACAAGTGATTAAGTCAGTAAAAAACAGTGAATTAAGGTATGTTGATTTTGAAGAAGAATATATATAAACAGAGAAGATTATATGGAGAGATAGAAGCGTTACAGAGAACATCATTAACAAGGAATCTCATCCTTTGAGCCCAGTGAGAGTAATCCTCAGCTGGATGAATAACCCATCCATCTTTCCCTCCGACATCAAATTTCCGACACTCAACCGACGATGACTGTAAAGAAATCAGAGTGATGAAGATGAACACCAGAACAGAGAGAAACTTCATCATCGGAGAAATCAATCAAGTCTGATCAATAAGTTTGACTGACAAGTGAAGGAGAGAAGAAGAGATGGGGATTGGGTGGTCTAGATAAATATGTTATATAGGGAAGGGAAGGGAAGGGAAGGGAAGGTGAGGTATTCTATAGAAGAAGAAGAAGAAGAAGAACGAGGAGGTGCGTGGGAAGAGAACCTAGAGAACGAGAAGTTGGTGGTGTTGGGGAAATAAAAAGGGTGAAGTTGTATTTGTATTGGGAAAGAAGTATTGATTCACGAGAGAGTAGAGAGAATATAGGAGGAGGAGTATATCTTATCACGTAGTAAATGGAAAGAAGTGGATGTTGGTTTGGTTTTGGGAAGAAGGGAAGTAAGTTTACGTTAGGTTAATACACACCCACGTTTTTTGGGTTAAGGAGTTTTGATTTTCGTAGATATATACTACTATATAATAATAGCTGGTCATAGTAAAAATTAAAAAAACTTTCTTTTTTTTTGAAAAAAAAGTGATATTACTATGTAACGTTAATTTAGGTAAGAGTAATTAATCCGATTTCTTTGACTGTTTGTAAAGAACTGAAATGTCCTCTCCCTTTCAATTTGTTTCCACATTCTCCTCTGTTCCCCGTATTACACTGGTAGTGGTACCATTCTTCCTGCGTGTATCATCACGCCTTTAGAGACCTATTGTGTTATTTTGATTAATTATCGGTAAAAAATTCGAATTCAATTAGTTCAAAACTAAAAAAAATATTTATCAAACTATTCATTTTAGTTATTGTAGTAAGTTTCTTTAAGATAAGTTATCAGTATTTTTTTATTTCCAGAAATTCTCTAAAGAAAAAGTACTTTGAAAGTTCTGTTCCTTTTTGGAATATTAACTTGTATTCAACTTGATAGTAAGCAGAACAACGGATATATTCTTTCTTTTGAAATATCTAGGTCCACAAATCTGTATAGTAATTAATACCCAATATCTCTTGCGTACATACTAGAAACTAGTTACAGTACTACAAATTAATTTACCCAGGCCAGCAGTACTCTTGATTCATTCTCATCTCTCTCCGAGAAGAACCGGATTCAAAAACATTTTGTTCTAGATACGGCTATTAATGTGTGAGAATGAGAATCCAATGAGCATTGCTTGTTCTTTTCTTTTCCTTATAAGAAACTGTCCAGTGAGCATTCCTAATTAAATAGAGCAGCGACATCAATAATACCAAAGAAAAACTATACTAGTCTGTAATTTGTGCGGTTTTCATATATAATCTTCACTTACCAGTACCACCCTGGGCTAAGATTATGACGGTTAGTCTCACTGGACTATTATTCAAAAAACTCTTTAGTCTCACTGAACTAAGTAATATTTCTGAACAACCCTTAGTCCCACTAGACTAAGGTTGTTTCTAAAGATCAAACCTTTATCCTTGATGACCTAAGATTCGAAGAGATAATTTTTAGTCCAATTGAACTATATTATTATTAACAAACAACCCTTAGTCCCCTTGGTCTAAGGTTGTTTTGACTAATTAGACATTTAGCCTCGCTAGGCTAAGATTCTAAAAAGATAATCGTTAGTTTCACTTGACTAAGTGATGCAATCAAACAACCCTTAGTCCCATATCCTTGATGGACTACGATTCCTAGAGATAATTTTTAGTCCGATTGAACAAAAGTAATATTACCAAACAACCCATAGTCCCCTGGTTTAATGTTGATTCAACAAAGTACGCTTTAGCCTCACCAGGCTAAGTTTCTAAGAGATAATCGTTAGTTCTCATCAGACTATATAAGTAATATTAAAACAACCCTTAGGCCTCGTTCGTTAACAAGGAGCTTTATTAAAATATGATGCCATGCGTTAGTATTTTATTGGGTTTACTTTACTTTAAATCTAACCTGAAGTGATGTATAATGTCACTATTTTTTAATTAGGGTTAACAAATGAAGCTTAATCATAAATGTCGAAAACCAACATTTATCTTGAATCTGTCGAACGAACCTTAGTCCCTTTGGACAAAGGCTGTTTCTATTGGTTGGACCTTTAGCCCGGCTTAATCTCGCTAATCCAACATTCAAAGAGATAATGTTTGTCCCATTGGAATAAAGTAATTAATATTAAAAAACAACCCATAATCCAACTGGGTAGTTTTCTCCCTTGATGTAGTTCTTCGCCGGGTAATCAACTCATCGTAGGACCTAGGGGTTGTCGTGGTCAGCTCCCGTATGAATTTGATCCCCACCAAACATTATCGATAGGTAGAGGACACTGACCGAGTCTTCGTGTTCGTCGACCTTTGTGACAACTTTTTGAAACCATTTGTTGTATTCCTTGACATCCTCATTTGGGTATTGTCGTATGCCTATGAGGTCAGAGGATGTCTTCTTCGTTACCACTCAACCACGTAGTTCGACAAAACAACTGCTCGAGCTCTTCAAAGCTCTTGATGGACTTATTTGGTCGGCGCAAGAACTACGTGAATGCTCGTCTGATAGAGAGGATGAAAAAAGAGGCGACATCGAGCGGGGATGCTGATCGCAACCATGGTGTATTTGCAGCATGCTAGGTGCTGGACGGGATCCCCCCACGTCGTTGTGTAGTTGGGGATGTTCTTGACGGAGTTGGTAGGGAGTGGAGTTGGCTAACCTCGTCGTAGAAGGGGTCGTGGTCCTCCACCTTCCTCTACCTGTGTCTGTTGCCGCTTGCTGGTGGGAGAAACACTTAACTAGATTGGGCATCTGTTGTTGTAGGTAGGCCTGTCAATTTTGGGTTAGGGTCGGGTTGACTTCAACCCGAATCCGAACTGCTCATTTTCACCTCAACTCGAAACTGACCCGAACCCAAAAAGGGTTATGATTGTCAACCCAAAACCGACATGACGACCTGAAATCAACCCGAAACTGACATGATGACCCGAAATCAACCCAAAATTAAAAATATTGTACTATCAATACAAATTCTACACAAAATCACCAAGACAATATAACATAAAATATAAAATCATCAAACATAAATGATTACATGATTGATATATTTAGGGTTATTGTCATATAACTATAAAATATATATTTTATTTTCCTTTTTAAAAATATTTTTGGGTTACGGGTTGAAATCGGGTTGTCAGGTCAAACCCAAAAACCGACCTGGGTTTTTACAACCCAACCCAAAAATGTTATTGGGTTGAAAATTGTAACTCAAACCCGATTTTTAGCGAGTCGGTTTTCGGTTGGATTTCGGGTTCGTGTTAAGATTGACAACCCTAGTTTTAAGGCCGTGAACTTTTCCATGAAGATTGTTGTTGGTGGCTGGTGTTGTTGGTGCGATCGGAGGATGATGTCAGCTCTTCTTGGGGTGTTTCTTATTCCTCTGGTAGTGAGGTTATTGTTTGAAGAGTGCCCTTCCTTGAGGCGGTGCCATTTGAAGGTTTCTTCCTTTAAGGTAGGCAAAGAGGGCTTTATAGTGATGGTGAGAGTTTTCCCACAGTCGACGCCAAATGTTAGAGGATAATCTGCGGATTTGAGTGTAATTCGCAAATTGGTTTTAGCTTAACTTTGTAGTATTATGATTAAAGGTTGAGCGTTGTGTGATTAACTATAGTAAGCAAGACATAAGGGTTTACGGGGTTTTATCTTGAATGAACTAGTCCACGAGGGGGGGGGGGGGGGTTGACAAAGGTTCTGTAATACCCCCATCCCACATTGGGATATGAGTAGTATTGTGAGTTCTTTATATGCAAACACATGAGTTGACTACAACAACAGGCTTCCACTTTTAAGCCCAAGTTAGGATTGAGGGCCTAAAGTGGCTAGTTTTCAAGCCTGGATGGCTTGGGAGCTAGGTTGTTGGACAGTCGCCCATATGGGTGTTACAAATGGTATCAGAGCAGACTCGGGACCGTGTCGGGATGGGCAAACCGACACCTACCGAGGAGGTCCATGAGACTTGGATATTAGGCTTGCGACGAGGACGTCGCGTTCTTTGAGTGGGGGAGTATGTAATACCTCCATCCCACATTGGGATATGAGTAGTATTGTGAGTTCTTTATATGCAAACACATGGGTTGACTACAACAACCAGGCCTTCCACTGTTAAGCCCAAGTGAGGATTAAAGGCCTAAAGTGGTTAGTTTTCAAGCCTGAATGGTTGAGAGCAAGGTTGTTGGACAGTTACCCATATGGGGTGTTACAGGTTCTTAGTCAAATTGGAATAGTACAATGAGGAGAAAGAGGGTAGATCTCAATGTTTTGTAATAAATTAGGCATTGATTGCTATTTATAGAGAATGAGTAAGATCGGTCAGCTTGCCTTTTGGGCTTGCTATCTGTCTCTTGGGCGGGTTGGTGACGCAATTCGCCTCCACATAGGATAGAGCTGACATCATTTGGGATGACCTTTATAAGGGATGAAGCTTCCTTCCCTTGCTTGATATATCTTAATCATGGAACTCACACAATATTAATGATTTGTTAGAAGGGTGTTAGAGTTGGTAATGACGTGGTGTCCGATGTGATTGACAAGACAGAGCGTTAGAGTCGTGCGTGCTAGGTCACGAGGGCTTCTTTGGTGTCAAGGTCAATGTGGCTATGGGGTGGTGGGTAGGGGTGGTGGTGCAATGGGGTATGGCCGCAAGTCTTGGCTGGTGCGACCTAGTTAAGTCTGGCTGGAAGACATGAGGCTTGATCTTCTAAGACATGTGGTTGATGAGGCATAAATATGGTTAAGGTGGAGCTAATTACATCATACCAACACAATGGACTAACATTATCTCAATAGATCGAACCATTAACCTCGCTGGGTTAATATTAAAAAAAAGATAATCTTTTGTCTCACTCAGCAAAATAGTCTCACTTGTTTCGACAGATTGGACATTCAGCCTCGCAAGACCAAGATTACAAGAGATAATCTTTAGTCCAACTGTTCCGTTGTAAGCTAGGGGTATTTTATTTATTAAACTTGGATTTAATGAAACATGTACCAAAGGATATGTAGGTACTTCGAAGAATGTGTTTAGGTCTTTTTATAGAGTTAAGAGAGCATGCTGGTAAGTGTACAGGTCTTTGTCACGTAGGTAGGTAATTTATCCTAATTAAGGGTATGAAACCAAGGAACTTCGGGGTTTTCTTGTTTTTGTGGGTTTTGGTTTTATGAAAATCGAAGTGGTGACTATTTTGGTTTGTACTTATGTGCATTAACAATAATAAAGGCTAGTTAAAAAAAAACAATAATAAAGGGGTGCATGTGGTGCTCGGGTCACTTCACTAGGGTATATGGATGATCGACCCCGGATTCATTTCCGTCATTGCATATAACCAGAATCTCTTTAAGCTACAATGAGAATGATGCTACAACAACTCTTCCTATTTCTTTCTAAGAAGGGTTTTAATAAAAAACATATTAGAATTTTAATATAACTTTTTGTAATTTCGAATTTTGAAAAATGAACTTCATATTTAAAATTACAAATTTTAAAAAATTGAGTGCATATTTTTCTAAAATGGATTGCATCAAATAAAATTTCTTGATTTCCATTAATGGAGTGCCTTATGTATGGAATGAGATCTCTTCCTAATGTCAACCAAATTTTCAATGCAAGTATATGGTATCATTTTTTCGATTGATAGCTCATGTCAGGGCTGCTGAAATTAATATAAGTTGAAAATAATTATATAAAAATTTGAGTATTATATAACAATCAATATATATGACTTGAAAAAATATTAATAAATTAAGCTGATAATTTTTTTACATTAAAAAATGGATAGATGATATATAACAAATGTACGAATCATTTGTATGGAGATGTCTAGACGAGTAGCGTCCTTGATTAATAACGTACTTCCACTTTTTTTCAACAAAGAAAAACAACTTTCCTCTTTTCTGAAAAGGCAGATTACATAAAGTTGGTACGTATTTCTTTTGTAAGTTGGATCATGTAGGATACGTTCGTAATTGGACTTATACGAGGCAAGTTTTCGGTTGGCCCAACCCAATTAGCTCACAAGCTCATGATCCATTATGAACAATAACGAGTTTGGTTAAAATACTTAAGGGAAATTTCATGAAATGCCACTATATTTTTGGCTAATTCATGAAATGCCACTAAAAAAAAGAAAGTTATAAAATGTTACTATATTTTTGTAAAAGTCCATGAAATGTCACTATATCATTGACCAGAAGCAAAAAAGACAGAAATATCCCTACTAATTAACAAAGTAGTTTTAAATTTACAATATGCCACTAAGTATTAAAAAAAATTCACTAAAATTTATAAAAAATCAAAATATTATAAAAGTATAGGTAACTATAAGAATATATTTAAAATATTATAAAAAATAAATAAAAAATATATTAAAATATCATAAAATATTGAAATAAATTAAATATTTTTTCAAAATTATTTAACACCATAAAAGAATATAGAGTTTTAAACACATAATTTATAATAATTTTCTACAAATTTAGACTAATATAGTACCATAATTTATACCAATTAACTATGATAATTTAGACCAATTAATTACCAAAATTTTACCATATAATTTTTTTTACCAATTTAATTAATTTATACCAATTAACTACCATAATTTATACCAATTAATTGCCATAGTTTTTATCCTACATTTTAAATTAATTATTCAATAATTTTTTATTAATATTTAGAAAATTATTATTTTTATTTATATACATGAATTTATGACATAATATAATTTATTTCAATTTTTTTTTGAATTGATAAAAAATATAATTTAAAAATGTATTGTACAAATTAAAGTAATTAATTGGTAGTGGTTATGGTGCTTAATTGGTTAAAAATTGATATAATTATATTAAAAAAATTACTACTAGTACCAATTTTTCTACCAACTAAAAAACAAATTTGTACCATACATTTTCAAATTATATTTTTTATCAATTCAAAATATTTATTTGAAAAAAATTATATTATACAATAATTCATCCGCAAAATAGAATATAACTTAAAAATATTTTTCCAATATAAAAAATATTTGAATAAATAATAAATAATTTAAATGGTAGAAAAATAATTAAAAATGTATGGTAAAAATTATGGTAATTAGTTGGTATAAATTATGGTACTATATTGGTCTAAATTTGTAGAAAAATAGTATAAATTATATGTTTAAAACTTTATATTCATTTTTATGGTGCTAAATAATTGAAAAAAAAGAAAACTAAGAAATATTTACTTTTTTCAATATTTTATGATATTTAAATATTTTTTTATTTGTTTTTATAATTTTTATAATATTTTAAATATATCCTTATAGTTACCTATATTTTTATAATATTTTGATTTTTTTTGTGAATTTTAGTGAATTTTTTAATACTTAGTGGTATTGTGAATTTTAAAACTACTTTGTTAACTAGTAGGGGTTTTTTGTCTTTTTGCTTCTAGTCAATGACATAGTTGCATTTCATGAACTTTTATAAAAATATAGTGGTATTCGTGACTTTTTTTAGTGGCATTTCATGAATTAGCCAAAAAATATAGTGGCATTTCATGAAATTTCCCATACTTTAAATACGACCCAGTACCTTAAGACCAAATAAGGTCAGACAAGAATCCCCTGGATTTTTTAGCTATTTGTTTGAGTTGGGAAAAATGAAATAAATAACTGGTCAACAATCACAACAACTCAATGGTTAACTGCTACCGGTGTTGGTCA
Source organism: Limonium bicolor (assembly GCA_023374045.1). NCBI lineage: Eukaryota > Viridiplantae > Streptophyta > Magnoliopsida > Caryophyllales > Plumbaginaceae > Limonium > Limonium bicolor. Next base: position 281,159,215 of record CM041781.1, read on the forward strand.
ACGACCATTTAATTATTGGTTAACGTTCACTGATCACCAATCAATAGTCATTAGTCACCAGTCATCAGTCAATGGTCATATGTCGTCGGTCAAATTGTACTTGGAAATGAGAATCCCATTCCCTAGTAGGGGGTGAGGATTGGTAAATCAGTTAGAAAGTTTTGGGGTAATCTCATTCTCTTTCCTAAAAAATAGAATACTTGTTAAACAAACAGCAAGAAACATAATCATCCCGTTCCCTTTCCCGATTATCCCAAACACAAACGTCTCCTTAGTTGACAATGAAATTAATGAATAGTAGATTAAAATGTATAAGTAAAAATCGGATGTTATCTTGCATTATTTCAAATACAAATAATTAAATAGGAATAAAATTTTATCACAATGGTATTTTATGAAATTTATCTATACTCTACATCCGTTAAAACTTTGGGTGTACTATCGGCCAGAGCAAACAATATAACAATTTGAACGGATACATGCTACTTCAATCCATTGAATTTAAATAAACGTATGAAATCCTAATAAATACTCGCTCCGTCCTGAATTGACCGTCATGTTTATTATTTGGACACGTCGTTTTACTTTAATATTTAACATATAAGATAAAATAATTTTAAAAATTTAAATTTTGCAAATAATTCCTTACATGGTAAACTATATATTACAAAATTTAGTTTTATAAAATAATTTTTCTTATATGTTTAATTTTGAAGTGGAAAAAATGTGACATAAAACAAACATGACGGTCAATTCATAACAGAAAGAGTAGATGATGAGTGTTATTCGGGTGACAGATCCTGGGATCTAAGTAGTAAAATTTCATCGATCACCTTTATATCACCCAATTTGTTACACTTAAAAGACACCCTATTTTAGTATAAATCCATTCAAATAAGTGTAATAATAAACCATTTTGAATCATAGATTAATTTTTTGGTCTACCACCAGTTCATGCTATTGGACTGGACTACATCCTGATTGATATCCTATCTTTATTGATTAAGTTCTTTCATCTTTGAATTTAGGGAAAATTCACGAGATACCCCTATTTTCTTTCGTAATTCACAATATACCCCTGTGGTTTTAGTAATTCAACCTTAAACATGTTTAAATGTTATTCAAAATTGATGAAACTTTACATCTGGACGATGCTAAAGTGTTATATTTTGGTTCAATATCAAAATTGAAGTTTTTTAAGTTCAAATGTGACTGTGAGACCCAATAAGATTGAATTACTAAAACCACAAGGGTATATGTGAATTACGAAAGAAAACAGAGATATATCGTACATTTCCCTTGAATTTAAATAGTAACAGTATCATGTATTACTATAATCTATATGCTCGTTGTAAAATTGTATACCTAAATTGCACTTAATCATCACCCATTCACCCGAATCACGCGATTATAGATTATAATTGGTTGCATGTGAATGTCTCTCTCGCCTAGCCTCAGAAAAGAAGATAACGACAAAGTTCGGTCGGGCCACTTACTGGTTGGTATTAACTTACGGGCATCCACAATGGTGTGGATTTCACCCACATTTGTCAGTAGAAAATTAAAAACAAAGGTCATGTAGTGGTGTGGAATTCTCCGCCCTTCTCTTCATCGTTCATATTAAGGAAGTACGGAAAATAAAAAAAGCGATTGGTTGATATCCTGTATAATCTGACATGCTCAATAAAAAAACATTACTCATTCCAAAAAAAAGTTTTACGATCTCAGTTTTCTTTCTACTCTAAACCACATCTCATTTAATATTAATACATTAAACAAACTAATTAAAACCCAACTAAAATAATGGGAGGAGTGAGAAGGTTAAGGAACTCTCTTATTGTAGACATGAATACATGAATGAGTTGCTTAGCTAATTAAAAAATATTTTCTGTGACATGGCAATAGAAATCTGTTAAAAACCTTATAGTAAAAAGTGGATTCAATCTCAAAATAAATAATATTTTATTCTTGTCCTCATATTTATCTTTTTATTTCACTATGACCATACGCTAATCTTCCATTTCGCTTTATCGCCTCATCAAATTCAGGATAACTTTGAAAAAAAAGAGATGAAGGAGACGAGCGTCAAGGTGATCGGAGTAGTCGGTGCGGGACAGATGGGACCGGCATCGCCCAGCTCGGTGCCGTCAACGGCTTTGATGTCTTTCTGTTGGACTCCGATAGTAACGCCCTTAGCAAAGCCCATAAGTCAATCTCTAGTTTGATTAACCGCATGGTCTCTAAAGGCCAACTAACCCAGGTTGTTCTCTCCTCTCGCTCTCTGGTGTGGCTTTGTCTCAATGTTTCATTATCATCCTTGTTCAATTGGATGTGACTAATACCCTCTTTCAGAAGATTTGATTGCGTGCTTGTTGAAGTGTGCTGCAAGCGAACGTTTTTGCAGAAGGCCCTAAAGTTGAGAGGAGTGTGGTTGATGTGTTTTCCCTCGGATATATTGGGTTATGTGTGGACCTTGATTTACAGCCTGTAGGTTATTTTACAGTGTCTCTCTAGGTTTCAAAGAGCGTGAATTTCAAAATGGTGTGATAAATGGGTTGTTTCTCACGAGTATAGTCTGCATTTCTTTCCACTTATAAGAAAAAAGGACCTGGGAGGCGTTGGTCCCCTGGTTCCAGGCACCAAGAATGCCCGAATATATGTTTCTTTAGAACATCAACATTTTCTCAATGACATATCAACAATAGTATTGGCCAACAAGCAGAGAATCCAACCTTTACCCGTCACAACTAGTTGTCTCTGACAGAATTTGAACAAGATTGGGTTGGATTTTTAGAGCAAACATTTCTTCACCACACCGTAATACCTTATTCATTTCACATTCTATGATGTCCCATTAAGTTGTATCATGTGATGAATTTGAGAGATTTGTTACGGATCAGGATACTCTTCTTTTTTTTTTAAGAACAAAAAAGTTATTTATAAATACAGTATTTCATTGTAAAGATGTCAGAGATGTTTTCCATTAAAATATTAGTACGATCCTTCCAAGCTTATGAAATGCTCAGTCAAAAAACAAGTGCAATCCAAGGGCTTGCTTCGTGTCATCAGGATCAAGACATGTCAAACAAAAAAGAAAAATGTGATTACTACTATTATCTCTCGACATATCTTGAAGCTTGTAAAGTAGAGCAGTTTTCATGATTTCTGTGATTTATATGGTTTCAGTAGTAGTTTCTGAAATTTTCCGCATACTACACTTTCCTACCCTGATAACATTATTGTCTATTTTGACCGTTTCTTCTTCTTTGTTATAGAATGCTAGTTCTGATGCACTCAGACGCTTGAAGTGTACATCAATTTGGAGGACCTACACTCTGCAGATTAATCATTGAAGCCATTGCTGAATCTGAAGATGCAAAGAAAAATCTATTTCTAAAGCTGGACAAGATTACCAAAGGTTCTGCTATCTTAGCATCAAATACTAGTTCTATCTCCATCACACGTTTAGCATCGGCGACAAAGCGGCCTCAAAAGGTCCCTATTGTTATGGTTTTTTTCTCTTTTTAATTCTGACATTACCTGTAGAGAACGGTTCAACTAGGGCTTCCATTATCGTTCACCTGTTTGTAATGGTAATGTCACATTGCTTTGAGCAAGTTTTAGTGGAGCCTGTGTGTACATAACATGCCTTCTTCATAATGCTAATATGAATTTATAAGATGTATGAAATTGTTGGATATGTATTGGCTGGTTCCAGTGTTGGTTGTTATCAGCCGATTGCGGGGATCTAAGATTCTTCTTAGTTGAAGCAAAGATTATAATAAATTTCTGGTTGCAGGTCATTGGCATGCATTTTATGAATCCCCCTCCTGTCATGAAATTAGTTGAGATTGTCAGAGGGGCTGATACATCAGATGCTACTTTCCAAACAACGAAGGATTTGGCACAGAGGTAAAATGAATGTACCATTGTCCTCAAGAGTATTGGGACTTCCTTTTATGTAGTCTTGACAATGTCCCACCCATTGCTCCCTGTAATTTGTGGAACTTCTAATGAATATTATTTACGTTAGTGGTATACATCTTTTTTGGAGGTATTGTGTTGGTGCTCTGCTTCAAAATCTCTAATGGATATTCTGTTTAGCTCCTCTCTCTTGCAGTATAATCTTGAGCTATTTCTCTGATCCCAGTTCGGTTTTTGTAGTTAAACCTGATTGTATGAAGTGATGATAAACTTGTATGTCTATTTTCCATCTTGAAATCTTCTCTACATTTAACACCTCCATTTGTGGTCTCTGCTTCTCAGGTTTGGGAAAACAGTTGTATGCTCTCAGGATTATGCAGGATTCATTGTTAACCGTATACTGATGCCAATGATAAACGAAGCATTTATACCCTTTACACAGGAGTAGCAACAAAGGAGGACATTGATGCTGGAATGAAACTAGGCACCAACCAGCCAATGGGTCCATTACAGCTCGCAGACTTCATTGGACTAGATGTCTGTTTGTCTATAATGAAGGTGCTGCATGCTGGGCTTGGAGATAGTAAGTACGCTCCTTGCCCTCTTCTTGTACAATATGTTGACGCTGGTCGATTGGGAAGAAAGCGAGGGGTTGGTGTTTACGATTACCGTAAACAGGCTTCGAAACTTTGACCTTTTCTGTCTCTTTGTTACTTATGTAAGTGGTTATATATATATATGAAGAAGGGGAGCAGGAGCGGTTGGGTAGTTGGATAGGTCGTAACAAATGGAGCAATGCTCTCTTAGTGAGTTGAAACCCCAACCTAATTGGTTGGAGGTAAAGAGGTTCCTTCCACTTGAGTTGTCCTCACTCGTCATATGTCGAATAAGTACACTAAGTGTTCAAAAACTCAAGATTTTAATCTTCTAGGAGCCTTCAAAGACACAAGATGTAAATCCTATTCAGTAATTCACTGTTTCAGGATGAAATTTAGCTTGGGTGACGCTATATGCCACCTCTTCTGGGTTGTGTTCTTGCAAAATTGCATAATCACGTGCACATGGAAATACTTTGCTTTGAATTCACGTCTGTTGGGTGTATGCATGAGGGCTTTTAATCATGTGTTGGCAGGTTAGTGGTGAGTATGTTGAAATAAGAAGTATCATGAAACGATGCAATCAATTTGGAAAGAATACCCAAATTAATCCACTGTAAAAGATAAGGAGCATAGATACCACAATCCCGATGCGATAGACATCAAGATAACGCTGAAGATAAAGAACTTCAAAATAATATATAATTAAAGTGATAGAAAATTGATCCTAATTAGAATATGCTTGTCAGCTGGAAACTTTTGTCTGTTCGATTTTTTTTCTCTTGAGAATTGGGGGTAAAAACAGATTGAATCAGAAGGCAGGGAGCCATTTCGTTTTCCACTAGCCAATCATGACTCTTAGCAATAGTCTCCTAAACAGCCTATCACTGTGATTGTGGTGACTTTTAGCCCCACCCTACAACCCGTTCCCTAGAAGGAGCTACTAGCATTTATCTGATGGGTCCGACCAGTTGTTGAAAATATGCTTTTAACAAGATGGGATGGGATACTGTGGTCTAGCAATCTAATCGTCTTGGACATTGCATCATTTTTAGAGCAGCCCAGGACGACCCTCTTTGTCGGCAAAGGTATCTCAAAAAAAAAAAAAAGGCAAAAGATCAGACGAAAGATAAAAGAGAAGGGATCTATCTCTGAGATCCAGGAAAAAGAAAGGATGAAGTCTTGTTTCAGTGCCCGTGTTGCTCATGTTTCTGTTTCTTGAAACCCAGAAGGGGAAACCAAAGGAGAAGAAAGCTGAGGTTGCACCCAAACCAAAAGAGAAGAAAGCTGAAGTAGCACCCAAGCCAAAGGAGAACAAGGAAGCTGCTGGTGGTGGAAATGATGCTCCTCCTACTGCAGCAACAGCATAATGCAGAATCAGCATGACCCTTTCAGCAGAGTGTGATAGTAATGTGAATTGCTTGTTTGTACTTATTGGTTGTTTTTCTTCTCTTCTATAAACAAATTGAAGTCAGTCTGAAGACGTACGTAAAGATGGTGTTTCAGCCATGACACTGGGATTCTCCACTTTAATAGTATCATCCATCTTATGTATGTCTATCGTCACATAATGCTCTATCCTCCTGAAACTATAATCTAACTACCAGTTACATTTATGCTGAAAAATAATGCGGTTGCTGCATCCATCTGTGCTTCCTTGGACCTCCTCCCTACAGTATCTGCCTGTTCTTTGACTGATCTGGAGATAAACAGGTTCTGCAATTTCTATTCATTATTACAATTATCATTGCAAGATATGTAAAGCCATCCTACCGAATTCTCGCAAGAACTTTAATCTCGGTGTCGACATCTAGAATTCGGGGCATGCCGATTTCTAAGTTCAAATTTCACTTGTCCGTGACTACGTTTGTCCTGTTTTAGATGGCCCCTACTTGGCGTTGGCGGTGGGGTGCAAAGCAGGCGGAACTTTTTAAAACCTTTTCTCTGTTTGTTTCTCGTTTCCCACTTGACCCAGTACATTAAAACCAGTAGGTTAAATGAGAATGGGAGGACGCAATTAATCTGCTCATCCGATTATGCTGTACTGAGGAAAGCCAGATTGAGATAAACTATGATCCCATGGGAGGATACAACCATGTTCTGTCTAACAGTCTCTGACTGAGCCAGTTGACTAGTCTGTTAAGGCCCATGTGCCGCAGCTTGCAGATGTATTTCGATAAATTCAATGTCCCTCTGAGTACAAGATCAGTTTCTGTTCTAGGATTGAAGTTGGGGCATGATACATTGCCAAAATTGTGATATCTATTAGCTCCGGACTAGTATTGGGTCCAGTTTATCTGTTGTAATAAAAGGCCATGTTATTTATGTTATTACAGTCCTAGTTTCTGTTATAAATAGACTAGTTTGTTATGATCATTTACACATTATCTGAATACAATACAACACAATCTATCTTTTCCTTTCATCTAACATGGTATCAGAGCTATATGTCTGGGATAAACAACTATCTCTAGATCTAGATCCAGATCCAGCTCTCTTCTCCTCCACGTTATTATTTCTTTGTTTCATTTTCAATCTTCACTCATGGGAGACGATCATTCCTCTACTACACCCGGAGCCGACTCACCAGCCACACCTTCACCTGCAACTACAACAAAACAATCAATCAATCGATCTTATCAGCTGAAACAAACTTAGGCAAGTTAACTCAATGCAACTTAAGATTGTGGAAAGATATGTTACCCCTCTTTCCTCAGAGGGAACGACTTGTACAAGTTCCTGGACGGCTCACACACATGTCTAGAAGCTACACTAAATGGATCCCTAATCCGGCCTATGCAAAATGGAAACAACAAGATCAGTTACTTGTTTCTATCCTTCTCCTTTCCCTCTCTGAATCCATAGCATGTCAAGTGATAGATCTGGAAAGCTCTACTGGTATTTGGAAGGATTTACATGCTTCTTTTCTGCTCAAACTGCGGCACACCTTGGCCAACTACACCCCAAATTGCTAGTCTCACTAAGAAATCCGTTGAGGATATCATTGCCTACTTTAATAGAGCCAAACACCTAGTCTATTCCCTTGTTGTTGTCGGTCATAAAGTCACAAACAGTGAATTTCAATCCTACATTCTTGAGGATTACCTAAAAGACTATGCTGCTCTCACTACTAATATCATCACTTGGCCTGATGCTTGTACACCTCAACAGATCTATAATTATTTGTTGATGTATGAGGATGTTTTGAAGCAGTCTGATTAAAGAGTGACAGAAGGTGTTTGTTTAAAGTCTTTGAAGCCAATTTCACTGGAGGCAATAATAAGTTCTAACAGAACATTGGAAGAGGAAGGGGTGGTTCATATTCTGGAAAGGATATAAGAATACTTCCTCATCTGGAGAAAGAGGTCGTAACAATAATAATACAGCTGGCAGAGGGGTGTCACACAATACCTTAATGGACAACATGACACTCGTCCTGTGTGTCAAATCGGTCAAAAAGAGGGGACATGTTGCCAATATATGCTTTCACAGATTTAGCCAGACCTATCAGGCCTCATCCACATCTTTTGCTGCTAATGCCACTAGATCTACCTCTACTAATGAGTGGCTGCTTGATACACCAGCCACTCACCATTTATACTGGTGATATGTCACGTATGAACTTAGGTAGTTCAGATTTTGTTGGTCATGACTTAGTTACCATAGGAGATGGATCCCTATTCCTATCTCTCACTATGGATTAGTTCTCTTTTTCATTTCTCTGGTGATTTTATTCTCAAGCAATTATATCACTCTCCTCTCTTAAACAAAAACCTTATCTATGTAGTAAGTTCGACAAAGATAACAATACTTACTTTGAATTCTTTGCTGATTACTTTGACTTAAAGGATCTAGCATCTAAGAAGGTTTTGCTCGAAGGCACGGTTAAGGATGGGTCTATGTCCTACTTGATCAGCCTCAAATTTCCCTCAACCCCACAAAACTTCTTCCAAGAATCAAACACCAGCTACCACATGGCATTACATACTTGACCACCCCTCTCAGCCTATCATAAATAAAGTCCTTAGTGGCTAATGTTTACCTTCTTTTCCCTCTAAATACAATCAGTTTGAAACACCTGCTTCAAGGAAAACATCATGCCTTTCCACATACTTAAGAGAATCTGTTTTTAAATATATATGGATTTTTCCTATGGCTGCCAAATATGAGGTTTATAAGATTTTTGAGGTGTTTTTGAAACTTGTTATGAATTAGTTTAATGCTCGGGTGAAAAGTATTCAGACAGATGGAGGTGGTGAGTTTTTGGCCCTAAAACCCTTAACTGAAACCTATGACATTAATCACGTTTCTCCTGCCCCTATTCTCATCAACAAAATGGGGCTGTAATCAGAAACAGATTTATCCTAGACAAAACCCTAGCCCTCCTTTCTGGTCATATGCAGTTCTTGTGGCAGTTTTTCTTCTCAACAGAACCCCCACAAAAGCTATTGACTACAAAACACCCTTTGAAATTCTACATGGAAATACTCCATACTTTTCTGTTCTAAGGGTATTTGGGTGTGCTTGTTGGCCTAATCTTTGCCCTCACAACTCTCATAAGCTTGCCGTTTGTTCTCAGCTATGTGTCTTTTGGGGTATTCCTCTAAACATCTTGGTTATTTATGTTTTTGTCCCAAGACTGAGAAAACATACATCAGCAGGGATGTTATTTTTAATGAAGACTATTTTCCCTACTCTAATTCTTCATCTCAACCCCTTTACTACCTCTTCCATCCTCTCAGGGGTTTTCCCTTCTGTTTCCTAATACTACCCCTCCATCAGCTCCACATACTACTCTCCTCATCTCCTGCTACTGATATTGCTTCTACAGACATTGTGCCTACTTCATCAACCTCATCTCCACAAAATACCTCTCCTTCAGCTCCACATAATAACTCTCCCTTAGCTCCACATATTAAATCCTCCTCACCATCCCCTGATGTTTCCGCTCCCATTGTTTTTGTTCATCCTATGGTTACTAGGGGAAGGAACAATATTCATCAGCCTCTTCTTAGAACTAATGGAACAATGCCCTGGTGTGGTCACACTACCATGAATCCTCACTCAGATTCTATTATTCTGGTGAGCCTACTTTCACTCAGGCAAAGAATTTTCTTGAATGGCTAGGGAATATGAGGCACTTATTCACACTAGATATTGGGATTAGTTCCTTGTGCTCCTAATATCAATGTTCTTGGTGTCAAATGGATTTTGAAAACTAAATATAGAGCTGATGGTTCTATAGAACGAAGAAAGGCAAGGTTGGTGGCTCAGGGTTTCAAGCAAACAGAAGGTGTTGACTACATTGAAACCTATAGTCCTGTTGTGAAAATTACTACTATTAGAACTGTTCTCTCTCTGGTAGTTTCTTTTAGTTGGCCTATTCAACAACTTGACATTCAGAATGACTTTCTAAATGGTGAATAGAGAGATGATGTTTATGTTAAACGACCTCATGGTTTTGTGAATTCTAAGTTCCTTACTCATGTGTGTAAACTGAAGAAGGCTTTGTATGAGCTTCGTCAGTCACCTAGGGCCTGGTTCTCTACTTTCAGCTCCTATCTCTTAGAGTTAGGTTTTCACTCATCTAAGACAAAACTCATCCCTTTTATATTCATCACGGTGACATAGTTTATATTCTTTTGTATGTTGATGATATTTTATTAACAAGATCCTCTGTTTCCCTATTGTCTAAAACTCAAAATCCACCTTCAGCAGTGGTTCCCTATCAAAGACCTAGGTGATTTAAACTACTTCCTTGGAATTTCTGTCTCTCGCTCCTCAAAAGGCCTTCTTATCTCATAAGAAAAATAGATCACTAACATCCTACAACGAACAAACATGCTACAGTCCATCTAGCCCTACACCCATGTCTCCTACCATTTCTCTTGACCACACAGATTCCCTCCCCCCCTTTCAGATGTCACAGAATACAGAAGCATAGTTGGGTCTCTTCAATACCTAGCTATCACATGGCCCGACATACAAATTTGCAGTAAACAGGGTATGTCAATACATGCATGAGCCAAAGAAGTACACTGGGCTGCGGTTAAGAGGATACTTCGCAACTTGAACGGTAGCCGTACCCTTGGTGTCTTCTGTCTCGCTTCTCCTCGAGGTTCCCTCACGGTCTTTTTCAACTCGGAATGGGCTGGCTTCGTGCTTGATCGTCGCTCCACCACCAGATTTTGTGTGTTTCTTGGTCAACACTTGATTTCCTGGAGCTCAAAGAAACAGAAAACGGTGGCTAATCCTCTACTGAAGCGGAGTTTCGAGCCCTAGCCACAACAACAGTCAAATCCATCTGGATTCTTCAGTTACTTTGAGAATTAGGGCACAAATCACAACACCTACGGCTATGCTTTGTGACAACATAGGGGTTCTTACCTGGCTAAAAATCTTATCTTTCACACTTGGATGAAGCATGTGGAGGTGGATTTCTACTTCGTGTGGGAGAAGGTTCCGCGCGGTGCTCTGGAGGTGCAACATATCCCTTCCAGCGACCAGCTCGCCGACCTCTTGACCAAGGCGCTGAATGGGCCCTCTTTTCCTCTTTTTGATCTCAATTTCCTCTGTCAGCAAGTTTATACCGCGAGAGGGTATTTAGCCCAGGAGTAGTATTGGGCCCAGTTTATCTATTGTAATAAAAGGCCCACATTATTCTTGTTATTACAGTCCTAGTTTCTGTTATAAATAGACTAGTTGTAACTATCATTTACATATTATCTGAATAGAATACAACACAATTGTATCATTTCCTTTCATCTAACATATCCAACTCCCACATCTTGATAACATTATCAACCTACAATGAAACATATTGGTTGATTTGGTAATGAGGTCTTTGACATTTAAGCATGAATGAAGACTAGTATGAAAGGAGTCGATTTGCATGGCCATAATATGAAAGGTAGATTATTTGACAAATTCCATGAGTTTGAGAAAGCTTAGATCATAAGGTTTGAAAGCTAGATGGTTAGACTAACAATTTTGTAAGATAATATAGGGAGATATGCTTGAAAAGCAAGAGGGTATGAGTGATGCATAGGCATATTATTATTATCAATGTTCCATGATCATCAATCTGCTTTGAGAGACTTTGATTTATGATACTCAAAACTGTACATGTAATGACTAAGGTCCTAAAATATTTATAGTGTGTAAACACTCTTCTAAGTCACCGGGATAAATGCATCAAAGATGAGTTAAAACTAATGATGATCAATCTACTTATAACTATGTCTCACCCACTAAAAATTGCATAATCTCTTAAAATCACACCCATTAATATAATTAAAGGGGAATACATCATTACGCTAACTCTTATCATTGTATAAAACACTAGTCTTCAATGCAAATCTTTATCATCATCATTAGTGGCGGAGGGGGGGGGGGGGGTAGAGGGACAAAAAACCCCCAATTTTGACTGGAATTCAATATGATATCTACTCTTCTTTAATGTGTCTTGAATTCCATTCTTATCATTGGAAAGTGCTGGTGCAGATCAGCTGATCAGCCTTAAGATCTGTTAGTGTATATAATCTATGTTGAAGGTTTAGATGAAGTATTTAGAGTGTGATTATGTGAGATTTTCGTATTGCGATTGGTGATAACGAAGGAAACATGATGATTTACGTGATTCGATCTAGAATGATCTAGTCCACGGGGATTGACAAAGGTTTTTAGTAGAATTAAGAAAAAGACAGGTAGGCCGGCTTGCCTTCCCGGCTCGCAATCGTCTTCTTTGGCCAGGTTGATGACGTGGGCCGCTTCCACATGGAAGGGCCGACATCGTCTGAGATGGCCTTAGGAAGGAAGCTTTATTTCCTGCTTGGTTTCTTCTTAATCATGAAAAGGACACATCAATCTTGAGGTTAATGATATGTCAGAGGGTTTTCCGAGTTGGTAACACGGGTAATCTGAGTTGGTAACAATGGGTTGTCCAATGGAATTGACGGGACATGATGTCAGAGACGCACATGCTAGGTCATGAGTGCTTCCATGGTACCAGGGCTGGGGCGACACAGATGGATTTAGCCGAGCTTCAGCTATTATGGCCTGGATGAAATTGGTCGGCTGACGAAAGAACTTGACCTTTTAGGGTCAAGGTCTTGATTGGGGAGATCATGCTCGTTATGTGCCGACTCTCAGGCTACATTGGTCGGGGAGATAAAAACATGATTAGTTTTCTTAATGACAAGGTTAAGGTGGAATTATTACACCGTACCAACACCAGTCAAGTCTCAAGTTCTCGCTTTTGGAGTTATTGCGAGAACCAGAAGTGTGACGTGTTCGTGATGTAGTTACGTTGTTCGAGTTTCTATTTTATACTTAGGAAAGTCAAAGTAAAGAATAATTGGTTGAGAGATGTTACCCAGGTATCCCCACTAGTCCCCCAAGCTTGAGGTAATCCTTTTATCCACCCAAGAATCCGTATAGGTAATTGGTGTCTTAGCATTACAAGCATTATATGATAAGAAAAATCTCAACTTGAGATTTCATGAGGGTACCATCATGTTTTGAAATAATGGCCACACTTAACTCTTAAACATGGAATAATTGATAGAATCTTGGTGTGTGAAACATCTTCCTTTTCACTGAAACCTTCTACTAAGTAACCGTCTTTCTTTGCCTGGAATCCAATGTACAGATCTACTCCGCTTTACCATCTCTTGAATTCCATTCTTATCACTAGAAGATAAGTGTTGGTGAAGATCAGCCTCATGATCTTCACGTTAGCCATTTTGTTGCCTTCTCTTGAAGCTCAGACTTCTTCATTCAATGTCTAAAAGTGACTTGTTCAGATGATAGTCATGTGTGAAAGCAACTTGAGATGGATGCTTGCTCTGTCGAACATGCAATTCCTCTCTAGGCGAAGTAAGTTATGAACCTCCAAATGTTGCTTCAAATTTTTTTCAAGGATGATGATGAAGCAAGGATGATCACCACTTTATCCACTCAAAATCTTATATGAATTTCTATCTTTGTCAGGTGAAGTTGAACGTGACAACTCCCAAACAATGTCTGCCTATCATTCTCTTAGAGATTTGAGGCAGTAAAGTGCTATCAACTTTGATCTCAAGAAATAACTTGCTATCCTACATAGATCACATACACATGTTAGTAATCAAGAGTGTAGTTGCTATCATCAAAACACTTAGAAGATTTAGAAAGTCTTCCAAGTGCTACACAAAATGCTGCACACTTTAATAATCTCTATTAGAGCAAGTTTTTCCATCGCTTCATTTGACCATTCTTGAAATTTGTATATTTAGTGCAATAATGGTGCGAGCATTAAGAGATATCCTAATTGATAACATCCATTAGGGAGACTTTTTTGTTGCATCAATTGATATTTTCTAATTTTGTTTTTACCCCATTTGATCATTCACATTACAACGACATCAACAATTAGGGCAATGGAAATCGTTCCCAATAAATGTTGTTATGGGAAGATATCTTTGTGCATCTTTTGTTGTGGTCAACTAGCTAGTGTAATGTAACTGTTGACTTAATGATTGAGGCGCGATGCAGATCGAAAGAAACAGAAATGAAAAGAAAAACAAGAACACCAAGCTTCATCCTGGTTCAGCCAAATACGGCCTACATCCAGACTGAGACAATCGTATTCCTTGGCTGTAGATGATTCACACACTTCAGACACTATCAACACTCAAACAAAGAAGATTCAAGATAGAACACCCTCCGTCACCTTCTAGTTTCCCGTGTTCCTCACTGTTCTCATTCTGTAACAGAATACAACTCCAGTCCCATGTGTTTCCCGTGTGTATCACTCTTGATCTAGTTCTGCCTGCTCTCTCTGTCGCTTTTATATATTGCTGACTCACCTTATATAAGTGAACAGCTAAAACGACGTGTACAGGGCTAAAGAGAAAATAAAAGAAATATAGCTAACTTGTTTAGTGTTGGATCAATATATTAACAATTCTCCTCCTTGATCCAAACTAAAAAACTGATAAGGAAAATAATTGTCTGCAGCTATAGGTGTTTATCATATTTCTCTGATATTGAGCAGCTCCAAACAGTGGTTGAATTTGCTGCTTGGAATTGGCTTGGTTAACATGTCTGCAGGATTTTCCCCAGTTGAAATCTTTACAATCTTGATTTCTCCCTGATTCACAATGTGTCTCACAAAATGCATCTTAACATTGATGTGCTTGCATCTGTCATGGAACACTTGATGCTTTGTCAATTGGATGGCACTTTGACTATCACAGTTCACTGATATACAATCCTGAGAGTAACTAATTTCAGCCATTAATCCTTTTAACCAAATGGCCTCCTTGACTGCCTCAGTTACTGCCATGTATTCAGATTCTGTGGTTGATAAAACAACTATGGACTGCAAGGAAGACTTCCAACTTATTGCACCTCCACAGAGAGTAAACACATAGCCAGTAAGAGACTTCCTTGAATCTCTGCACCTAGCAAATCTGCATCAACAAAACCTTCAATAAGAGTCTCCTTATTTGAGTTTCTCTGATAGACTATTCCATGGACAGTGTTCCCTTTATGTATCTGAGAACCCATTTTACAGCTTGCCAATGTTCTTTTCCTGGATTTGACATGTACCTACTCACCACTGACACAACATGGCTAAGTCAGGTCTAGAACAGATCATTGCATACATCATACTCCCAACTGCACTGGCATACGGTATTTTGTCCATTTGTGTTTTCTCCAAACGACTACTAGGAATCTGCTCTTTTGACAGTTTGAAATGCTGAGCAATAGAAGTAGAAACTTTCTTGGCATTTCTCATATCATATCTACTTATTAACTTTGATAGATATTTTCCTGATGTAGACATAAGATTCCTCTTGGTCTGTTCATTGAAATGTCAATTCCCAGAATTCTCTTTGCAGGGCCAAGATCCTTCATTTGAAATTGAGATTTCAGAATCTGCTTCATTCTCTGTATTTCCTTGTGGCTAGGACTGATCAGTAACATGTCATCAACGTAAAGTAACAGATATATTGGGACCTTACTGTTATTTTTCAGATATACACACCAGTCATAGTCACTCCTCTTGAAATCTTGTTTTATCATAAAACTGTCAAACTTTAAGTACCATTGCCTCGGTGACTGTTTTAATCCATACAAGGACTTCTTTAACAGACATACTTTGTTTCTCCCTTCTTCAAAACCCTCTAGTTGCTTCATGAAAATATTTTCCTCCAGTTCACAATAGAGAAAAGCAGTTTTGACGTCTAACTGCTCCAGCTCCCAGTCGAATTGAACAGTAAGAGCCAGAAAAGTTCTGATTGATCTATGTTTGACCACTGGTGAGTAGATCTCTTCATAGTCTACTCCTTCTTCTTGAGTAAACCCCCTTGCCACAAACCTTGCTTTAAACCTGGCTTCTTCAACACCTGGTATTCCCTCTTTCCTTTTGAATATCCATTTAGATCCTATCAGCTTCTGACCTGGAACAGCAGATACTATATCCCAGATTTTATTCAATGCTAGAGAATCCCTCTCCTCCTGCATTGCTTTCCTCCAATTCGCACTGTCCTTGCTAGATAGAGCCTCTTTCATTGTTAAAGGCTCATCACACATTAATTCAGACGCAACAATTAGGGCAAAGGCTGTTACATTTGCTTGAGCGAACCTTTGAGGTGGCCTGATGTTTACTCTTCTGGTTCTATCTCTTGCCAACTAATATTCGTTTAAATTCTCCTCCTGATCTGATTCACCTTGAGTTTCCTGATCTATGTCATCATTTCCAACTTGATCTGAAGCTTGGTTATCTGACTGGTCCAGCTGAGTTGGAATTTCCATTTCAATTTCAACCCTGCTATTGTCTGTATCAGTGGTATTCAGATCAGCTTCATTTTCTGAGATCTTTGATATGTTCAAATAGTCACTTTCCCTGAAGGTCACATCCCTGCTTATAATGACACGTTTGAAACCTGGTTCAAGACACCACAGTTTGTAGCCCTTAATACCAGGTGGATAGCCAATAAAGATGCACTTCACAGCCCTTGGTTCCAGTTTATCCTGCCTAATGTGAGCATAAGCAGTGCAACCGAAAACCTTTAACCATCTATAATCCACCTTGTGATCCGACCATATCTTCATGGGTGTCTTGAAGTTCAAAGCTGATGAAGGACATCTATTAATGAGATAACAAGCTGTGGACACAACTTCTCCCATAATGATTTTGGAAGCTTGGCATGGATAAGCATACATCTCACCCTCTCAAGTAAGGTTCTGTTAAACCTTTCTGCTAAACCATTCTGCTGAGGTGTTGAAACAACTGTGTAATGCCTAGAAATGCCTTGTTCCTTACAGAACTGATTGAATTCTCTTGAGCAGAATTCGAGACCATTATGAGTTCTTAACTTCTTAACCTTTCTGTTAGTTTATGTTTTAGTTTTGACTTTCCAGTCCTTGAAACACTTCAAAGCTTCACTTTTATGTTTCAGCAAATACAGCCACAGACGCCTAGAGTAATCATCTACAAGAGTTAAGAAGTATTTGTTTCCTTCGTGAGAGTTCACCTTTGCTGGCCCCCACAAGTCTGAATGAATGTAATCCAGAATGCCCTCTGTCCTATGGACAGCTGTTGCAAAACTGGATCTAGTCTGTTTCCCCAAAACACAATCCTCACAAAATTGCTGCTTCTTGAGTTCCTGATTTCCTAGATAGCCCTTTTTGCATAGAATCTGTATTCCCTTGTCACTTACGTGTCCAAGCCTGAGATGCCACATCATACTATGATCTTCACTGGCTTGATCAACTGCTGAGGATGATCCTACAACAACATTGTTCTTTAAGAAATACAACCCATTTCTTCTAAGTCTTGTAATGAACAATTGTGAATCTCTGTACACTTTCAATATCCCTGAATCTGATCTCCAGTTATATCCCTGTTGTTCCAGTGTTCCCAGTGATATTAAGTTCCTCTTAAGTTCTGGAACATGTCTCACATCAGGTAGTAGCTTCTCACTGCTATTCTCTACACGAATTCTGACAGTTCCTTTTCCAACAACCCTGCAAGCTTTGTTGTTTCCCAGCAGCACTGAACCTCCATCCCCTTTTTCATAGGTCTCAAACCAATCTGTATTTGGAGTCATATGGAAAGTGCAGCCATTATCAAGAACCCACTCTTCTTGAGAGTTTCCAGCAACCACTCTTAGTGCTTCCACACTCTCATAACCTTCTTCCACAAAGGTTGCATCTGCCTTGTGAGTGGTTTTTCCAAAATCCCTTCTCCGCTTTGGACAGTTCTTTTTCATGTGACCAGTCTCATGACAATGATAACACTTATAAGGAAATTCTTTAGACTCACACCTTTACTCTTGGTGTAATTCTTAGTTTTTCCTTTTGACCATCGTGTTCCAGATTTGAGTCTAACGTTCATGCCTTCAGCTGGTGTTTTTCTTTCTGTTTTTTCTCATCTCTTTCATTTGACTTTAGGGTAGTTTGCACTTCCTCTAGCGTCAGAGAATCCTTAGCATACTTCATGGCTTCAACGAAGTTTGAATAAGACTTAGGCAATGCATTAAGGAGCATGATTGCCTGATCTTCTTCTTCAATCTTGATCTCTATATTCGCCAGGTAATTTATCAGGCAATTAAATTCCTCAAGACTATCGGACATAGATTTCTCTTCAGTGATCTTGAAATCATGTAATTTTCCTTTGAGGTATACCTTGTATGCCAGAGTCTTGGTCATATAAAGTGATTCTAGCTTGAGCCAAATACCTGCGGCTGAAGTCTCTGCTGCTGCTACCTCGCGTAAGACTTTGTCTCCAAGATGTAAGATCAAGGTGCTGTACCAAGATCCATGGCTTCCAATTTTTCCGATTCTGTCATTTTAGCTGGGAAACATTTCTCTCCCTCCAATGCGTGAGCGACTTTCAGTTGGACTAATACCGCTCGCATCCTCATCCTCCAAAGGGCAAAATCACTTTTACCATCGAAACGATCAACCGTGGTCTTCGTCTTCAACATCGCGACCGAAGCTCTGATACCAATTGTTGACTTAATGATCGAGGCGCGAATGCAGATCGAAAGAAACAGAAATGAAAAGAAAAACAAGAACACACCAGCCTTTATCCTGGTTCAGCCAAATACGGCCTACATCCAGACTGAGACAATCTTAATTCCTTGGCTGTAGATGATTTTACACACTCCAGACACTATCAACACTCAACAAAGAAGATTCAAGATAGAACACCCTCCGTCACCTTCTAGTTTCCCGTGTTCCTCACTGTTCTCATTCTGTAACAGAATACACTCCAGTCCCATGTGTTTCCCGTGTGTATGTCACTCTTGATCTAGTTCTGCTCTCTGTCGCTTTTATATATTGCTGACTCACCTTATATAAGTGAACAGCTAAAACGACGTGTATAGAGCTAAAGAGCAAATAAAAGAAATACAACTAACTTGTTTAGTGTTGGATCAATATATTAACAGTAACATTGCCTTATTTTGTTGCAACTTTTAGAGGCAACTTCTATGATACACTAATTGCCCAAAAAAAACAATGTTGTTGTAGTAACCGATTCGACTGCAATGAAAGATGATAAAAAGTGATTAATGGCAATTATGTCACTTATATATATAAAATGGTAAGTATTACAAGTTTGTCTATCATTATCAAATTAATTAACATCAACAGTTTATCCACCTTTATCAAATCTTAATACATTATTACTTATTTAGCAAGGTAAATTTACACTAAAAACCTTGCCAGGAGGTTATGATTGTATGATTTGTGTTACTATTTTTTTATTGTATGAAAACGGTCATTTTCATTAATATTAATAGCCATAGTAAACCGATAAATTGGAACACTATAGTATCAAACTCTTTAATCTCATTCTCTATTATGAATGAAATTCTAATATTTGACCCCATTGGTTCCCTTCCTAATTTACTCTTCTTTCCATAAAGGTATCTGAGCATAAATATTTTATTATTACAAGTCTTGTGATAGAAATGATAGATGTACGTTTATGGGTATTTCAATCGAGATACCTAAAGGGATCATTATTTCTTTTGTTCGTTCTTGAACCGATTGAAGTGGAATGGTGAAGAAACAAACCTTAAACCTAGGCACTATCCTTTACACCAACCTCCACACCCAACTGACTGCATGTCCAACGCCCAACCCATGCAGTTAGTGCCCAAACCAATAATTTCCATTGGCTACTCCGAGTTTCCTCCAAAGCCGACGCTGAATTATTCATAAAAAGTCCAACAATTGGAGTTGCCTGATTGATTGAAGTATGGCCACCAGTAGCTTCTCCACCGTTCCCTTCTTGTTATGAACATCCGGCAACGTCAAATCCCACACTTATTCTCAGGTAACATCAATAGCATTTGATCAACCTTACGTTTATGACCCTCTATCAAAGACACACACATATCCATTGGTATTGAATCTAACTCTACCGGAGTAAGAGAGCCTGATGACGTCAACGATTCTACACACCCGCTATCCCCATACACCAACCCCTGATCACCCACTTCCCTAATCCTCCCTAAGCATACCTGATACGACTCCACACATAAATCCCAAGCATCAACCCCAATATGGATCCCCCTATAAGGATGTCGATCGTGAAACGTATTTGTGCCTAACCACTGACCATAAGGACAATTACCCTCCTCAAGGTTCCTTTAATACCCCGGACCTAATAATGGTGATTTAATTACTCTAATAAAATTATTAAGGGCCTAATTGTGCCTAGAGAGTATTGGTAAAAAGAATAAAACCAAAGAAAAGAGAAAATGCGTTAAACGCGAAAAACGCTAAAATGCGCGTTAAATTTAAATAAGAGATATATGATCTCGTAAGGGTCCGAGATGGATTCCTAAGGCTTAGTTAGGCCTAATTAGTATACGGGAATGATTCCCGAAGAAAACGGATCCAAATAATGGATTAAAACGCTAACGGAGTTTTAAAGCACGTTTTTCGAGAGAACCCGAAAACGTGACTTTAAGTGGTCAAACGGACCCGTAAAAATTATAGTCGATTCAATAACTATAATTAAGTATTAATGAAGGCTTAATAACCGTTAAAAATAAAGAAACGAGAAAAATCCGAAAAACGGGCCCGGTTAGTGAATAGTGCCAAACCGGGTAAAATAACGAGCGTTTTCTGTCAGAAACCGAAAAACGCTCCAGCTTGACTAACTAGTGGGGGCCGGTTTTATTAAATGAGCAGCCTCCCCCTCTCTTGTTTATTAGTTAGAAAATAAGAAAGAAAAGAAAAGGAAAGTAAAAAGTAAAAAGTAGAAAAGGAGGATATTAGTCTCTCTCCTCCCTCACTTCTTCCTTTCCTTCCCCACCTCCTTCCTCCTTTGTTGTCGTTCTCCCTCCTGCCTCTCTGTACAGAACGAAAATGGAGCTCCTCTCCATGGCTTCCACCACTTCTCCTTCTTGCTCAAGCTTGATTTAAGCTCCAAACTCAAACATAACCACATATTTGTGATCCTCTCACCAAGCTCTACATTCCTCTCTTTTCAAAATCCAAAAAGGGTGAGTTTCATTTTTATGGGTGTTGGCCATTGGAAGGGAAAATCACACCATTTCGAAGCTTGAAGCTTCCTCTTTCATCCAAGGTAAAAATATCCAAAGAAAATTGCATTTTTTTCTTCATCTCCTTTGTTGACCGATTTTGGCAAGTTTTAATGCCTTGAATTTTCCTTGTTTGAGCTATTCTCCAAGTCTTCAATGGTGGCTTGGGAGTTTCCCTTTGATTCTTGATCAAAACCCCAACCTAGGGTTTCAAGGTAATCACCAATTTTAGAGCTTTAAGCATCTCTAAATAATGAGGTTAAGTGTTTTTACTTAAACTCATTCCTTGCCTTGTATATTGATTTGGAGATGGGCAATTTCTTGGCCTTTGGCCGATTTCCAAGCAAGAGAAAAGATAAGAGGAAGAAGAGGAGTGGAAAGAGGAAAGGCTTGTGAACAATAGGTAAGTAATTTACCTTGGAGCCTAGTATAATGCTTTTAGAATTTGGGAAGGGAAAATAATTAAATGAATGAATGAACCCCACATGTGTTGTGGTAGCAATGTGCTTGTATAGAAATAATGCAAGTGAGAAAACATTGTGAATTTAGTGTTTGATTAAGTGTATGCATTTTGTGAATTATGCATTGTGAGGTATTTGGAGGATTGATGAGTATTGATGGTTTATATGTGTGCTGATAGAACCCTTGTGGTTTGGCTAGTTTTAGGATGAAATATGTGAAGAGATGAGTTTTGGGAAATGCTTTGAAAGTGGCCAAGTGCTGTCAAAATTTGTTTAGGAGATTATGGACTTGAGTGTTTTTATTAAAGGAAGAAGCTAAGTGTGTTAAGGAGATTCAAGTGAGTGGTTAATGGTTCGAAAACCAAACTAAGGAGAAGTGTGTATGAGGAGTAGAAATAATGTCAATTGAAGTGCTAAGAATGGCATTAGTGAATGAAGTTGAATGGTAAAAGAGGGTACCAAATCTGTTACAAGAGTTATAGAAAACAAAGAAACTAGTTATGAAAGTGTAAGTGAATTTTAAGTGGAATTAACTAGAGTTTGTGAGTGCACTTGGTGCTTGGTTTAAGGTGTTTGAGGTGTGTAATTAAGTGCTAAAACATGTGGATTATAAGTGGGGAAGATTGGGTAAATAAAGGACTAAGAGAAGACCTTGAACAGATTTAGGAACGGTCAAATTTGCAAAATCTGTAGCAGGGTCCGGGACTTAGGTCCAGGACCAAGTCCCGGACCACCCCTTAAAATACCCCCGAGAGTTTTCTGAATGATGGGTCCGGGACTTAAGTTCTTGCCCATGTCCCGGACCACCCCCTTTATTTATGCCGAGAGTTGCCTACCATGTTTGGTCCGGGACTTGAGTTTGGTACAAGGTCCCGGACCACTCGTTAAATTCAGCCGAGAGTTATACCATGTAATGGTCCGGGACTTAAGGTAGGACCAAGTCCTGGACCACTCCCAGAAATGTCCCGTGAGTGTTTTAAAGGTTCCTAATGATGGGGGTTTGAATGTTAATGATGTTATAAGATGTTAAGGCCTTTGGTGACTTGTAAAGGCCCTAGGAAGTGTAATAAAGTGTTAGAAGTGATTGAGAAGTGAGAACTCAAATTAACTAGAGTAAAACCGAGTTAACGGGATAACGGGGTAAATACGGGAATACCATTTTATTATGTACCGTATGAGTTTAGTATTAACAATAATGTTTGAAACATTATCAGAGAGTCGTGCGTGACCCGAGCATGGTGAGGTGACACGGTAAAAGTAAAAACCCCGGTGAAAGGTATGATTTTTCATGCCCCGTATGCTAACCGAGTTACTCTGATTTGCGTGTTTGTGTGCCGGCTTAATCAAGAGTAAAGCATGAAAATAATCCCTGTTTGATTATGCATGTCTCATTGTATGTTGTATGATCTAACATACTTGTATGCCGGTGTGGTCTAACATAGTGTAAAGACCGACTCATAGTGAGTAACGTTTGGCTAGAGACCCTTAGATCGGGTCGATATGATATGATAACGAAAACGTGCAAACACATAAATTAGCGACTGAAGTATAACGATTACGTAGTCATATGAACTCCCTAGAATGTGAGGAGATGTACGGGTTGGGTAAATACCCGATAACGGTTATAAAACCTTATTGAAACAATCCACGAAATAAATTTGAGTGGGGAGATGATGAACCTCCATTGAGAGGATTAAAGTTAGTCCAATGTTGTGAACATATAAGAAAGGTAAAAGAGACCCGAGGGACTATGTGATACCCTTGAGACACGGTCGACCTCCTATATGAGGATTTTACCGATTTAAGAAAATAACTGAAAGTATGACTGAGTGGAATGTAATTGTAACTCTTAAAACCTAAGATTACCCGAATTTAAGTAAAGTTCCCAAAGTCATTAGAAACATCAAGAGTGATGCTTCTAGACTAATATACATAAAAATTATCATAACTCCGAGAGAGGAGTGTATGGGAATGTGAGTAGTCCGAGAGTAGTCGGACCTATGTAAAAAGAGATAGGAACTAAGAGAGAGTTCCGGGAGCTAGTTGAATCTTCCCACCATGCTAGTCCCAGAGTAGGGTCGAAACCGGGGAAGTAAGACTATGCTTGAGAGCCATGAGTTTTGGCCTAAGTATGTATTCAGAGTATCAAGCGTGATGTAGGAGACCTGTAGTGTCTTGAGAATCTACAAGAGCTTGAGTATGAATAACCCAGGAGTGCGGGTGAGACAATGAGTATAAATAACCCAAGAGTGTGGGTGAGATAATGAGAATAAGTAACCGAGAGAGCGGGTGAGGTATTGAATAAGTAAACAAGGCATAGTGAGGTATAACCCTCAAGGCCTAAGAGTAAACATATACAACTAACAACCTTGTTATGTTAGTTAGGAATTGTGCTCCGTGTTTGGATGTAGACTCCTTGCGTAATATACATATATATTGTATTGCTATGATGCATGTTGTTTGATTGAAATGAACTCCATGTATATCCGACCCAAAGTAGTCGGCGTACCGCGGTTAGCACGCGGTATATGCGAAATTCATATTCAGCGTAAGCTGACCCCCTAGGGGGAACGTTTTTAGTGTGCAGGTACTTGAAGCTGACCACCGTTCGAGAGAGTAGGACGGGGACTGCTTGAGGCATGGGTAGTTAGATTGTAATTACTTATGCATTTGAATGAGGTGTAAGTCCGAGTATGTTATCGGCATCCGTATATTGTAGACTCGGTATGGTAAGAAATGAATTGAGTATTGTATTCGTATGAAGTACTCGGTTGTTCCAGTTCATCAGACCGTTACGGTATGTAAGAAAGGCCTGGTTAGCCACATGGGTGGCTAACAGTGTTGTTTCACCCCTCGTTGTAATTAGAGTTCCGCTGTGTGAGTAAGAGTAATTAGTGACGGTTTAAGAGGTAATGACGAGATTAACGGTTGGGGTGTTACAGTTCCTGTCTCTCGGACATTCACCAGTTGCATCCTTGAAATGTCCACAGTTAGAAAAAATAGTAGGCATAAGATGTAAGTGATGTGGAAGACTATATCCCTCCTCTTCATAGATATAGGAATGCAGCGCATCACAAGCTTTTGAATATTCAAGAGAAGCTTGATCCACAAGTATTTATACCCAGACCTGGCACCTTCATCCACGAGCCTTACAAATCTGCCAACCTTTTCTCCCAATTGCCTAGTAGACTCCATTTTACAAAACCGAGCCGGGACATCAAAATATGAACCTAGAAAGGCACCCACTTAAAATCATGATTTTCCAGCGCCTTACTCTTTTTCCAGTTTCGGAACAGCAAGGAGAAAGCCATTAATTAACCATGGGCCTCTATTAACAACTAGGTGTAATACCTCATTTCCTTAAACTGAATACAAATAGATTCTTGCCCACTTTACAACCCGAAGACTTCAAAATCACACCAATTATGCCCTAATATATGCGTTAGAGTACAAACACTAAGCTGATGGGTGGATCATAGTTTACCAAGTAGATTTCGATCATAAGACAACACCGCCCCATCAACTTCCAGTACCTTCATTGTAGAATTTGAGCTAATAGTCGACATGCAAGTTCACCGTTCGTTGACCGAAAACAAGAACACCAAAAAAGAAATAAAACAGAGCAAAAGACAAAACCTAGAGAGAAATAGTGAACGTTGAGTAGTGAAGGATCCTTTGAGTAGAAGACGCTAGATGTGAACCCAACCAAAATACATAAAGACAAAAGATAAAAAAAAGAAGTGGAAATAGAAGACACAATATCCTAGAGCATGCAACCAAAAGTGAGAGCACAATAAAATGGGAAAATAAAAGGGGAGAGAGCAAAATACAAGGAAGGAGAAAGCTAAATTCTTTTTAGAAGGAAATAATAGGCATAAATGCAGCTCTTCTTGAACCGTGAATGGCCTTGAGAACCAGCAGATAAGGGCACAAAAATCGAGGAGACGAAAGGGAAGGTGAGAATGTTAAATTTAATTTTTAGATCGGATATGGAAAAAACCATACAAATTCCCGATTATCTTATTTATCATGATATGGATTCAAAGAAGCTTGATCTGGTCTCATGATATAGTGGAGGTCGTTGTATACTATTTATATATGTATTCAAAGATTCCAAGCTCGGTGGCCGCATAAATTTGGAAATTGATCAGCAATTACGACTAGGCAAACCTGCAACCCTCTGCACGCGTGTACCTACACCTACATGATGAAGAGGACCAATATAGAAAAAACTACATATTATTTGAGACCTTTTATGTACATAGTCTAATTATATGAAATGTGATGTTACAATATATTAACAAGTGTAAGCTCGTTGATGATTTTATTATAAAGTTTAAAGAATAAATAGGAAAATTAGCTAGTGATTGAAACAATCCGAACAAGCTGCTGCAAAGGCGCTGCGGTGTCTGTAATAGTTCGATATGGATTTAGTTGCGGGTTCACTTGTTCACAGAACTAAAAAAGAAAGAATTAAGCTAGTGTTTTTAGTGTGTTTATTTGTACTTAAACTAAGAAATAAACTCTTGCTTTTAACTAAACAATTTATACCATAACTCACACGTTCAATCATTATAACCCATCTCACAATATCAGATTGTACATTATCTCATACCGATACTACAACATACAACTATACTGCACCATCGACCGAATAGATCCAGTCAATGATGTCTTTCTACATTTATGTATATGTAATGACTATAGAGCATGCATGCACATTAGATTATATGAGTGTATTGCGACAAGACCATACCAAAAGACTACTCATATCTTCATATAGAAGTAATGGAACCCAGCGCTCCAAATATAGTCTTACTGCTGCCGTGTTATCAATTTACAAAAAGTACAATCGAAAACGGACGGTGGTTTTTCGTCTAGTAATTGCGTCGTGCGTACCAATATGTATTCCATGTAAAATGAAATAAAAATTTGGTGCGTCGGTGGCTACAAACAGGTCGTGATCATGGACTATGATTTTTTTGATTCTATTTTCCTTTTTAATTATGGCGTTCTGTATGTCTAGGTGTCGACAAGGTGACTACGGACACAGCGTTCAGTGTCAATGTATCATAGACAGGTACGTAACCGAGACGTTTTAGTGGTTTTTGACAAAAAAGTTCAGTGTTAATTTTAGGACTCTAGTCCTAGTATTTTCTAAGCTGATTAATTATGGAGGGTTAGGGTTTTGACATGGGATTAAGAGAGAAAAAGAAAAAAAAGGGTGTACACAAAAAAAAAAAGTAGAAATATTAAATTTTAACCTAAATAGTTACCAAGAATAAGTTAGGGTGGTATAAAAGGTGTGGGTATAGAGTTTGACAAAGCTCTTACCTTATTTGAGCTCTTAATAGTGTCTCCTTGCTTCATTGATGTCCTCCATGCTTCTCCATTGATTGTGGTAAGGGTGACAACTAATCTTCAATCTCCTAGTGCACATTCTGGTCATTTTTCTTACTTTGATAGCGTTTCACAATTAGGGATTAGGGTAGGTTGCTTCATGAGAATTAGAGCCATTTCTTAGATTTTTGAAAGTTCATTTGTGAAGAGTGAGAATAATTTTGTGGAAACCTTTCTAGTAACTTTGTGAGCTTTTTCATGTGTATTTAAGCCACAGGGAGTTTTTTAGGTCAATTGCTGGTCATGCGGGTAAGATTTGTTAAAAGTCATAAAATCTCATTTACTTACTCGTTAGATATTACACCCCATATATGTTGAGTTTCAGGTTGTAAGTTGTAATTTCCTTAAGTGCTACGTTTTCGATGTTTAGTTATTTGAGTTGTGGTTTAGTGAAACGGTGCGTATTGTGTAACGGGCAGTAGCATTTGGGTTATTAGGGTTTTAGCTGGTTACTGTATCGGGTTGTCTTCACCTTCTGGATTCTGTACTGAGAGAGAGACTTCCCTCTCTCGGTCTTCTCTGTTGGTTTTTGTTCGTGATTGAATGAGAAGCATTCCACGTGAGTTCTGAGATTTTCTCATGGTATCAGAGCACCGATCACTGGGATCGAGCTCTTCTTTTCTTTTCATTGATTCTTCTGTGTTTTTCGCTCCGTGATTCCATCGACTCCTTGTTTCTCCTTCATCGATTTTCTGCAGTTTTTCTCCGTGATTCCAAGTTCTTCCTATTTCCCCTTCTATTTCTTTTTCCCCATTTTTCTTCGATTCGACTGTCCCTTGTTCCCCCTTCATCGAATTTCAGCGGCATTTCCCAGAATCGCTCATGTTTCCTCTGATTCGACTGTCACCCTACTCGGCCTTGCCATTTCTTGCTCCTTTGCCTTTCGCCATGACCAAAGATGGAGATGACCCTCCTTCGGCCAACAAAGGAAAGGAGACCGGCGGAGAAGAGACAAGTGGCGCTAGTTCCACACAGATCGAGAATGGAGATCCGTTGTTTTTGGCAAGCTCCAAAAACCCGAGTCTGGCCCTAGCCAACAAGTATGACAGAGGCCCTGGTTTTCCCCGATGGAAACACCAGGTTGAGATCGCCTTGGGGTCAAAGAACAAGCTCAGTTTTGTCGATGGTACCTTCCCAAAGCCTCAAGAAGATGATTCGCTTGCAAAAGCCTGGACCCGATGTGATAATATGGTGAGATCTTGGATATTAATGAGCTTGGAGAAAAGGGTCGCAGACACTGTCCTCTTCAGATCATCAGCGGCTAAAATTTGGGAAGACCTCTGTGCTCGGTATGGGCAAGTCGACGTGACACATATGTTTGATTTGGAGAGAAGACTTGCCAACACTTTACAAGGAACCGAAAGCATTGGGGATTACTTTGCCAGATTGAGGGGGCTGTGGGATGAGATTGACGACACAACGATCCTACCAACTTGTGCTTGCCGACAGACGATGCCTTCAAAGGTTACATCAAGAAGCAGCGGCTGATTAAGTTCCTAATGGGGCTCATGAGAAATATTCGGCGGCTAGGGAAAACATTCTCATGATCTCTCCTCTACCAACAACAGAACAAGCTTTTTCGATTCTGATTCAACAGGAGAGGCAAAAACCCTAGCTGCTTCACCAAGCACCGATTTAGATGTGCCTGCTGCGTTTTCGGCATCCCAAGGGAGGAGGAATTTCGGTCGAGGCCAGACTAATGGAAATAGGAGAATCCTGCAGTGCACCTACTGCAACAAAACTGGGCATACAGAGGAAAGATGCTTCCAGAAAAATGGTTTCCCACCAGGGTGGCGAGGCTCAAGGGAAAAGAAGCACCAAGCCAACAATACCACCGATCAGAAAGGTGAGGAGTGCAAAGATCCACTTGGAGGAAGACTAACCACGGAGCAAATTAACCCCTACTTAGCTACATTAGTAAGTCTCAAGCTGGAGCAAAGGAGTCACAGAGCAACTCTGAATCCCACTGTGGATTTGTTGGTAAGTTTTTCTTATCCGAATCAGATTAGCTTAAGTTTCAGTATGCATAAGATCTTGAATGTTGCGGATAACCCTAATTATATGATGAGTGACTGGATTATAGATAATGGCACATCTGATCATATGTGTGGTAATTTATCTTTGTTTCATGATATTGTCTGGTTGAATAGAGCCCATACTGTAGGTATGCCTGATGGGCACCCACAAATGGTTAGATTAATAGGAAAGGTTAAGGTTAATGAGACAATTACCCTTAGAGATGTTCTCTTTGTTCCCAGTTTTAGGTTTGGATTAATATCTGTTAGTAAACTGTCTGGTCAAATGAATGCTAAGATAAGCTTTAATTCAACATTTTGCATTTACCAGGATTGTGAGACCAAGAAGGAAGTGGTGATTGGTCGGGTACATAGAGGGTTATATGTTCTTAACACGCAATTTGATAGAAAAAACAGGAATAGTTTTGGGTTGCAAGCTGCTGAAAGAAATTTTGATGAGTCTCTGTATGAGTGTAAAGAATCTGAAGGCCTATGGCATCGTAGATTAGGTCACCTCCCAAGGGAGAAAATGTCAAAATTAGGATTACTCAAGCAGTCTGATTTACAGAAAAACTTTCTTTGTGAGCCTTGTAATAGGGCTAAGAGCCACAGATTGTCTTTCCCTTCAAGTTCCATAAAATCTAAGGATCTGTTTGAGCTAATACATGTTGACACTTGGGGGCCCTATAACCTAAAGACTCATGATAATTTTTCTTATTTTCTGACCATAGTTGATGATAAAAGTCGTGCTACTTGGGTACATTTATGCAAACAAATCTGATTGTTTGATCTTATTGTCAATTTCATTAATATGGTGGAAAACAGTTTGATAAGAAGGTTAAGTGTGTCCGATCAGATAATGCATATGAGTTGGGAAGTGGGACTGTTGGCTCTAACTATTTTAAACTTAGAGGGATTAAACATCAAACTACTTGCTCTCACACACCACAACAAAAATGGTGTTGTTGAGAGGAAGCGTATACATATTTTGGAAACTGCAAGAGCTCTCATGTTCCATTCTTTTCTGCCTAAGAAATTTTAGGGAGAAAGTATTCTGACTTCAACTTATTTAATCAATAGGATGCCCTCTTTCTGTAGAAAATAAAACCCCTTTTGAAATATATATGATAAAGAAACCTGATTATTCTGACCTCAACAGTTTGGATGTCTCTGTTTTGCTAATGTTAACAAAAAAAATTTGACAAGTTTTCCTCTCGATCTGTAAAATGTGTTTTCCTTGGTTATGGGCATAACAAGAAAGGATATAAGCTTTATGATATGGATAATGATCAAATTATTTACAATAGAGATGTTATTTTCCATGAAACAATTTATCCTTTCAGAAGTGGTCAAATTGTTATTTTTGATAATATACATACAATAGAACACCAAGAAACTTAGGAAACAATTTTGAGGATGATCCTTTTTCCATTATTATTACTAACCAAAATGAAACAAGTGGGAGCCAAAGGAGGCAGGATCTTTCCATAGAGGAGAAGAAGACAGAGAAGTTGAGTGTACAGAAGGTGATGAGGCTGACATACAAGTGAGTCAAGAGGATTCATAGATTCGGGAGCCAGAATCATCTCCATCAGAATCCACAGAAGTCGAAGGTCAAATCCCCAAAAGATCTGAGAGAACAAGAAGCATGCCCATGCGCTTAAATGACTACATAATTGGGTCTACAAGTGTGAAAAAAGATAAGTCCACTGATCCTCTGCATTTTGATTACTTTTCTCAAATTCTGTTTGATAGAGTTGCTACTATGAATTCTGTTGCAAGTTATTGCATGATTAGTGATGATTTAGGCGGGTGCAGTCTGCTTGATAATACTAGCATTATTGACAGTAGCAAGTTAGCTCAAACTGTAGGATTATTATTGAAGGGAACAGTGGACATAATTGTTTTCATACTGGTTTAATTAATGTATCTGAACCTGATTGCTATGAAGAGGCTGTTAAGGACAATATATGGAGAAAAGCTATGGAGGATGAGTTTACTGCCCTCGACAGAAATATACATGGGATCTGGTTGACCCACCTCGTGGTGTTAAGCCTGTTAAATGCAAGTGGGTTTTAAGATAAAGATTAAGGCTGATGGTAGCATTGAGAGGTTTAAGGCTAGGTTAGTGGCTAAGGGTTTCACGCAGAGATTTGGTATAGATTACTTAGAAACTTTTTCTCCTGTTGTTAAATTCACAACAATAAAGGCTTTAATCATCATAGCAACCAAAAGAAACTGGATAATTAGTCAACTAGATATTAATAACGTCTTCTTGCATGGTGACTTAGAGGAAAATGTTTACATGCAGATTCCTCAAGGTCATATGCAGGAAGGATTAGGGAAGATTTGCAAACTCAATAAGTCTCTTTATGGGCTTAAATAGGCCTCTAGGCTGTGGCATCAGAAATTGAGTGTTTTTTCTCAAATCTTATGGTTTTATTCAGTCCTAAATGATTATTCTTTGTTTACTTGTTCTAGAAGGAATAAAGTCTGCTACTTGGTTGTCTATGTGGATGACATTCTTGTTACAGGGAGCGATTCTGAGTTAATTGAATCTGTTAAAAGGGGCTTGAATAAGAAATTCAGAATTAAAGACTTAGGTAGGCTTAACTTTTTTTTTTGGGTATGCAGTTTTCTGCATACACAGATGGTATTATTCTCACACAGAAAAGGTATTGTGAAGACTTATTAGCTGAGTTTGATTCTGATAACTTGAGATCTGCTGTTGGTCCTTTGGATACTAATATTAAGCTATTAGGAGATGAAGGGAAACCTCTAGATAATCCTCTTCTATATAGAAGATTGGTAGGCAAACTTAGTTATTTAACCCATAGCAGACCAGATCTTAGCTTCACGATTCAGGTTTTAAGTCAGTTTCTTGGTGCTCCTACAGATTTGCATTTTCAGGCTGCTCTTCAATGTTTTAAGGTATGTTAAAGGCACGCAGAATTATGGTTTGTTCTCTAATTCGAGGGATGACTTCACTCTAAGTCTCTAACTGCCTTTTGTGATTCGGATTGGGCAGGCTGTCCAAATACAAGGAGATCCATCAGTGGGTATTTCGTCCAACTAGGAGGTTGCCCTTTATCTTGGAAGTCCAAGAAACAAACTACAGTGGCTCTCTCCTCTGCAGAGGCAGAGTACCGGGCAATGAGGAATGTGATGGCAGAGCTCAGTTGGATCGCGAGGCTGCTCCATGAGCTGGGAGTGGACAGCATTCTTCCAGTACCGGTCAAGAGTGACAGCCAGGCGCGATTTATATCGCTAGAAACCCAGTTCTGCATGAGAGGACCAAGCACATCGAGCTTGACGTGCATTTCGTAAGACAGAAGTTGCAGGAAGGGATGATGGTGGTTGAATTCGTCAGCTCCAAGGACCAAGTTGCAGATGTCTTGACGAAGTTGCTTCCTGGACGTGCGTATCCGGTTCAGATGAGGAAGATGGGTTTGGTTTTGGACTGACATTGTCTGGGATGTTTTCAGTGTAGACTTGCAAACTTGTTAAGGCTGTCCCTTCTCAAGTTTGAGGGGGGGGTGTTGAGTTTCAGGTTGTAAGTTGTAATTTCCTTAAGTGTTGTGTTTTTGATGTTTAGTTATTTGAGTTGTGGTTTAGTGAAACGGTGCGTATTGTGTAATGGGCAGTAGCGTTTGGGTTATTAGGGTTTTAGCTGGTTACTGTATCGGGTTGTCTTCACCTTCTGGATTCTGTACTGAGAGAGAGACTTCTCCTCTCTCAGTCTTCTCTGTTGGTTTTTGTTCTTAATTGAATGAGAAGCATTCCACGTGAGTTCTGAGATTTTTTCTATAAGCAATTGTCCAACAACTTAGCCCCTAACATCAGGATATGAGTAGTGATGTAAATGATTTATAAGGACACATATATGTAGACTATAACAAGAAGACCTTCCACTTTTAGGCACAAGTGAGGACAAAGGGCTAAAGCTGGCTAATTTTAAGCTTGAATGACTTGGAAGCTAGGTTGTTGGTCAGATACTCATATGGGATATTACATTGAACAAAAGATGAAGTGAGATCAGCATATCAACATGGCAGACAAAAAGAAAAAGAAAATGTGACTTTTTGGAAGCTAAAACATAAATTATGGATGAAGAAGGTATTTTCTAGGTGATGTTTTATTGTTGATGGTTTCGGTTATATATCTCAACATGTTTGACACACTTGTCTAATTTGCACTTATAGTTTCTAATCAATACTCTTTCTTTTTGTTTAAGGATTTCGAGAAAGTAATTGCAGACCAGTACATAGAGAAGAACATAGTTGAGATTATTGAGTAGTGGGCAAAGTACGTCTCTGTGAGTCTAGTTTAATTTGATTGATTTTGATTTACTAGCTAGCTAGTTGCAATTACAATTGTAGTTGGAATGAAAGTGGAAGTGTGCACTCCATTTGTAATGTAGTGGTGGTGTTGGGGTGAAATGGTATGATTGCGGTATGTTGAACTTTGAAGAATAATGTGTTGGTTATTTGTATGATTTACATTATTGTTATATTGTCATTGCAGTGTGGTGGTAGCTTTGTTGAATTACTATACAAGTTTTGTTGAACAAATGTGGTGCACTTATAAGCCAAAATGGAAAAAACACATATTTTGACTGTTTCCTAGTAAGTTGTTCTGTCATAAACCAGACCTTACGGGAATTTTATGACCCTAGAGCATACCTTGTAAGGTTGGACACCTACTTTGGCGGTTCCCTAGTAATGATCGCCGAAATAAGTGTTTTTTTTGTTTCCGTCAGGTACCTATTTCGGTGGTTCTTGATAACAACCGTCGAAATAGATTTAACCTATTTCAGCGGTTGTTAAACCACTGAAAGAGGGTCACACGCTATCTCGGTGGCACCCATTTGGTGGTTATGAATCGTCAAAATAGGTGGCTTCGAATTACCGAAATAAACTATTTTTCTACTACTGAGAAAGCACCCAGAAGCTTGGAAGCCAATCACAATCTGAATCAAAGTTGAAGGAAGAGCTTGGAATTTCTGACGAAGGAAGGCGACACAATTTAGATCTTAAACCATGTAAGAGCCCATTTAACCTTAAACCTAAGGCCTTTTCTGCCTCCCCACTTGTTCTCACAAGTAAACTAGGTTATAATCTACCAACCTTTTTTTGTGTTCTTTGAGCTTTAATCATTGTTTTGCTTTTTCTCTTTCTATCTCTCGTCAATACTTCAACTTTAAGTCACCAACAAGCTTAGAATAGGACATAAACATAAAAAAGCCTTTCAAATTTTTTTAATTAAAACCCTTACTACAACTTGGTCTGGTTGTGGTCCGGGTACTCGGACACTTGGTTACTAGACTAATATTGGCTTGAAGTACCCGAACACCTACTGGACCAGACAGATTCAACAAACATAAAACTAATGCAAGTCTGTGGTCCAGGGTCACATACCAATACAATTTTCAAAAATTCATTATTTTATGTATCTAAGTAATTTGAAAATATTGGTCTGGGTTCACAAACACTACCGGTCCGAGACCATTCATGGACACTTAAAAATCTTTTATCTAATAAAGTCACTTTTATGTCGTGTTAAAATCTAGTGGTTAGTGGTCTCGGTCCTATGGTTCGTGGTCTCGGACCTATGGCCGAGGTCATGTATACAA
The DNA here is from genome assembly GCA_023374045.1 of Limonium bicolor. Taxonomy (NCBI): domain Eukaryota; kingdom Viridiplantae; phylum Streptophyta; class Magnoliopsida; order Caryophyllales; family Plumbaginaceae; genus Limonium; species Limonium bicolor. Next base: position 281,193,796 of record CM041781.1, read on the forward strand.
GCTAAAATCAACCAAATTTTAAAACTTTAAACTCTAATATGACTTAAGTAATTTCCAACTTTTTTAACTGTCTGAATCAGATAAAACTTGCAAAAGGTTGAAGCTACTTTTCTTTGAAAGGAAAATCAACTTAAAACTTACCTTAAGGAACAATAGTAAAGAAAAAGGAGCTTTGAGTACCGATTTTGAACTGTATTCCTAAATGTGCTAGGACCCGTTTCTAGGTTTTTGGTCCGACTTTTAACCTAGGTTGTTAAGCCAAGTTATCAAACTGAATCCTTTACTCTTTAAGTTAGCTAACACGAACCTATTAAGAGCCTCCATCAAGTTTTAACCTATTAAACAAGAAGTGTTAAAGATTTGAGTCTGGTGGGCATAGCATACTTTTAAGGTTCAAATACTTTAGAATAGACATCACAAAGATCATACACAATCGACATGGCCCATATAGGGCCCTTCGGAGCTTCGGAACACGAGGGAGATGGAACAATAACATGCACAACTTTTTGACCATTTCATATCCCACTTGCTAAATCAAGTGTAATGTATCAATGATTATTCACCCGGGTATAGGAGGACATGATGCAATGTTGATGGTGGCTTTCAATATATTCGTGTGTTCCGGCCTCATATTACCTTTGTAGCAAAATATATCTCATTGTGGCCAATTGCTAATTTTTTTAACGCAATTACTTGGCTACATGTAACTGTAGCTAGGTAGCTACATCAGAGAGGGGGGAGTAGCGTGCGAATGGCGCGTGGATATGCTTATTTTTTTTTAATTACTTTGCGCAGCAGTGTTTTTTTTTAATTTTTTCTTTTTTTTTACTTAATCATAAAAACTTTAAATTGTTATAACTTTTAACATATAAGTCCAAAATAAAAAAAATTATATCATTATTCATCTAAATTCGATTACTTCAAAATAAGACCAGTCATGGTATGTTTTGACAACTTTTTAAAAAAATTATTTTTACATGTATACCATGATATTTTAATGTGCGGATGTATGTACATATTTTAATGTGAGAATGTACATGTTTTAATGTGACGATGTACATGTTTAAATGTGAGAATGTACATGTTTCTTAATGAACATCTGTACATGTTTGTATGGTCATATGTACATGTTTGTATGATCATATGTACAAGTTTTCTCCCTTATATGTACATATTTAATATAAGGATGTACATATTTAATAATTCGTACAAATTTATGTGACCATCTGTATGTTTTTAATGTAATGATGTACATGTTTTTATGTGTGGATGTACATGTTTTAATGAACATTTGTACAAGTTTGTATGACCAATTGTACAAGTTTTCTTGACCAACTGTACAAGTTTTCTTTTATGTTCTGTACACTATACATGTAAAAATAATTTTTTTAAAAAAGTTGTCAAAATATATCCATGACTGGTCTTGTTTTGAAGAGCTTGAATTTAGATGAACAATGATATAATTTCTTTTCATTTTAGACTTATATATTAAAAATTACAATAATTTAATGTTTTTATAATAAAAAAGAAAAAAAATTAAAAAAAAACAAAAACACCGATGTGTGAAAAAAAAAACAAAAAAGACGGCATGCGTGGCTACACCCAGCTGTAGCCAAGACCTGCCGTTTTTTTAATAATTTGGACTTAGAGCGATTTTATTTATTGATACATTCATTCTATACGCGGGCTTGGCTGGCAACCCTAATGACACTTTGGTGCTACTGCCTTCCTGGTTGTTTTATTCTATAATGAAACTCATTTGGATTGATTGTCACTTTGAACATGAACTAGAGCAACATGATCTTTTATGGGTCACACACGACTTTGATGATTAATAGGCATATGTTTTTACAAAATGTCTCTCGGCTACTAATTGCATGATAAAGTTATATTGTATCATATTATATGAATCTATCTAATTTTAATGTATGTATCTATTGTATAATTTTTGCTATGAATATTAGCAGCTACCCATAAAATCAATCTCAGCCTATAATTATTAAAGGCTGGATCTTATAGTTTAAAACTGTTTGAAAATTCTTTAAACTATATATAAGAAATACATTAGTAAATGGACTTGATAGTAGGTTAACTTATAATTAGAAAGATTTATCGGTATAAGATGTGGGGGTGGGGGGAGTTGTCATCCTATACATCCATTTTCTTGGCTACACTTATGCATAGTCAGTTACCTATAGACAGGTTTTTTTTTATCAAGAAAGTAACGTGACATTTCACTTAGGTAAAACATTTACTTATTCTATTTTTATGATTACCTGATATCAAATACTTATGTACCCAAAATAATTGAATAAAAATTAGGGAAAATTACATCCCTCACCCATGGTGTTTGGTGAAATTACACACCTCACCCACGAGGTTTCAAAATTACTTTCCTCACCCATATGGTTTCTCCCGTTTTTCATCCAACAATTTTTCTATTTTTTGTTCAACTTAAAAGATGCTTAAATGTTCTTCAAAATTGATGAAACTTTATATAGATGATACTAAAGTGTTATATTTTGGTCCAATACCAAATCCAAAGTTTTTAAAGCTTACATAAGACATGTGGGACCCAATGAAAACACGTTCACATGTCACATATTTCATTGGGTCCCACGTATCACATATGAATTTAAAAAAATTATATTTCACGCTGGACCAAAATATAACACTTTAGCGTCGTCCATTTTAAGTTTCATCAACTTTGGACAACATTTAAGCAACTTTTAAGTTGAACAAACAACAGAAAAGTTGCTAGATGTAAAACGGGGAAACCATATGAATGGAGAAAGTAATTTTTAAAACCTCATGGGTGAGTTGTGTAATTTCGTTAAATGTAAATGACTGAGGATATAATTTTCCCAAAAAGTTATACAGGCAAAGAAAGCCTCTTTATTGTTTTGGTATTTGTCGAGTTGTTTATATTTCGAGTGTTTAAAGCTTATAAATTTGTATTGACAAATTTATGACATATTTGGTATATATATATATATTTTGTATCAATGTGGTTTTCACATGGATCTCACACGAGTCTCATGTAGGTCATGTATATACAATCATAAATATGACGTGGCGAAAAGAGTCTTTGATAGCCCCTTCATTGTGCTAATCACCGGGCATTGGAATCCAATGGACGTTGGGGGTGTCAGCCCCTTCAATAAGCCGTAATATAAAGATCTCGGCTGGGTTTTGCAGTCAGTATTCTAGTTTTTGCAGTCATTTTAATAAAATTGCAGTCATTTTTTTAAAATTTGCAGTCATCAAATACAGTTAATATTTTAGAATACGCAGTCGCAAAAAAAAATGACTATATATATCCCAACTCCCAATCTCTCTCCTCTCATTTCTATTTCGCAAAAAAAAAATCAGATTCCAAAACCTCTAACCTCTCGTTCGCCCAACTTCCGTTTGAAGCACTTAAGGTAACTGTTTACCCTCGTATTTCATTGTATTATGCTGTTGTATGATTAGGTATAGTTTTGAAGATGATTTAGATCAAATTTAACTCAAATCAAGCTTAAATTTGCAAAAAGGAAAAAAAAACGAATTCTTCAGTCCGTAAAACGGACCGTAACAAACAGGTCCGTTTTACGGACTGAAGAATGTAGTCCGTTTTTACGGACTGAAGCATTTAGTCCGTTTTACGGACTTCTTTAAAGGGTTCCGAAAAACGGACTCCTACGAATCGTCCGTTTTATGGACTAATCTTTCCCGTCCGTTTCGGACCGTATACCTGATAGTCCGTTACGGACTGTATTATCTGTGTCTGTTACGGACGTAATGTACGTAGGTCCGTTACGGACTATATATATATATATATTTGGTTACTGACTCTATTTGTTTTACAGATGAACCGCAAGGACAAACAAAAAGCGACAGTAGATTGTTCCTCTAGCGTTCCTAAGAGGAAGAAGGTCACAAGATTTGCTCGGGAGCAATGGAAATGGAGAGGCGGTCCAAGCGCGTTGCAGACCGACCATCGGCATCACAGTCACTTGCTGCCTCATCTCCTGCTGTTGGCACTTCTGGTCTATTCCCTGCTGATCAGCAGCCATCGTCACCGAGGAGGCGATTCGCATCTGATCATGACGATAGCGATGATGACGATGACGATGATGATGATGATGATGATGTGGACCAGCAGACGGCCGGAGATCAGTTAGTCCTTGCTGCCGGTGGGGGTGCGACATCAGCTGGTGGTCAGATACCCACCGATTGGTTCATCACTCCGGAGTCCGTTCCGATTCCTGGTGGTCCTTCTGATGCTAGTCTGCTACGCAGCTTTGGTGGACATGTGGCGTTGGATGTGTGGCGAGGAGTGGATGTATCTCTAACATTTGTTTTAAATATATTTTTTTATGTTAACTGTAGTTTCTGGACTTATAAAATCGATATATCTCTAGGAGCGTGGTTGTTTGTCATTTATCACTAGAGGCCCTTTACTGGAGAAGTGGCATATTGACCTCTTTAACCATGAGAGGGCTAAGGAGGTAGTGAGAGATAGTGGGCTAGCACATCTGCACGACTGCTCCCATGGATATTTTGATATGGCGCTGATATCTGCTTTCGTGGAGAGGTGGCAGCCGGACCCAACACCTTCCACCTACCTTTTGGTGAGATGACGATCACTTACATGACGTCTATCACATCATGGGCATTTCGATTCAGGGGAGAGCAGTTGCTTTTGAGGCCCCCGAGGAGTTACGTGGAGGTGCAGCGCCACCAGAGCTGACATTGGATTGTGCGCTAGCTGCACTTGCTGAGGTTGTAGGCCTTCCTTCCGTCGGTATGGTGAAGGAGCAGAGGTGGTATTACAAGGGTAGCGTCCCCTACAGTAAGATTAGGGATTGGTGTGGCCACGTAGATGCCACTTACGCTAGCGAGGCTCGTGGCTATCTCTACTACTTGATCGCTTGCACATTGTTCCCCGACAAGGGGAATGATAGGATACGCCCATACACCTGCTGGCCCCTACAGGACATTGACTCTATCTCAGACTATGCGTGGGGTGCTGCTACACTGGCCTACCTCTACAGACAGCTTGGTGTATCTTCTCGTGCTGAGGCGAGGACCATCGCTGGGTGTCTTACCCTATTGCAGGTATAAATAGTACTATAAATTATCCTGATAATTTTCTTCCCGCATTACAATTGTCAAAATAGGGTTATGATATTTTAAATGTTACAGTGCTGGATCTATGAGTACTTCCCAGGTATTTGCCGTCGTCTGATGGTGAATACCGCCTCACCTGTCCCATCTGCTGCGAGGTTCGTGAAGATTGAGGGTCGACATAGTTCAGACAACAGCTGAAATACCCGGGAATTTGAGGTTAGGAGTACGATAATATATAGTCAGAATAATAAGTCCGAATTAGTAATATAGTGGCCCAGGGAAACTAACGATACTCCTATATTAATTATTTCCTCTTCCTAGAACTTTCCTCTCCACATTTATTTTAAATACATAGAGTTCTAATTCAAATTGACTTTCTCTTTGTACTTAATTAATTTCTAGAATTCAAATCTGAGTTTACTTCCTATTAGTAATTATCTCTGTTTATAGAGTTCAAATCCCATTTGACTTCTTCAAATTAATTTATATATATTTGTTATTAGTATTCTAGAACTCTCTCTAACGCAATTATAATTCCCTTGTATTATTACTTTACTTTATTTAATTTATTTCAATCTCCTTCCTACTTCCAAGTAAATGTTTATTAATTATCTTCCTAGATTTTCTATTCCATCCTTATCTTGTTACAACGATCTACTTTCTCAACAATATTCAAACTAGGAAACTATTTCTGAATTTCTAAAAGAATGTTGTTAGAGATTTTATTTTCCTTCCTGATGTTCCTCAACGTTATGTTGTTGTATAGGTTCCCTAAAAACAAATTACAATGTTAAGTATTTATTTTGATTTCCTTTTCTGAGTTATTTGTATTTCGTATTTATTTAACTCTTTTGTTTTAAGATAGTAATCATTAACTTGTTTAACAATATCGATTTCCCTTATTTCCTATAATTTACTTATTTATATAACAACCTTCCCCACTACGGTCTACCTTCATCACGACGCTTCTACGCTTCTGCTCTACCAAAAACTTATTCACGTATCTTCTTCCTTGAGTTCTTATAATTCGCGTTCTCAATTCTACCTTCGGCGTTCTTCACTCTACCCTTGCTGGATCGTTTCCCTTGGTGCCAATTAGGAGCTTTGTTGGGTAATGTATTCTACTTAGTTACTTAGTTATCTATTCATGGCTTGACGAATTCTGATTGTTAATTTTGGTTACCTAGACGTCGATATCGTTGACGAGTGCTATCAATAGTCCGGAGCAGTTGGGTTCTTGAGGGATTTGGTTGTTCCAGGTAAATTCTATGCTCAATGGTTTTGATTGTGGTTTTGCGAAATATTGGAAAAGGGTTCGTTGTGTTTATCTCGGTTGTGGTTTGGAGATTTGGGATTATTCCCCACGTTTTGGAATTGAGGAATTGGATTGAGATTGTGGTGTTCAATTGTGGTTTTGGGAGTCTTTCACAGGTTGTATTCTGTTGTTTGGGAGCCCATAGGTGCTCCCCATTATTGATATTATTTGCGCTGCACACATTGTTGCAGTTAAGCTCTATGATCTACTCTATGTTACTGCTGTTTCATAGGGGGTGTGCACACTTAAGGACTTAGGGTGAGGTGGTTGTTTGACGGTCCCATAGGTGACTGTCCTGGAATTGTTGTTTGGGGTCCCACAGGTGACCCCGTGTTCGGAATTGTGGTTATTACTCCCTGTTGAAAGCTCCCTACTGCAGTTCGGTATTGTTATGTTTTTCTGGAAAATTCACTAACTATTCAGTAAACCCTCTCATCTGATTGTTAAAGGCAATGGTGTTCTAAAATGTATTTTACAGCTTGAGGTGGAATTTACTCAGTTTTTCTGATTTGTGCGATCCTTTCTGTGTTTTGTCTATGTTTTATGATCGCAGGTATGGATGACTAGCTGAGGGGATCGGGACCGCGAATCACATAGTTTAGGACCACGTAATAATAAGGCGATATCTTGAATTTCAATGTTTTAGAGATGTTGTTATGTTCTCAAGGTTTTTATACATTGACGTTATTTTGTTTCCGCGTAATTTGAAAGTTAACTTTGGTTTTAATGTTGTTTAGTTCATCAGCCTGAGCACCCATGGGTATTGGGTGTGGCGGTAATGCCCTGGATATTTTGAGATCCGCTGCTATATTGAAGGTTATGTGCATTTGAGTTTTGGTTAACTAAGTCAATTGCTCTTTGAATCAGTTTTATCAAGTTTGTATTGAGTTTTATTAGTGACTTCTTCTGCTCGAGAGATTCTCTTGTTGTATTTATGTTTTGCATAAGTATTTCTAACAGTTTTTGGGTTCTATTTCTGTATTTAAAACTGCACTTAAGGACCTGTCCGAACGTCCGTCCGGACATCAATGTTCGGACAGGCCCCGAATGTTTTAGAAGCTCTCTGTTTTGGTGTGTCCGAACTTTGGTCCGAACATTGATGTTCGGACACGCCACGTTAAATTTCTCGGACTTTTTAAACTCACTTGTGTCCGAACTTCCAAGTCCGGACACAAGTTCGGACGCCTTTGGTTTTCAGACCTTTTAACTCTCGACTTGTGTCCGAACATCCATGTCCGGACACAAGTTCGGACGGATGGATTTTCACAGTTTAACTATCTCGGCTTGTGTCCGAACTTCCCATGTCCGGACACAAGTTCGGACCAAGCTTGTTTTGCACCTTTAGGGCTCGTTTGGAGTCCGTTTTCGAAGCCGTTTTCACCGTTAGCTTTGTTATTTTATTTCCTATGTTTTAAGGCAAAATCCAGGGTGTTACAAGGTGGTATCAGAGCTTTGTTTTCGAAATAAGATAAAACTTGAGTAACCGGATTAAAATTTGGGGGACAAGCCGTTTGGGGAAGTTATGATGGATCACGTGTATGTTGTGAGCTGTTGAGTTATATTGGATACCTTGGTGTGATAATTGAAGGTTATACAGGGATTATTGTGTACTAACCAATTGTTGGAATTGTATCATACTTGTTACATGTATTATTGTTATATCTGTATTATCTACCCGTGGGTTAGGGTAGTGAGATTGTAGTATATTTGGGAAGGGATTGTTATAGGGGATTTAAAAGCCTTGAAATTCTTGACTCATAATCAGGAGTCCACCTTGAGTAGGGTAGACTGGCAGACCGATTGAATTTCCCCTACAACACCAGAAGTAGAAGCGGGAGGACTACCATGGCAGCCAACGACCCAATGAGACAGCTTCAGGAGCTCGCTTTGAACCTGGGCCAGATTGTGCAACGCCAAGCCCAGCGAGACAATGTGCCAGAAGACTACACGAAGAGAATGCCCACTTGAAGCCAACTGCATTCAAGGGGGAGGAGGACCCAGTACTGCTGGAGGATTGGCTGCGTGAGTTTGACAAGATCTTCGAGGCGGTCAACTGCCCTGCTAATAGAAGAGTCAACGCGCTGTGTACTACTTCAAGAGCGAGGCGGACATCTGGTGGTCTGCCAACAAGGATGCTCTTTTGGCGGGACCTGACTTTGGATGGGAGGCACTGAAGGAGGCCATGCGAAGGCGATTCTACCCTGAGCATGTCCGGATGCAGAAATACCTGGAGTTCTCGGAGCTCAAACAGCAGGCCCGGAGTGTGAAGGAGTACCACTCCAAGTTCCTAGAGCTGGCAAGGTTCGCGCCGACGATGGTCCCTGATGAGGCGTCGAAGGTGCAGAGATTTGTGGGAGGACTCAACTGGAGTCTCCAGGAGGCTTTGAGCGTGCTGACGATACCCACCCTCCAGGACGCATATGGAAAGGCTGCTAACCTGTATAGGGTGCAAGAAGAGAGGGAGGTACAGGCGGGTCAGAAAAGGAAGATGGAGGACGGGGAAGAGACTCGGAGTCGAGACGACCGACATCAGAGGCCACACCAGGACAAGAGGTGGAGGCCTAACTCAGGTGATGGGAGGAGGTTCGATGTGAACCAGAGGAATGACCAGAGGCGGAATGATAGGCCCCAGGGGCAGGCCCAGAGAGCAGAGAACGGGCATAGCAGGCACTTCCACTGCAGGAGATGCCACAAGGATCACCCGGGGAAGGACTGTGAAGGGAACCTGGTGGCGTGCTACCGGTGTGGCAGGAAGGGCCACAGAGCTTTTGAGTGCTTCCAGGATCCTCAGGGAGGCATTCAGCAGAGAGGGAATGGCGGAGACCGGACCTACAGACCAGCAGACCCCCAGTCTCGAGGTAGAGACCAGCATCAGGCCCAGAATCAGCGAGGGGATGCTCCCCAGCGTGGCAATGGCGGGGGTGGAAACGGAGGTAACCGAGGTCCAGGGGAGAACCGAGACAACAGCAGAGCTCCGGGGAGGATTAATGTTATGAGTCGGGCCGAGGCAGAGGCTGAAGCAGAAGTGTTAGCAGGTACCTTTTCTGTTCATGGTACTTCAGCTCGTGTTTTGTTCGATACTGGAGCTTCATATTCTTTCATTTCTGAGAAATTTGCTAAGAAATTGGGGCTAGAAACTTGTAAGACTTCTACCATAGCAGTATCTATACCCTCGGGGCAGGTTATTTCTTGTAATCATGTATTGAGGGATGTGGGGGTAGACATAAAAGGGGAAACTTTTGTAACTGACCTGATCCAGTTCGTCCTCCCCGACTTCGACATTATTTTGGGGATGGACTGGCTAAGCAAGTATAAAGGGAAGATCGACTGTGGAGAGCAGAAGATCATTCTGAGAGGACCAGCGGGCCGAAGAGTCTCCTACAGTAGCGTGGAGAAGAAAACCGGGAGTAAAGATAGTCTCAGCATGTCAATTCTCTCCCAAGTGAAGAAGGGACAGCAGGCATACCTCTGCCATGTCCAGGATTTGAACCGAGCGCCGAGCCCATTAGAAGAGATTCGGGTGGTGAATGAGTTCCCTGACGTCTTTCCAGATGAGATTCCTGGTATGCCGCCAGACAGGGAGGTGGAGTTCAGCGTCGACCTTGTGCCAGGAGCAGCGCCCATCTCCAAGGCCCCATACCGTATGGCGCCATCAGAGTTGAAGGAACTGAAAGTCCAATTGGAGGAGTTACTAGAGAAGGGATACATCCGCCCGAGTGTATCGCCATGGGGAGCTCCTGTCTTGTTTGTAAAGAAGAAGGACGGGAGCATGAGGCTGTGCATAGACTACCGGGAGCTGAACCAGATCACTGTGAAGAACCGGTATCCCTTGCCCAGAATCGACGACCTCTTCGACCAACTTCAGGGTGCAGGAGTCTTCTCTAAGATAGACCTGAGGTCGGGATATCACCAGTTACGGTTGCAGAGAAGGATATCCCGAAGACGGCCTTCAGGACCAGATATGGGCATTTTGAGTTTCTGGTGATGCCCTTTGGTTTGACGAACGCGCCGGCAGTCTTTATGGACCTCATGAACCGGATCTTCAATCCCTATCTAGACCGGTTTGTGGTGGTATTTATAGACGATATCCTCATCTACTCCAGGGATGAGGAAGAGCACGAGGAGCACCTGAGATCAGTCTTACAGATTTTGAGAGAGCAGCAGCTTTACGCCAAGCTAACTAAGTGTGACTTTTGGTTGGACCGAGTGGCATTCCTAGGCCACATCGTCACCAAGGACGGAATCTCAGTGGATCCGGCCAAGATCCAAGCGGTGAAAGAGTGGCCAGAACCGAGCAATCTGACGGAGGTTCGCAGTTTCTTGGGTCTAGCGGGGTACTACAGACGTTTTGTGAAGGATTTCTCAAAGATAGCTAGACCCCTCACAAACCTCATGAAGAAAGTAACCAAGTTTCAGTGGGATGATGACTGTGAGAAGGCGTTTCAGACGTTGAAGGAAAGGTTGACCACAGCCCCAGTGTTGACTTTGCCTTCGGGGACAGACGGATTCGAGGTTTTCAGCGATGCTTCCAAGTATGGCTTGGGGTGTGTCTTGATGCAGCATGGGAAAGTCATAGCCTACGCATCGAGACAGCTGAAGGAGTACGAGACCAGATACCCGACGCACGACCTAGAGCTTGCAGCAGTAGTCTTCGCCCTGAAGATTTGGAGGCACTACTTGTATGGAGTTTCCTGCAAGATCTACACCGACCACAAAAGCCTCAAGTACATCTTCACTCAGAAGGAACTAAATATGAGGCAGAGGAGATGGTTGGAACTGATCAAGGACTATGATTTGGAGATCTTATATCATGAGGGGAAGTCTAACCTAGTGGCCGATGCTCTGAGTAGGAAGAAAAGTCATTCTGTGAATTCGATGTGGGTTCTTCCAGACGAGCTAGTTCGTGACTTTGAGAAGCTGAACTTGGAAGTGATGGAGGCGGGAGGAGTAGAGCGTGAGGTGAGGTTGTACCATATGAGTGTCTCTTCCGACATTTATGGGGAGATACTCAAGGGACAGCCGGGTGATGCGAAGTTGGAGCGCATCAAGGAGAAGATGAAGGAAGGGAAAGCTGAAGGGTTTGAGACCCACAGTGACGGCAGTCTGAGGTTTAGAGGCCGATGGTGTGTACCTCAGGGGTGCGTGGAGGTAAAGGAGAGACTGATGAGGGAGGCTCATAATACTCCCTATTCAGTTCATCCTGGTGGTGATAAGTTGTATAAGGACCTAAAGAAGATGTTTTGGTGGCCTAAGATGAAGAGGGAAGTTGCAGAGTTTGTGTCGAGATGCCTTACCTGCCAGAAGGTCAAATTCGAGCACAAGAGGACGGGAGGTTTATTGCAGCCGTTGGAGGTCCCAAAGTGGAAGTGGGACTCCATTTCCATGGACTTTGTGATGGGTTTACCACCGGCGAAGGGAGGAGTTAATCAGATTTGGGTAATAGTGGACCGACTCACTAAATCTGCACGGTTTATACCCATGAAGAAGACGTGGTCCATGAGCCAGTTGGTGGATGCTTACATCAGAAATGTGGTGAGATATCACGGGGTACCTGAGACCATCATTTCAGACAGAGATTCGAGGTTCTTAGCTCATTTCTGGCAGCAGTTTCAGAAGGCGATGGGCACCAAGTTGAAGTTGAGCACTGCGTTTCACCCAGCCACTGATGGTCAGACAGAGAGAACCATCCAGACCTTGGAGGACATGCTTCGAGCATGTGTGATGGATTTCCAGGGTTCGTGGGCAGATATGCTACATCTGATAGAGTTCTCTTATAACAACAGTTACCACACCAGCATCAAGATGGCTCCTTATGAGGCTTTGTATGGGAGGAAGTGTAGGACACCGCTATGTTGGAGCGACATTAGTGAGACTGTTGTTTTGGGACCTCAGTTGATAGAAGAGACTATGGAGCAAGTCCGGATGATCCAGAGACGAATGAAGGCAGCCCAAGACAGGCAGAAGTCCTATGCCGATCTCAAGCGCAGACCAGTTGAGTTCGAGGTTGGAGATAGAGTTTTTCTGAAAGTATCGCCCATGAGAGGAGTAACCAGGTTCGGGAAGAAAGGGAAGCTCAGTCCCAAGTTCGTTGGACCCTATGAGATCTTGGAGAGGGTTGGAGAAGTGGCATACCGGCTAGCGCTTCCTTGTGAACTGGAGAAAGTTCACAACGTCTTCCATGTATCCCAGTTGAAGCGGTATGTTCCCGACCCTTTGCATGTGTTGCAGCCAGAGGTCTTGGAGCTGGAGCAGAATCTATCCTATGAGAGTACCCATCAAAGTAATGGACACTAAGACCAGGGAGACACGATCGAAGTCCATCCGTATGGTCAAAGTCTTATGGTCTAATCATGGAACCGAAGAGGCTACATGGGAGGTAGAGGAGGAAATGAGGAAGAAATACCCACAGCTTTTCGATCAGGTAACCACTCGAGTCAGTATCTAGTTTAGCAACTTCTCGCCTTATGGATGAGTTTTAGCTTCGAGGCGAAGCTTTCTTTTAAGGGGGATGAGATGAAATACCCGGGAATTTGAGGTTAGGAGTACGATAATATATAGTCAGAATAATAAGTCCGAATTAGTAATATAGTGGCCCAGGGAAACTAACGATACTCCTATATTAATTATTTCCTCTTCCTAGAACTTTCCTCTCCACATTTATTTTAAATACATAGAGTTCTAATTCAAATTGACTTTCTCTTTGTACTTAATTAATTTCTAGAATTCAAATCTGAGTTTACTTCCTATTAGTAATTATCTCTGATTATAGAGTTCAAATCCCATTTGACTTCTTCAAATTAATTTATATATATTTGTTATTAGTATTCTAGAACTCTCTCTAACGCAATTATAATTCCCTTGCTAGTATTATTACTTTACTTTATTTAATTTATTTCAATCTCCTTCCTACTTCCAAGTAATGTTTATTAATTATCTTCCTAGATTTTCTATTCCATCCTTATCTTGTTACAACGATCTACTTTCTCAACAATATTCAAACTAGGAAACTATTTCTGAATTTCTAAAAGAATGTTGTTAGAGATTTTATTTTCCTTCCTGATGTTCCTCAACGTGTTGTTGTATAGGTTCCTAAAAACAAATTACAATGTTAAGTATTTATTTTGATTTCCTTTTCTGAGTTATTTGTATTTCGTATTTATTTAACTCTTTTGTTTTAAGATAGTAATCATTAACTTGTTTAACAATATCGATTTCCCTTATTCCTATAATTTACTTATTTATATAACAACCTTCCCCACTACGGTCTACCTTCATCACGACGCTTCTACGTGCTCTACCAAAAACTTATTCACGTATCTTCTTCCTTGAGTTCTTATAATTCGCGTTCTCAATTCTACCTTCGGCGTTCTTCACTCTACCCTTGCTGGATCGTTTCCCTTGGTGCCAATTAGGAGCTTTGTTGGGTAATGTATTCTACTTAGTTACTTAGTTATCTATTCATGGCTTGACGAATTCTGATTGTTAATTTTGGTTACCTAGACGTCGATATCGTTGACGAGTGCTATCAATAGTCCGGAGCAGTTGGGTTCTTGAGGGATTTGGTTGTTCCAGGTAAATTCTATGCTCAATGGTTTTGATTGTGGTTTTGCGAAATATTGGAAAAGGGTTCGTTGTGTTTATCTCGGTTGTGGTTTGGAGATTTGGGATTATTCCCCACGTTTTGGAATTGAGGAATTGGATTGAGATTGTGGTGTTCAATTGTGGTTTTGGGAGTCTTTCACAGGTTGTATTCTGTTGTTTGGGAGCCCATAGGTGCTCCCCATTATTGATATTATTTGCGCTGCACACATTGTTGCAGTTAAGCTCTATGATCTACTCTATGTTACTGCTGTTTCATAGGGGGTGTGCACACTTAAGGACTTAGGGTGAGGTGGTTGTTTGACGGTCCCATAGGTGACTGTCCTGGAATTGTTGTTTGGGGTCCCACAGGTGACCCCGTGTTCGGAATTGTGGTTATTACTTCCTGTTGAAAGCTCCCTACTGCAGTTCGGTATTGTTATGTTTTTCTGGAAATTCACTAACTATTCAGTAAACCCTCTCATCTGTTTGTTAAAGGCAATGGTGTTCCAAAATGTATTTTACAGCTTGAGGTGGAATTTACTCAGTTTTTCTGATTTGTGCGATCCTTTCTGTGTTTTGTCTATGTTTTATGATCGCAGGTATGGATGACTAGCTGAGGGGATCGGGACCGCGAATCACATAGTTTAGGACCACGTAATAATAAGGCGATCTTGAATTTCAATGTTTTAGAGATGTTGTTATGTTCTCAAGGTTTTTATACATTAACGTTATTTTGCTTCCGCGTAATTTGAAAGTTAACTTTGGTTTTAATGTTGTTTAGTTCATCAGCCTGAGCACCCATGGGTATTGGGTGTGGCGGTAATGCCCTGGATATTTTGAGATCCGCTGCTATATTGAAGGTTATGTGCATTTGAGTTTTGGTTAACTAAGTTAATTGCTCTTTGAATCAGTTTTATCAAGTGGTTGTATTGAGTTTTATTAATGACTTCTTCTGCTCGAGAGATTCTTGTTGTATTATGTTTTGCATAAGTATTTCTAACAGTTTTTGGGTTCTATTTCTGTATTTAAAACTGCACTTAAGGACCTGTCCGAACGTCCGTCCGGACATCAATGTTCGGACAGGCCCCGAATGTTTTAGAAGCTCTTGTTTTGGTGTGTCCGAACTTTGGTCCGAACATTGATGTTCGGACACGCCACGTTAAATTTCTCGGACTTTTTAAACTCACTTGTGTCCGAACTTCCAAGTCCGGACACAAGTTCGGACGCCTTTGGTTTTCAGACCTTTTAACTCTCGACTTGTGTCCGAACATCCATGTCCGGACACAAGTTCGGACGGATGGATTTTCACAGTTTAACTATCTCGGCTTGTGTCCGAACTTCCCATGTCCGGACACAAGTTCGGACCAAGCTTGTTTTGCACCTTTAGGGCTCGTTTGGAGTCCGTTTTTCGAAGCCGTTTTCACCGTTAGCTTTGTTATTTTATTTCCTATATTTTAAGGCAAAATCCAGGGTGTTACAACAGCAGACTGGTGGAGTACCGCCGACGTTTGGATGCTCTTACATCTGACCAGGTAGGGTACTCAGTACCATTACTTAAGAATTAAAATTAGTTTATTATTAACTTGTTAGAATTAGTTGACAATAGAGATAAAATCTAAATGATAAGGTTGTGTGGACACCATTCGGAGTGGATGCATGGCGGTTGAGCAGGGTCGGTCCCGATGGTTTGGGCATCTACACATGATGGACGTTGTAGAGCCTTACCATCCGAACCGGTGTCTGAGGCAGTTCGGCTTGGTCCAGGTTATTCCCTCCACTCCCCCTCTATGGCCACATCAGGCTATACGGAAGAGGACCGGCAGAGACTACACTGTGAGCATGTTGCATCACCAGCGCTATGGAGCAGTCAATCTAACATGTATGCCACTGAGTTTCTTAACTCACGACGCTCTTTGCTGGCGATGATGTGGAGGCAGATTACCTGGAGTGGTACCTTGCCCGGACCCACCCGAGGATCATCCCTCCTGGTGGTGTGCTGCTACCCCGCTGCTGATCCTACTGTAAGTTGTTATATTAATTATTCGTACTTTATAACAATCAATAATTAGAAACTAATCTATATACTTTTCATACTATTACATCCACAGGTGACGCTCACTACTATTGCGCAGCTGATGGATCCATACTTCCCGGCCCCACACCCAGACGGATGGCTCGCTCAGATGTTGCCTAATGAGTTGTCCCAGTTTCAGCATTCTTTCGATCAGATGTGGGACAGGTTCAGCACTTCCGGATCACACGCAGACTGAGAGGCCTGGTACATCCAGCGGGTCGCAAAGTAGGGGGGCTGGTAGAGGGAGAGGTACTAGAGGGGGTGGCAGACCGGGGGGGGGGGGGGTATGCCACAGCTGCAGAGGGGTCGTAGGGGTAGGTAGGCTGGTTGCTATGGAAGGGTTGTTGGATACTTTTAGTTATGCTTTGTTGTTGTTGGTTTCATGACTATTACTTCGGAGACTATATTGTGAGTTTTATGCCTGTTTGTTGGATTTTTCTTATATAGACTATCTCAATATGCTTTGGACCGGGAGTGGAACAAACTCATTTATGCCTGTTTGATGTTCACTTTTGTTGGATGTTTCTTATAAAGACTGAAGTCTAGAGTAGTCTGTAAAAGTCACTGGCCACCTTGTTAATTTAATACGATTCGCCGCCCTATTGAATATGAGCTTCAAGATTCGTAGCTCTGTTGAAAGATTTACAAAATGCTAAGGGGAAGGGGGACCTACAAAAGCTTCTCACGTGCCAAGCAAAAGGGGAGGTATGGCTCGCTTGCATTTACAAAACAATATACAAAATGCTAAGGGGAAGGGGGACCTACAAAAGCTTCCCACGTGCCAAGCAAAAGGGGAGGTATGGCTCGCTTGCATTTACAAAACAATATACAAAATGCTAAGGGGAAGGGGGACCTACAAAAGCTTCCCACGTGCCAAGCAAAAGGGGAGGTATGGCTCGCTTGCATTTACAAAACCATATACAAAATGCTAAGGGGAAGGGGGACCTACAAAAGCTTCCCACGTGCCAAGCAAAAGGGGAGGTATGGCTCGCTTGCATTTACAAAACCATATACAAAATGCTAAGGGGAAGGGGGACCTACAAAAGCATTTACACAAAAGTGTGCTGAAAGTGAGCTTTTTCCTCCTAACTTCGATGTGACAGATACTTCTCCCTCCAGAGTGTGATCCGCTGATGATATGGCTCATCCCAACCTTGAACTGAGGGATCTCTAACTCTCCCCCATGTCAAATAAAGGGGAGGTATGGGTGCACTATCTGCCATATCAACACGTATGAAATGATTACCGACACGACACATATAAAGCACCTCCGGGCACGCATGACCCCAGCCATTGTTATCTCTGAATGGTAGGCATGTGAAACCAGCACCGGTCCCAGCATCAATGTATACTAGAACAAGGTTGTATCTGGTACATATGACTGGAATAATCGTGGTGACAAACCATTTGTTCTCTGGTGCGAACCCATCCCCTGTCCATAAAACCGTGTCTGCCTCTTTCTGCACATGACAGACCACCCATTCTATCAGCCCACCAAATTTGTCTCTCTGGAAGAGTTAGCTCCTCGTACATAGAGGCGCGTACTTCTCTCCATTCATCTTCTGATTGATGCCTCCAATCTGCAATAACTCTGAAACCACAATTGCCGTCAGGTTGCACGTTTTTGTAACGTGTAAATTGCTCATGAACGTTGGTTACAAAAAGATGGTAAAATGGGAATCCATCTGTCATATCACGCCAGTGTGCCAAGGCTGACTTCTTAGGCGGAGCTGAATTGTGATCGGCACCGGATTTTCCCTTCTTGACATTTTTCTTCATGCGCTCGTGGGTAGCTTTGAACCTAAGAACGATGATGGAAAATATTTTTAAAGAAAACCATATAAATAATTATAAACTGTGCAAACAATTTTATACGAACGTTAACCTTCGTGTGGATGTACTGTGTCCCCTTGGTCTTCCACGTGGAACTTGAACAGGTGGCTCGTCAAGATCGAAAGATGAACCAGGTCTAATCACTGACTGCACAAGCCTAACACAACGCTGAAGAATCAAAGGGTCGTCCAGACGGAGAACTTCATCGTTCAATGCTTTCCACATGATTTTGTTCTCTTCATGTTGTGTTAGTGTTTCTTCCTTCATTGTTTTCCCCACATCCAACTCCAACGTCTTCCACAAGTCGTGAATAACGTCTAGTGTAAGTTTGTCTTTTCTTTCAATCAGTTCATAAAGGTAGTGTGCACAAGGAAGCCCATGAGTATAAAGTAATGCACATCCACACTGTGCTCATCCGTCTTGAATTCTTTGCCACGCTGAAGCTCCTCTTGAAGGATCACCAAACATTTGTGGCTGACTCGCCCGCGTATTGTTCGAAATAGACGGTAGTAGTCTTCGTGAGCCATCTTGTCTTTAGACATTTCCATATCTGTCAGGAACCCGTTGAATTGACGTTTGAGAAGCCCATCAATCCTGAAGAATATGGTGTGCAACTTCATTTGGGAAGACTGAAGCCAAATCTTGAGTGCTGCGTGTGAGCTCTCAGCTCTGTCACATTAACTATTAATGAGCATCTTTCATTGTCTTTGGAAATGAACAACACATTAAATTGAAAATCAAGAATAAGCATGTCACACATACCTATTTGTTGTGCAGTTTCCAAAATGTGATACTTCATTTGTCCAACATTCAACGAACTTTTCTTTGTAAACGAGCCAAGTGTCATCCAGATATTTTATCCAGTCAAGCTTCCCTTTCTTTTCATAGACGTTCCTCATGTGTGCATACTCCTCCCTGAAATGCACCTCCGTCGTACTCTTGACTACCTTAAACCAATGTTTAGTAGCCTCAGCCACTTCACCTGTCTTGTGGAAGAACCTCTTTGCATTCAAATCAACATTGGTGTTAATGTGCCAACGACATAGTAGATGAGGCACATGGGGGAAAACAGAAGGTAGAGCTTTCATAAGACCAAGCTCCCTGTCAGTCACAAACACAGACGGCTCACGTCCTTGAATCAATAACTCCCTCAAGTTTTTCAAAACCCAAGTGTACCCTGCTTCGTCCTCATTACATACAAATGTATGCAATGTTGAAATTCTTCCCAGCAGAAGTCATTCCTACTATCTCTACAAGCGGCATCTTATATACATTTGTCTTGTATGTAGCATCAATGATGATGACATAAGGGAACGCATTGAAAAGCTTCACAGATGTTGGGCTGGCAAACATAACATACCCGGTAACATCCTTATCGTCTGTACAAAATGAAAAAAAAGAATTTAATAATAGGAATAGTTTAAAACGTAACAGAACTTAAATGATATGATGGCAGAAACAAACCTCGACGGCCGTCACAAAATACGTGATACTTGTGTTGCTCTAGGTCATCAACAAGCACCTGCATAACTGGTCGTCCCCCCTTATGCTCCTTTGTCAACTTCTTGTTCAAATTGTATATGAAGTTGATACCAATGGATAGATCCGGATTTTGTTCCTTCAGTCGCAACCACTGCTCACGTGGGGGAGTACCTACCATATGAAAATGACGAACCGCTTTCAACTCATCATCTGTCAATGGATGTCTACTAAAATGTCCCTCTGGCACCTTAGGCAAGTAGTGGTTGTGTCGTCCATCCTTCACAACCAATTTCCATCCTTTATGAGTGCACTTGCCGCGTATACGGAATGGACATGAGCACTTCTTCGAGGAGGTACGTTCGCTGCACATAATCATCATCAGCTTTAACTCTTCGTGGATGCCAGTACCGCTCACACGTAAGTACTACTAGGTCCTCTGTGCTTGTCTGGACTATGGTCACCACCATCCACTCATGACCCTTTTGCCGCCCTACAGTGTCCACCCATTCAACAGCGATTTGCTTAGTAGGAAAAAATTGATTGGTTTGAAATACATGAGTAGTATCGATCCATTCGTCTTCAGGAAGTTCAAAGGGTGAATCATGATGAGCAGGGGAGTCGTGAGGTGGGACCGAAGCCTGACAAAAAGTAGGAGTAAACATGTGTCAACAAAAGAAGTGACAAAATCTGCACATCTGTCCGTTACGGACTGTGTAAATAACGTCCGTTACGGACTTCTTTCAACAGGTCCGTTACGGACTCTCTTGAATCGTCCGAATTACGGACAAGATAATTCAGTCCGTTAAAGAGTGTAACAGGCGACGTCCGTTACGGACATTAGGCATAGTAGTCCGTTACGGACCATAAAAAACGGACGTTAAAGAACGGACGACGCAAAAAGACTATAAAACGGACGAAAACGTAAAAAATTGCGACATTTTGATTAAAATTTACCGTTGGATCGTCCGAGAACGCAGTTTCTTCATTATATGGTTCGTTCAGATCGAATTCTTTTTCATTGTTCGATTTCCACTGCCGTTTCCTCTTCTGATTGAGCCTAAATCGTATTTTATCTCCAACTTTTTGTTTTCCTCTCTCTACATTTTCTTTCTCCTCCATTTGGAAGTTTGAGTGCAATTGTTTCACTAACACCATTGATGCTTATATATAAGTGAATTTTTTTTGATGACTGCAAATTCCAAAAAACTGACTGCATATTTTTTTAAATGACTGCGAAATCTAAAAAATAGACTGCGAAAATGACTGTAAATTCTGAAAAACCGACTGCAAAAACGAACTCTATAAAGATTCAACCACAATTAACCGTATGCGGAAGTTGGGAGTGTCAGCGTCGTACAGTTTATTAGCTGCTCATCTGCACTGCTCTTGTACAGTTAATTCCTAGTAGTTTTAATAGTATAGAACTGGTCTACTGTTGACATTAACACACAAGTGCAATTCCACCACAACATGACATATGTGATTTCTGCTTCTGCGTACGGCCAACTGAGGTAAAGCTACGTACGTACATGCTACTGTCCAGAGCTCATGACTGCCTGCGTCTGCGTGCCTGCCGAGCTCTGAGAAGTTCCCATCATAAAATATTGATAAAATGAAAAATCATCATCTGCAGAAATAAAATTCAAGCATACGTTGATCGTAACTGAAGCAAGTGATGAGTTTTCCAAAGGATCTGATGGAAAAACCATCAAAGGGCGTTTCTTACGGACAGAAGGTACTCTGTACGTGTACTTGTTCATTTTATCATGTTCATATATCTATGTTGTGCTCGCCCTGCTTGCCTCAAAAGTTTCAGCGTCCAAACATATGGCCCATGTACGACAGTTGAGTAATATAACTTTTCCCTGAACTCATCGGTGTAGTTGAGTTTTTAATTCGTGCAGTCAGTGAAATTTAAAAACACTTTACCATACTGTCTTAAATTATTTCTAGAAGTACACTCATATCCCTACTCTCTCCCTATCTCATTTCAAATTCTCAAAAGTTCTCTATTTCTCTATAGTCCTTCGACTTCTCTTTGGAAGCTGGAGCAGGAGCGAGAGCCGGAGTTCGAGTGCCCACGGGTGGTGGTGGGCGCAAGAAAATGGGCGCTAGACAGCAGTGAAATACCCAGGAAATTATAGTAATATGAGTTGTCGGTATCTTAAGTCTAGAGTGGTGGTTCAGGAAGAATTGTTCTGGTAGGTTTCTTCCAGAAGTTGTCTAGGGTAT
This sequence comes from Limonium bicolor, assembly GCA_023374045.1. Lineage (NCBI taxonomy): Eukaryota > Viridiplantae > Streptophyta > Magnoliopsida > Caryophyllales > Plumbaginaceae > Limonium > Limonium bicolor. Next base: position 281,215,428 of record CM041781.1, read on the forward strand.
TTGGTTCTGAAAGAAATGTTCCGATAGGTTTCTTCTAGGGAAGGGGAGGTCGATAACCATTCCTTCCTATTTTCTCGCCACGATCTTAATTGCCCAAAGAGGCTTATCGACTTTTACACTAGTAGAAAAAGGGCATTTTTCGGCGGTTTACAACAGCCGGAAATATACCTTCTATGATACTCCCTTAGGCCAAAACCGCCGAAAAATATGAGCTACAGAGGGCAAATTAATGTGAAAAAAACGGCATATTTTCGGTGTTTTCTACTTAGAACCGTCAAAAATAAGCAAAAATAGGGTCTTTTTCGGCGGTTTTAATCTTAGGAACCGTCGAAAAAGACCCTATTTTTGCTTATTTTCGGCGGTTCTAAGTAGAAACCGCCGAAAATATGCCATTTTTTTTGTTTTTCTCGTTTTCGTTTATAATCCCACATATTTCACAAAACCTGTTAATATGCATCCAAATATGTCCACATATCTCTCTACATCACATGGTAGAGGATCTCATCACTCTTTGTAAGTAAATTGTCAAAAAAATCCAAAAAATAATGACACGGCTTACAAATGACCATACCCACCACATTTAAAATGGTCATAAATGACCATACACCACAATTCACATAGTCACAAATGACCATATACATACACAATTGATCAAATGTTCACTAATATACTCAAAGTGGTCATTTTTTACAATCTATCTAACCATAAAAGTCTAAAGAAAGTTCTAAATAACAATTCGAGAAAACAAAAAGCAAAAATCAAACCAAATTCATGCAGACGAAATCCGCCCAATCCTCTAGCATCCCGTTGATGGTTTCTCCGTTATATTCTCCGACACTAGGAAAAACCTTTGAAAAACAAAACAAGACAAAAATCGTTAATCATCAAACAATTATATTAGTAATTGAAAAATAAATATAACTTCGATATATCTGTTCTAACAGATCCTTCATCTCACCAAATAGGGTGACTATGTCATGCATATACCTCATTACATAATACCCACACTCTGAACCTCCGGGTTGACATGAACACTTAAACACAGGAAGAACAGAACTAATTATATAAGACATTTATTTGTGATTACAACCAATCAATAATAAACAAGTAAATGATGACACATTTACCTTCACTGAAGTCCATTGGATGGCATTTTTTGACCTTACACCAAGCTCTGTCATCAAAACACCTTGATACACAATACATAATTATTATCATCAACATACATTAATTAAATTAGGATATACATTCATAATAAAATTAAATTAAAGGAGTTGAAATACATAAAGAATTGCTTCATAATGTACTTACATGCTAAGGTGTGGCTTTATCTTGATGTCTTTTGGATTTCCGGTTTGCAGCGGATCAAGAAATAGTATCCGCGAACAATCCAAACACAACACCAATAAAACCCAATGGCCACTGTGTAATACCAAAACACTCACATGTCATTATAATGCATGTATGCACAGATAACTACAACATTTATTCAAATTAAAATGATAAACAGAAGTTAATACTTTTGATGATAAGGTAGCATAAGATATTTCTTTTTCGCTCTGATGCTGTTAACCATCGCACGCTGCAAGTAGATCTTACACATTTCTGTATCGCACTTCAGAGCAGTGAATGATGCTCTTTCAGGACACAAACATCCATACTTGGTAAGGGCAAAAGATTGCATTTTATCATGCAAAAACCTGTTCATAAATAAAAAGACATAAAATTAATTAACATTGTTTCAGAACATCAATTTATAACTTAATTATAAAACAAAACTAATACTTACAGAATAAATGAATGCATAACTGCAACAGGCACCCAATCAAATTTTAGGATGTCCCTAACATCAGTCATCCACATGTCGATTTCTAGAGTTTGTCCGCAGTGAATGAAATACTCCGTAATTAAAAACAGTGATTAATTAGGCTAATTATATTTTTAAAAGCTTAATTACACTTAAATAAATATGAGGGAACAAATCCCGAAGAAAACGGACCTCTAAAAGGGGTTAAAAGCATAAACAAACCTTAAAGCGCGTTTTTCGAGGAAACCGGGAAAACGTGACTTTAAGCGGGTCAAACAGACTCGTAACAATTTTGGTCAACTAAATAGTCACTAATAAATATTAGAGGAGCTTTAGAACCAATAAAATTAATTAAACGAGAAAATTCCGGAAAACGGGTACCGGTTAGTAAGAACTGTAACAACCGGTAAGTTGTGGGGTGAGAATGCAAATAAGCAAACTTAGTGTGTCCACCTTGTAAATAAAAAGCAAAAAAATTGAGTGTGTGTGAGTGTGGGATCGATAGCCCCCTCTCTCACTCTCTTTATTTTTCTCTTATGTGCTAAAAGACAAACAAAGTAAATAAAAGCAAGAAAGTAAAAGAAAAACACACTCTCTCTCCTACTCCCCCTCTTCCTCTCACGTACTCTCCCTCCTCCTCTCTGCATTTCTTCCTCCTTGGGCGATGGCCATGGTGAATTGAGAACCCACACAAAACTCTTCACTTCTCTCCTCTCTTTGAGTACTCAAATCTCCTCCAAATGCAATAAAAATTACACCACTAGAATCCCCTTGCCAAGGAGAACGTTTTCATCCTTTCAAAAATCCAAAAACTCAACTTTCATTTCGGTGGGTATTCTCCACTTGAAGATTCAAGTCCACCATTAGAAGCACCTTCACCTCCTTGTTACTTTGAGGTAAAAAGAAGTCCGAAAATCCATCATTTCTAGCCCTTGTTTGCATTATAAGAAATTTCAGTTTTTGAACTCTTGGTTCCTTGTTGCTTCAGCCGATTTTGGCTCCCTCTTGGGCTAGGAATATTTTTCTCTTGCTAGTCAAGAACTCCATTCATCCATTGGAAGGTAACATCCTTTTTCTAAACCCTAAAACCTAAATTCTAGGGTTAGTATAAATGAATGCTAAATGGTTAGTGTGGATTGGTATGGTGGTTGTAGTATTGTGCATTGTGTGAGCAAGAACAAAGAAGAAGGAAAGAAGGAAAGAGGAGAAGGCAAGAAAGAAAAGAAAAACTAGCAAGACAAGGTAAATGCTCTTACCTTGTGTTAGTTTGTGTATGGTATTGTAACAGTTTTTGGAGTAGTAAAATGAGTAATGAATTGAGGAATGAGTAGTAAGCATATTGTAGTATGATGAGTAATGATGTTGTAACAGTTTTGAAGTTTTTAAATGAGTTTTAAAAGCTTGGGAAAACCATGGGTAGTATGTGTATGTGTGCAGGATTTTATTGTTGTTGTAGTGGTATTGAAATGTGAGTATAATGTATTGAGTAAACAGATTGTGAGAAGATGAATATGTGAGCTGAAATAATGTGTGGAGAATGTTAAAAATATAGGGGAGACTATGTCAAATTCTATCTAGGAATTTGAGGACTTAGGTACATTTGGAACAGATTTTGGAGAGTTTAAAATGAGTGGTTTTGTAGTTTGAAACAGATTTGAAAATGAGTTTGTAAGTGGGATGGAGTTAGGATGTGAACTAGTGTACTTAAGATACCAAGAGTGACATTAGTTGAGGGAGTATTGGAGTATAAGAGTTAAGGTAAAAATCTGTAGCATAATGTGGAAAACCAAAATCTGTAGCATTAGTGTGAAGAAAAATAATGTAAGTGTTGAATTGAGATGATGAAGATTGGTGTAAGTTGTGTAGGAATTGAGTAGCAAGTTTGGTGGATGGATTAAGGTGATTTAGAACATCTAAATGAGTGGTAAACATGTAGGGAAGTATTGGTAAAGATTGGGGAAACAATGGGTAAAGAAAACACCCAAAAACAGATTTTAAAACTGAAGTACTGGGCCGGACCGACCTTAGGACCGAACTTGCAAGGTCGGTCGAGCCCAGATTTACAAAGACGGGAAACCTTCTGGAGTCGACCGACCTTGCGACCGGACTTGCAAGTTCGGTCGGACCAGAAATTTCTCCCGTCAGAAACCTTCTGGAATGGACCGAACTTGCGACCGGACTTGCAAGTTTGGCCGGCCAGAAAAATTCCCGTAATGCAAGCTACTGGAATGGACCGACCTTGCGACCGGACTTGCAAGGTCGGTCGGGCTAAAAATTTCACATACGAAACTTACTGGAATGGACCGACCTTGGGACCGGACTTGCAAGGTCGGTCGGCCCTGGAATTTTCACGTGAAGTAATCTACTGACTTGGACCGAACTTGCGACCGGACTTGCAAGTTCGGTCGAGTCAAAAAAAAAAAAAATGTTTTATTATATGATTATAGTTATCATATGTATATATATATGCCTATACATATATAAGCATATATATGTAGAAATACACCATTAATGAAGTAATAATGGTAAGAAGGTAAGTAAATGAGTAAGGCAACAAGTGTAAGAAGTAGTAAAGAAAAGAATGGTCTATAACCAAGTAAGAAAGTAATGAAGTAGTAAGTATATATAGAAAGTATCAATGAAGGAGTAAGTAGATCAATAATGGATCATTGATCATACTACTTCATGTATGTATAGGAATCGAATAGTTGCACGTTGAAGGAACTCGGTAGTACAAAAACGTCGGTGAACGGTATGATTTCTTCATGCCCTGTATCCTAACTTGGTTACCCCGATTTGTGTGCTTATGTGATCACCAACAAGATAAATGCACGAATCGGACTTATATTGCACTTAACTGTGTTTGAACTATTTTGTTCTTGTTGTATTTCTTTGAACAATTAGTTTGTATAATTCATGAAATGAATGAATGGAATTGAGAAGCATGTGTAAGTATTGTGTACTTGTGTATTGTATGTATGTATGGAAATGAAGTACTGACTTCTACTAATTCCTAACATTCTAACTCCTAACTTGAGTAATGAGTAAAATGGAATGAGTAGAAGTCCGATATAGTTTCGGCCACACGTGAGGATAAGGAAACACAAGAGGTTGGATCCGAATCCTGGCTATAATCTTTTCCATGGACCAATCCCCTTGAATGGGTAGCATCCTGGATTAGTGGGCCACCCTAAAGCCCGGTGGTGGGATGTAGTAATCCCTGCCCGGAGGTCATACCGACTTAACTGGAAGTAAAGGATGTAAGAAGTAAGTATTGTATTTGTAGTGGTCTTGACTATTGTAAGTCATTGACCCGGAGTAAAAGTATTGAACACCCGATTAACCCGGGTGTGTAATGAGGCTAACAAGACCTTTGTATGTATTGGAGAATTGTATCTCCGTAATGTGGTGAGTATTCGGTAAGTATGAATGGTTGACTTGAATTGTCTTCCTTGTATGTATTGTATGTATGTATGCCTTGTGTATGGAATGTATTATACTGTATTGTATAAAGCATGTATGTATGTATGTATGAATGAAACGAACCGCATGTACTCGACCAATTAGTTGGCGTACCCTCGCTAGCACGCGGGGTATGCGGTTATCATATGCAGCGTAAGCTGACCCCCTAGGGGGAATGTTTTTACTCCACAGGTACCCGCGAGGCATGAAGGTAGAGTAAGGACCGGATGTGATTCTTTTGGTAGTTAGTAGGATTGAAACGGTGTACTGAGTAGTACACGGCTAAGGCCTTCTTGTGTAGCCGGTGTACCATGTGGTACACCCTTTTGGATATTGAATTCGTAATTGGATAGTAGGGAGAGGATGTATAAACTCTTCATTTTTGGGAAGTGACCTTGGAATGTAATTCGTAAAACTTGGATACTCGGTAATCAAATGTAAGTAAGTATTTGGTATTGTAAAGTAAGTAGTATGTATGCATCTCATTCTAATCATCAGACCGAAACGGTAAGTAGTAGTAGCCTTGTTAACCTTGGAGGGTTAACGGCGTTGTATCACCCGCCGGGAGTAAGTAAGTATTCCGCTGCGAGTAAGGTAAGTATGGGAGTGATTAGAGGATAATGGAAGGATTAGCGGTTGGGGTGTTACAGTGAAGAAGGTCATCGTCAAGACTGAGTAGGATAGAATTTCTGCCATTTGGGAAGTCGCGGATTATATCATGCAAGCATTTCATGTTTGGCCCCAATCGTGCATATATGGAATCATCCACCAAATTTTCTCTTTCAACAACATTGGTGGATGCTTTGTATTCAGAGAATCCAATCTTTGACTTCTTTTTCACAAGAGATGCAGATTTCCTTCTTAATGTCTATTTACAACTGACATTCAATACTAGTCATGAACTGAGCATCCACACATATTATATTCATATAATGAACAATAATAACTACACTAGTGGTTAGTATTAGACATGCCTTCACACACTTCTGAATCAGACGAATGGGCCACTGAACAAATGCACCCTTTGCAGACCGAACTGTGCTATACTCCTCCGTAGGTACAGGGAGCGGTAGATCAGGAACCTTATAAATCGGTTCGTCCATAGAGACTCTCCCGTGATACGGCTTTAGTGGCATCCCATGGGTCACGTCATTCGGGCCTGATGAGTACACCCTTCCTTCTGCGACACATATTTCTTCATTGTTGTATGGAAGCAGAAGGTTACAGTTTATCGGGTCCTACAATTTCATCAGATTAGTAGATTTTAAACTAAAAATATGTAATAAAAGATATGACAACTAATAGAACAGTTAAAGGTATAAAAAATTACCTGTACATAAGCGTAAGGATACTGGTCATTGGAATCCACACTTGTGTACACTCCAGCAGGAGTAGCATCATCATTCTTGGGAATGAGAGAGGATCATTATGAAAACTAGGGCAAGAAGGATTAGAAGCATGAGTAGCACCGTCATTGTTTGGGAAAGAAGGATCAGAAGCAGGAACATATGGCTGGGATGCACGACTGCCTGGACGTAGTTCATCAAACATCTCCTTCTTCCACTGCTCTCTCATGTCATTAATGACACACATATGCTGCTCGTAAGAAATTGTTTGTCCTTGACTACTCCCTTTCCTTGACCCGGGGTTACCAAAAAGTTTTCTTATCCCTATGTTAACCCCCCCCCCCTAACCCCACAGCTCGGTCTGGATCATCTTTCTTTCCAAGCGCACGAGACAACTGGTCATCATGTCGATCAGGTACCCAAGTCCCTTGGGTAACTTGTTCATTCATCTCACCCTTTATAATTAAATGTATAAAGAATTTAATTATAAATTTTAAGATGATAAAAATAAATTTGTCAAAAAATTTGAAAGTAAAGAAAAGTACTTACCATCTTATCAACAATTTCCTTCGTCTTCTCGAAGGGATAAATGCTCTAGTTTTCGGGTCTTTCTTAGTACGTGAAAGCTTCCAAAACGTACCCGTAGCTGGTGCTCATCAAGAGTGCTCATCTGATGGCAACTCTCCTTCTGCCACCCATTCAGGCACTCTTCTATTAACCCCTTTGGCACCTAAGACGTGATGATATTCATTCTTCTTCGCATTCGCGGATTGGTTTTGCGGTACTCCTGTTATCAAATATACATACAATTAAGATGACCAAATATACATATGTAAATATAAATACCTCAAAAATATATATTTATATAATAATTAATTATTTAAAAGTTAATACATACCTTTGTCTCCATCTTCTTATCATAGAACTCCTGCCACTTCTCTTTGGTTATTGGTGTGTAAATCTCCCAAGGCTGGCGTGTGTCGCCGTCCGGCCTCTTAAGCTTCTTGGTGATAAACCACTTAACCAGATCATGCTTATGATCTGAAAATTTCTTGCGCATCATTGCTTTGACCATGGTGTAGTACTCACTTTCTGCAGGTATTTGATATCGTTTCTGCATATTACCATAAATGAAACAAATGTTAGTTATGGATACCTACAAATTTTATAATAATAATACTTTAACTATTGTTTATTTACCTGTACGATCTCAAACATCTGTTTCTTTAGTCCTTCATCAACCTGAGGCCAGGTGAGAGTGATATCACAATACTCTCGCACAATGATGCCTAGCTCTGTAGTGAAGTTTGTAGCCCATTCCCCAATCGGCTGTAGATACGCATTAAACTGTAACAATTTTGATTCAATATTTTTTGACCTGAGAGCTTTCATCGGACCTCGAGGTTTTACGGTCCTAGGAAGCTGTATTTGTGATCCAGAAGGTTCTGCCTCTGTGTCCTCAGCTGGCACAGAGGCTGGAGTAATCTCATCCACGCCATTACCCCGCTCATCAGCTCGGGCCTGTGACTTGTGACCTTTCCCTCCACGTGTTTTCTTCTTCTTTGGTCGGGATGCCTCTGTCAAAAACTCGCCGATCGGGTAATCCATATCATCCATTTAACTATCTGCAAAGATAAACAACCTTATATCAATAACACCACAACAAATAATGTAATGAATACATAATAAGACATCGTTAATATTCTAACAAATTATTTAATGAACAACAACAATAAATATATTTTTTAATTACCTAACAACTAAACACATCATTTATGGTTTTCAACCCATAAACCCTCATCGTGATCAGACCTAGTATACACTACATCATCTGGAACATCAACAATGTCTGTGACAGGAATACTGGTAGAAAAAGGTGGTGTCTCATCGAACATTAATTCATCATCATCAACATCTTGATCAGCATTAATGTTGACAAATCTTTTCCCTGGTAATACAACTGACCATCTGGAATCGATGGGATCTTCTATGTAAAATACTTGTTCACAATCCTTGGGAAATATGAACGGATCTTGTATATAACCAAGGCGTGATAAATCAACCAAGTTAAACCCATCGTGAACCCGATAACCGTTTCTGTTATCCACCCATTTACATTTAAAAATAACAAACTTTTGAAACTGATAATCAAGTTCCCAAATATCTTCAATGAATCCATAATACAACCTCGAGGTTGAAATCGTTGAAGCTGGATCACCTCTGGTATACTCAGTTGTTGTTGCTACTACTTTAACCCCGCTATTCTGGTTTAAACATCTATCATCTTGCCGTTTTGTCCAGTAGGTGAACCCATTGATGTCATACCCTTCATAAGATATACAAGTGGAACCAGGTCCCAAGGCTAACCAACGGAGCTCTTCACTTACATTATCAGGCGCTAGTGATGCAAGCTTCATGACATGATCTTTAAACCATGAACAAAAGGTCTTGTTTTGCTCCTTTATCAACCAAATAATATTCCTTCCAGGATATTGAGCTCTTAGTGCAGTCATGTGTTTCTCAAAAAATGGCTCAATAATCTCTAGGTGATGTAAAGCGAATAAATGTGCATACTCCATTAAGGATGAATCAATTGCCACAATTTTTTTCCCAATAACATCTTGACCTTCTATCCCTCCTATGTGTCTCGGTTGTGGCACTCCAATAGCTACAGCTCCCTTCAAGTATTCAGTACAAAATTCGGTCACTTCTTCGGTTATTGTCCCTTCTATGATACTCCCTTCAGGTCGATATCTATTCTTCATCCTTCCCTTCAAGATTCCCATGTATCTCTCAAATGGATACATGTATCTTAAATATATAGGACCACATAATTTGATTTCTCTTACAATGTGAACAACCAAGTGGACCATGATGTCAAAAAACGGGGGTGGAAAATACATTTCAAGTTGACACATCGTAACAACAACATCACGTTACAGACTGTCTAGTGTATCAGCATCCACGACTTTATTGCACACTGCATTTAAAAATAAACATAGTCTTGTAATTGCATTCCGCACATCTTTTGGCAATATACCTCGAATGGCAACAGGATGTAGATGCAACATAAGAATGTGATAATCATGAGACTTCAACCCGATCAACTTCAAGTCCTTCATTGACACAAGACTTTTCTTGTTAGATGAGTAACCCGTAGGAACCTTAAGGGAATGAAGACATTTACAAAAGCTGATTTTCTCATTCTTAGACAAAGTGTAACATGCTGGAGGTAAAAATGTTCGTTTGCCTCTTTCTTAGGGATGCAACTCCTCACGTATGCCCATAGCTTGCATGTCTTTTCGAACCTTTATTTCGTTTTTTGTTTTCCTAGGTATGTTAAGCAAAGTCCCAACAACAGCTCACCAACATTTTTTGACAATATGCATGAAATCAAGACAATGCCTAACAGATAAATGTTTCCAATACGGAAGTTCCCAAAATATTGAACATTTTTTCCAGATGCTTTTTTGGGTAGACTTGGACGGAACACCGAAAACATTGTCAATGTCCTTCACCTTTTCATAAATCTCTTCAGAACTCAGAGGTATACGAGCAATACGTGTCTCAGTCTTTCCGTTGAATAACTTCCTCTTTTTACGGTACGGGTGTGCTGATGGCAATAATCTACGATGACACATGTAGACGTTTTTTCCACAAAACTGTAGACGATCAGAACAAGTGTCGTCCTCACATATTGGGCAAGCAAATGCGCCTTTTACTGTGTATCCAGATAAGTTCCCGCACGCTGGAAAGTCATTCACTGTGCAAAAAAGCATGGCACGAAGTGTAAAGTTTTGTCTGCCGTAACTGTCATAAACCACTGTCCCCTGATTCCATAGCAATTTCAAATCGTCAATCAGCGGTGCAAGGTATACATCGATGTTATGTCCGGGTTGTTTAGGTCCAGAAATCAACAATGATAACATTATGTATTTCCGCTTCATACACAGCCACGAGGGAAGATTGTAGATCACCAATAGAACAGGCCAAGTGCTGTGTTGACTACTTAGACTGCCATAAGGATTCATCCCATCTGTACATAACCCGAGTCTCAAATTTTGACTGTCACTGGCAAAATCTTGAAATCTTCTGTCGATTGTCCTCCATTGTGGTGAATCAGCTGGATGTCTCAGCTTATCATCATTTTTCTTTCTTCTGCGTGCCATCTTAAATTTTGGGCATCTCTGACATTTGCAAAAAGACGTTTGAATCTTGGTATTATGGGTAAATACCAAATGACTTTTGCTGGAGGATTTTTTTTCTTAGAATTGGATGATTGACCGTCCTTCTGTTCATAGCGTGACAAATGACATTTTGGACACTCATTCAAATGTTTATTCTCTCCTTTGTATAATACACAACTTTTTTGCATCATAAGTGGAAGTAGGAAGATTGTTATCATCTGGAAGCATGTCGTGGAATAGTTCTAGTATTGCCGTAAAACTCTTATCTCAAGCCAAATCTTGTTTTAAGATTGAACAAATGTAGCACGTATGTCAACTTTGTAAATTTGGTGCATCCGGGAAACAAAGGGGAACGTGATGCATCAAGTAATCTTTGATATTCAATCGGCTTGTCTGTGAAATTATCTTCAACATCTTGCAGCATAGAGTCCAGTTGTTCAATCTTATCACTGTCGTCGCTGATATTAGTGTCACTCAAATCACACGTATTATCAGGAAATGTAGTATCGTCCGTAACCATTTCTGGCTCACTGTTCGGTTGAGTGGAAGTTTGCACCCTGCTACTGGCTTCTAATGACTCCCCATGCAAAAACCATATCTTATAGTTCGGCATAAATCCACGCCTTGATAGATGAAATCTGATTGTATGTAGGTTAGGAAACTTATTGCGAAGTTCACATTGTGCACATGGACAGGGAATGTGTGTCTCGTTCATCCTTTTCTGATGATCGAGAGCTGCTTTGCAAAATTCATTATCCACTTTTGATTCAAAATAATTCCCTCGCTGACCGTACATCCATTCACAGTCCATTTTACAAACACCAAATGAAAGTTAAAGCTAAAAAATATCTACAAAAATATATTTATAATGCATAATAAATTAACTTATATTTAAAATAATAAATAAAAACAACAATAACGAAACTATCTTTGGAAATGATATATAATGTTATGGTTCTTGCACGGCGAGTCTGTATAATATATATATATATATATTATATAATATTATAGGTTGACTTATGTATATACGTCTATATATATATATATACTACTTGGTGATATGTATATACATATATCTATAATATATATAATTTGTTATTTTATTGTGTAATATATACTATATATGTATAATTAATAAACTAACTATTACATTTAAATGAACTAATTACACAAACAATCATGATAAATGACAAATGATTGAGGTTAATTGACAAAATAAAACTAACCTGTCTTTAGTATATGTATACCGTATATGAGCGTGAATGGAAGGACGAGGAGCAGGCGGAACTCAGAGGGAGATAACAGGGCGGATGGGAGTAGCAGAGGTGCGCGGTGAAGGAAGGCGGCGAGGAGCTGACGTGAGTAGATTACACCGACGACTTGTATAGTATCTAGTTCGTTGACATTATATAATCAAAACATAAAAACAACTAACTATAAATCAACATTTTTAATGTTAATTCACACCGACAGTTCATAAAGGACACTTACTCGTCATTATTTCACACAAACAATGGTAATAAAGCAAAAAAAATCACTGAAATTGGTTCAAACATTTTATCGAACACATTACGGGCATATACATTATTTTGTAAACTAACACACATATAGAAATTCCAATCAAGCCAATCAATCTTCTACATTCCAAAAGACATAAATCAAGCAACCATTATACATATACACCAAAATAATGCCCAATTCGACCAGAAATCAAAATTTCAAATTCGGTATAAAATACCTAATTTCCGGACTTGATATGCTTCAGTTTGTGTTGAACCGCGCCCAGCTCGACGGCGACGATGAAGGACAGGAAGTCGGCGGTGGCGGCGGAAGAATGGACGGAATAGGACGGTGGAGGTGGAGGCGACAGAGGCTTCGAGAGCGCAGACGTATCTGTGTGAGAGGAGAAAGAACGATGACTAGGGATTCTGTCGGGGTGGGGGTCGAGTTAAAAGACCCTTTTTCGGCGGTTTTTAAGCTAGGAACCGCCGAAAAAACCCTGGTTATTTTTTAAAAAAATAACTTGGTCTTTTTCGGCGGTTCAGAACGAAGAACCGCCGAAAATCATTAACAATTTTCAGCGGTTATTTCTTTGGATCACCAAAAAAGACCTATTTTCGGCGGTTTCTCTAAAAACCGCCGAAAAATGTGTTCCCAACGAGTTATTTTCGGCGGTTCCTACCGTAACCGCCGAAAATGTGGTGCCGAAAAAGCCTCATTTTCTACTAGTGTTACTTTCATAACCGTCCTTATCTTTAGGTAATCTGCGAAGCGTTATAACATAAATACACCTTGATTGATCTTCCAATTACCCTAATCACTTTCTTCGAGTGTCGTCTTTTAACCTTCCACATTCAGAGAGCTCTAGTACACATATCTTTCGAGTGGTCCTTGGAGACTTGTCTTATTACCTCAGTAAAAGCGAGTTTAATTGAGAGTAGCCTTAGTATTTTTTTTATTGAACTAGGTTTCGAGTTCCTTGGAAACGAATACTAGCCGTGATTGATTTACTTGGTTTATAAAAGCCAGGACTTCAGGTAAGTTGTTGTGTTCATCCGGTTGTTAACCTTGTTGGCACAGATTGATTGGATGTACTTCGTTGTGATTTGGTAAACAAAGTGGATACTATGAGGTAACAGAATGATGGATTAATCCCTATGGTTATTGGTTTTCAGCGTAACGCTACTGATGAATGGAAACGTTTACTTTGCATGTTGGCAAATTTGAGGCTTGATGAAACTATTGTCTTTGTCGATGTTGGATGGTTGTGGTATGCTTGGTAAGGGAAGCTTTCATTGGTTTTATGACTTGTACACATTGGTACACTAATTATGACAAAGATGCGCTGCGACCACTATATCGTAGTTATGCCACTATGATCTACTTCTATTGGTCAAAAGTACCCTTAAAAGAGTGTGCACACTTAAGGACATAGGGTGAGGTGAAGAGTTTTTACCACACTTGTTGGGTGTCTTCTGGTGGATTATTTGGCAGGAAGATGGATTGTAAAGTATCCATTGGTACACTAATTATGACAAAGATGCGCTGCAACCACTATATCGTAGCCTCACTAGTTTGAGTGTCCATTGGTTAAAGCCCTTCAGGGAGACCTGATGAAGGTGTTCCTTCCCTTATCAATGTGGATTATTTGACTGGAAGATGGATTGTAAAGTATAGGTGATGATATATTCCTTGTTGTTGTGTGATATATCTTGTCAAAAGTTTACCAGCAAAATAAATTTTACAAGGTGAAGCAACGATTTACTTAGTTTATCTAATTGTGCAGTCCCTTTCTGCATTGTTTGTGATTTTTGACTACAGGTTGATGGCTGATGGAATAGCTAAGGGGACTTGGGAAAACAACATGACTTAGACTTATATCGCTAGTAGTTCATAGTGCTTGCTTCGAATGTTTAAAGTTCTTCTGAGAGTTTTGTTCTGGAAGCTTTTGTACCAATTCACGTTTTTCAAGAAATTTTGTTCCGGAAGCTGTTTAGTCTTGTTCTAGCGTTTTTCAAGGTGTTATAACTTCCAAAGTATAAGTGTGAAAAAAAAAGAATTATCCCATTGTCTATCATAATTCGTGCTGTTCAAAACAAGATACATCATGAATATATTTTGGTAAACTTAAAACTTTATGATTTTAGAATGAGTATATAATACGTATTTTAAAAGTGAATCTTTTTCATTAACAAAATGAATCGTCTTTAATAATAAAATGACCCTATTAACAAAATAAAGATTCATTTTTCATAAACAAAAGATTCACTTTAAAAAAACAAAGAATTCACATTGTTTAATGTGAAAGGATCACTTTTCTAAAATGAAAGATTTATTTATCAATAATTGAAATGTTCATATTATTCTAGCATTAAATTCCCTTATCTTAAATAAAAGATTCACTTTAAAACAAGAAAGGATTCATATTATTTAATGAGAAAGGTTCACTTTTCTTAAACATAAGATTTACTTTTCTTAAACGAAAGACTCACTTTTCTTAACAAAAGGTTCATATTGTTCTCGCATAAGATTCACTTTTCTTCAAACAATGATTCAAACACTAAGGATTCACATTGTTTATTAATGTGAAAGGTTCACTTTTCTTAAGCATAAGATTCACTTTTATTGAACATTATTTGATTCACTTTTCTTAAACAAAATTTTCACTTTTCAATAAATGAAAAGTTCATATTGTTCTTGCATAAGTTTGTGTGAAGATTCACTTTTCTTAAACACTTGATACACTTTTCTTAAACAAAAAATTCACTTTCCGTTAAATGAAGGGTTCATATTGTTCTCACATAAGTTTGTGGTAAGATTCATTTTTTTATAAACTAAAAATTTACTATTTTTAAACTAAAGATTCACTTTTCAAAAACACAAAATTACACCTTTCTCTCACATAGGATTCACCTTTCAAAAAAGCAAAAGATTCACTTTTAATAAATGAAAGGTTCATATTGTTCTTGCATAAGATACTTTTTTCTTAAACAAAAGATTCACTTTTCAAAAACAAAGGATTTACATTGTTTAATGTGAAAAGTTCACTATTTTTGAACAGAAGATTCACTTTTCTTAAACGAAAGATTCACTTTTCAATAAATGAAAGATTCATATTGTTCTCGCATAAGTTTGTGCTAAGATTCACTTTTGTTAACTATAAAATTCACTTTTCTTAAACGAACAGGCTGGTAATCCTCCTCATCTTGAACATAAGGGTCCTTTAACTTCATTCTCATCGCTGCCACTTCCTGATCCAATGCCCAATCATAGAACCTTCAGCACTCGTCGTCGCTCAGTACGTCGTAGATCTCTCTCAGTTTCATGAATTTCTCAGATGTCATCTTCAATAGAAGTGACGTCTTGTCCGGATGGTATTCCTTTGATAGTCTCATGTATTGCCGATTTGATCTCTTTTAAATCCACATCTGTCGCCACACCTAGGAACCTGATTCATTCATGAATATCAATGTTTGTGACGAAAACATTAGGTATGGTGGTTAAGAACACAAGGGTAATCGGGATTTTTTTTTCTTACTAGTAGTGGGAATTGGACAACTCGTTCAGCAAGTCAACAAATTTCTTGCAAAGAAAATTTGTCATCTGCATCATTGAATTCTGGGATGGACAATCTAACAACATTTGCAAACTGAAAAGCAAAGAATATTAGGTTATGGGTTATTAGGCCTCAACCCATATTTGTTCTTGTATTTTTCTAGCCCATGAAGAGTTAGTAATTACATTAGATATTAGATAGTTTACTTTTATCTTTAATCAGTATCTTTTGTAATCTATCTTTAAGTGTCATATATATAGCTTGTAAAGCCTAGGGTTGTACATACGTTTTACTGAAATTAGAAACACGTAATCAATCTTATGAGATTAAGCAAATTACTCTGTCCAACAGTTAACTTCTAATACGGTATATAGAGCTTGGGTACTTTAGTCTCTTTCCTGGCAAACATGGCGGACGGTGGCAAGGGCAAAGAAATGTCTTCTCCGGCGAGTGGTGGTAATACAGTCATCGACATCAACAACCCTATTTACGCACACGCGGCGGAACAACCGGGGCTCACTTTGGTGCCGAAATTCAATGGCATCGGCTTCTTGGGTTGGAAGTGCGATATGATTATCGCACTCAAATCCAAGAACAAATATGGATTTGTCACCGGCGCGGTAAAGAAACCAGGGGAGGAGGATACTGTCAGATGCGCTGCCTGGGAGAGGTCTAATTCGTTGGTAGTTTCTTGGTTGAAGAATGCTCTAGAGGCGAGCGTTCTTGACGGTGTTTGTTACTGCGAGAATCCTAAAACCATCTTGGATTCACTTTGTGGGAGGTACGAACGCACGAATCTTGCGGTTATTCACAGTCTAAAGAGGGAATTGGCTGAAGTAAAGCAAGGGGAAGATTCAGTTGTGGTATATTTCAATAAACTGAGAAAAATCTGGGGAGAGCTGGAGTTGGCGAGACCAGCGCAAAGATGTAAGTGCACGGGTTGCACATGCAGCTTGAACGATTCTATCAAGAAGGCTAGGGAAGAAGACAAGCTCATACATTTTCTTATGGGCTTGAATCAAATGTATTTGTCTATACGGGGCAAATTTTAGCAATGCAAGAAGTTCCCAATGTGGAGAAAGCGTTTTTGCTTATTATGCAAGAAGAGGAACAGAGAAGAAACGATGGCGTTACAGAAGATGCAATGTCGTTTTACAGTCACGACACTGGAACTAGGGATAATTTCAGGAACCCTAGAAGGGGTATTGATGTAGAGAGAAGAGAATGAACTGCACTTTTTGCAAGAAAAGTGGCCACAGTTTTGATGACTGTTATCAGAGGCAAAAATGCAGTCATTGCAAAAGAACTGGACATCTCGTTGCAGAATGCTACCAGTTCCACGGTAAAGATGCGGTAATGACTCGAAATAAAAAGGGGTATGCTCATGTCGCCAACTCGCAAGATCAATTGAATGAGAAAGGAAATTCAGATGATGGTTTGACTCCAAAGTAGATGCAACAGATTGCAGAACTCATACGCAACAACACAACATCAGCAAAAACAGAAGGACTCAGTCATTGCAATTTTTCAGGTAATCCAATACCTAGATTAAATTATACGCAATGTTTCATGAGCAACGATTCACACAATCTGTTTAAAGGGCAATGGATTATCGATTCTGGCGCGACAGATCACATGTCTGAAGCAGAAAAATTGTTTTCGAACTGAAAAAACCTAAAAATTGGATGAAGTGTGATTCTACTAGACGGGAGTCTGCAATTGGTAAACAAGATTGGAGATATAAAAATTGGAAAGGGAATCTGGTTACGAGATGTATTATATGTTCCGAACTTCATGTCCAGTTTGATTTCAGTAAGAAAGTTGACAGAGCAACTAAATTGTTCGATGATTTTTTATGAATGGAATTGCTTTGTCCAGGTCCCTGTGATAGGGAAGGCTGAGAAAATTGGGCCAGGTCAGCATGGACTCTACGTTCTGGACTCAGAGGAGGCGGGCCGATTTATTGGGCCACTAATGACGCGAGCTGGAGACGCGGACCATGGCTGTTATAATATGAGTTGTCAAGATTTGGGCTTAACGCAAGTTATTAGTCCAGAAGCTAAAGCAGTTCATATTAGTTTAGGTCATGTACCACTTAAGAAACTCGTTAGCATGGGATTAATAAAAGAAGCAGATTTTTCTACAAATTATGCTTGTGAAATATGTTACAAAGCTAGAGCACGGTGTCTACCATTGGATAATTCGGTAAGCAGAAGCAAGAAACCATTTGAAATGTTACATATCAATGTTTGGGGCCCGTTTAACATCGATACCTATAATGGCTACAAATACTTTGTCTGTTTTGTCAATGATTTTACACGGACAACTTGGGCCCATCTCATACGACAAAAGAGCCATGCTTGGGAGGCTGTTATGAAATTCATCAGAATGGTGGAACGACAATTTGAAGTAAAAGTTAAAACAGTCAGAACAGATAATGCGAGAGAACTGGGAAGTTCTAATGAAGGAAGATTATTTTTCTCTCAACAGGGTATAGTACATCAGACTACATGTGCATACACACCGCAACAAAATGCAGCGGTAGAAAGAAAGCATAAATATCTTCTTGAAATTGCAAGAGCCATATAATTTCAGTCTAGTGTGCCTCTTGCATACTGGGTGGAATGTATCTTGTATGCCACATACTTAATCAACAGACTCCCAACTAAAGCTTTGAATGGCAAGACACCGCATGAGATTTTGTACAACCATAAGCCAGCATATGGTGATATTAAACCATTTGGATGTCTATGTTTCAAGAGCATTATTAATAACAAAGGAGGCAAGTTCCAGCCAAAGGGAGAAGCATGCATTTATCTTGGTGTCGATCCAAGGAAAAAAGGTCATAAGGTAATGAGTGTTACTGACCACAACGTTGAGGTTAGCAGGGATGTCAAATTTCATCCCACCATTTTTCCTTTCAGGGATGGTATTGAACGTTATGTTGGCCATCCGCATGAACATGATGGAAATCAGAATAATGATCAACATGCTATATCATTCGATGAAGGAATAATTCCTTATGAACCCCAACAAGATAAACCTAACGATCTTGTCACAGAAGAACAAGACCAAGTGCAACACATGGTTCGAAGTTCTACTCGAGAAATTCATACACCACATTATCTTGAGGACTATGTTTGTAACATTTTCCAAGAAGTGTTAGATGAGAGAGTATACAGTGGGACTCGGACATCAAGCAATATCATCTCTGATTTTGTAACTTTGACTGATATTAAACCTATCAGATCAGTAGCTCTTTTCTCTACAGCTCTTAATGTTGTCGATAAGGTTGTGGATATGAGAGAACCAAATACTTACAGAGAGGATGCTGTTGATGATCACTAGAGAAAAGCTATGTTCGAGGAGTTACAAGCACTTGAGAGAAATCATACATGGGAAGTTGTCGACTTGCCAAAAGGCAAGAAGGTGACAGGGTGCAAATGGGTATACAAAGTGAAGCTTAAATCCGATGACACGTTAGAGTGAAACCTTTTCTCCGGTGGTCAAACTTACTACAATACGGGCTCTTATTGTTGTTGCTCTCAACCAAGGATGGATTATTAATCAGTTGGATGTGAACAACGCATTTTTGCATGGGGATCTTGATGAAGAAGTTTATATGAAGATTCCTCAAGGACTAGAGATATCTGGGAAAAGTAAAGCTTGTCGTCTTAAGAAGTCCTTGTATGGCCTTAAGCAGGCCTCGAGACAATGGTTTTCTAAGCTTGCAAGCTTTCTTCACACCCTCAACTTTGTACAGTCCAAGAATGATTATTCATTGTTTTATAGAGAAAATGAACGTGGCAAAGTCTACATTGTTGTTTATGTCGATGATATGCTTGTTGTCGGCACAAATCAAAGTGACATCGATGACATCAAAGGTGCTTTAGACTACAATTTCAAGATTAAAGATCTCAAAGGATTGCATTATTTCTTGGGAATAGAATTCATTCCCACAAAAAATGGGTACGTTTTATCCCAAAGGAAATTTTGCATGGATTTGGTGAAGGAATATGATTGTCAACACACAAAAGCTGCTCAAGGACCTATGCCAGTTGATAAGCAACTTTTAATACAAGATGGAACTCCTCTTGATGATCCAACTTGCTATCGAAGACTGGTTGGAAAGCTAAACTATTTATCCAATACTCGACCAGACATCAGCTTTACGGTCCAAGTTCTTAGTCAATTCATGCAACAACCAACAATGTTCACATGCAAGCAGCTCTTCACGCTCTTAGTTTCGTCAAGAGTACCATGAACTATGGTATTGTTTTGACCAAGGGGCAAAGTTCTGATCTAGATCTACTGGCGTATTGCGACTCGGGTTGGGCAGCTTGCCCTAACACGAGAAAATATGTTTCAGGAATACTACATTTTCTTGGGTGACAGTCCTATCTCTTGGAAGACTAAGAAACAGGGTTCTGTATCTCTTTCCAGTGCTGAAGCTGAATATCGTTCATTACGACGCGTCATAGCTAAACTTACTTGGTTGACACGTCTTTTACATGAGCTCGGTGTATCTAACATCACACCTATTCCAGTCAAATGTGATAATCAGTCAGCGATGCATATAGCAAGAAATCCTGTTTTACATGAAAGAACAAAGCACATAGAGATCGACCGTCATTTTGTGCGAAAAAAGATCCAACAGGGTCTTGTCGACGTGGTTTACACTCACACCATAACACAAGTGGCAGACATGATGACCAAAGCATTACCGGGACCCAGATACAAGGAACATCTACAACGCATAGGGATGAGCAATACCCAACAGCACAAGCCTAGGCAATTCGAATTACTTACGGCTTGAGGGGGGTATTGGGTTATGGGTTATTGAGCCTCAGCCCATACTTGTTCTTGTATTTTTCTAGCCCATGAAGAGTTAGTAATTACATTAGATATTAGATAGTTTACTTTTATCTTTAATCAGTATCTTTTGTAATCTATCTTTAAGTGTCATATATATAGCTTGTCAAGCCTAGGGTTGTACATATGTTTTACTGAAATAAAAAACACATAATCAATCTTATGAGATTAAGCAAATTACTCTGTCCAACAATTAACTTCTAATGAAGAAGAGAAAATTTATCTCAAAGAAGCAAAAAGGTCAACTTATCCACGGTCCATAACAAGTGCATTTGAAAAAACTTAAATCGATACCTCTTCTTTAGAAATACAACTTTCCCCACTTTCTCAACATTCAGAGAAAACTAACTTGGATGCACATAAGGGTATTTGATAGAGAATCGTTGAATTGGATAACCAAAAATAAATGCTCAAAGCTGGAAAGATATAATCAACCGACCATTGGTGGTAGTTCTCTCCAGAATAATAGAACCCGATGAAATTGATGGCACAAGGCCTTTCTCTACATTTAAGCCTCTCCTAGTGGATATGAGTGTCCACTCCCAATGGATATGAGTAGGGGTGTTCATAACCGGTTAACTGGCTTTTCGGTTTACCGGATTTTTGGTTAGTCAAGTTTGATAACCGTAACTGGTTCATTTAGAAGCGGTTAATCGTCGGTTTTGGTGCAGTTTTACCAGTTCAACGGTTAGCCGAAATGATGTAGATTTATGTGTTTTTTTTCTTATAATTAGTAAACAACGTGCGGGTTTACCGGTTTTGGTGCGGTATTAAAATGGTTAACCGTCGATTTTGGTAAGATTTTATTGGTTTTAGTATAATTATAACCATTAACTATATAATTGTACACTTATTTTTGGTAAATCTAATAATTAACCATATAGTTTTATACTTATACTCATAAAAATTAAAAAATAATAAATTGAAATACTTAAACGGTTTTTCGGTTAACCGGATTCCTTAAAATCAATAACAATAACCGGAACCGGGAAATTAAATAGTTTGGTTAACTGAACCGGCAAATCACTTCGGTTAACCAGGTTTCCGGTTTTAGTTTCACCGGTTCCGGTTCCAGTTTCGGTTTGGCGGTTCCGGTTTTCCATGAACACCCCTAGATACGAGTGTCCACTCCCAGCGGTGCTCTCTTCTTCTCAGCGTGCCCTTCTACTTTTTTGTCTTCCCCAGTGCTGCTACTGGTTGCGAGTAACCGCCAGCTCGGTTGTGACGTCTTCTGCTTTGGACAGGAATGGGTGAGAAGGCTAGTATGCGAGAGATTCTCTGGTCGTTGTTGTTACTAGTTATGGTGGTTAATGAACAACCGACAAGGTAATCGAAGGTGGAGGAAGAGATGTAGAGTGACTGGAAGCGCAAGATAAAATGGTGAAATTGATAGTTACGCAAGAAGCCGGAGGAGAGAGAGGGACAAGCCACTCTGACTATTTGAAGAAAAGAATAAATATTGTTAATTACAATTATATCCCCATCTCCATATTAGAACCTGGCATTGCGCCAAGTTCTAAATCGTTTAGTTTGTTAGAACGTCTATGTTATGTCCCATGTCCTATGTTGTGTATATTATAGTATACTGTAATATGTAAAGTCTATGACCACTTCTATTTTATGTTTAGTAGATACACTTAGGCAGGCTCACCACAGTGCAGTATATATGTATTGCAACATATATATTGTAGCCTCACTTGTATTTAATCAATTGATGCATTTTCTTCTAATAAAGCAGAGCATATACTTTCTGTCTTCTCCCTTTTCTTTACGATTCAGACATGGTACAGAGCACTTCTGAATCAAATTTTCTCTACAAAAAACCTAAACCATGGAAGACGAAAGCGATAAACATACAGAAAAAGAGAAAGGAAAGAATGATGATGTAAACAAAGGCAAGAACAAGGAGACGTCTTCATCTTCTGAAGATTCGAAGATTGATATACACCACGAGCTTTATCTCCATCCTTCTGATAACCCAAGAATGGTGTTCGCACATAAGTTCAAGGGCACTGGTTTCTCTAGCTGGAAAAGGAATTTCGAAGTCGGGATGTTAACCAGGAACAAGCTAGGGTTCTTGGACGGATCTTTGAGAAAAGATGATTTCCACGGAAGTTTTCAAAAGGCCTAGATCAAAGTGAACGGAATAGTCATGGCCTAGATCTTCACTGCTCTAGAAGAGAGCATTTGCGAATTTGTGCTCTACCTTCTACCGCAGCAGGCGTCTGGTAAAATCTCAACAAACGATTTGGGCAGCCAATCAGTAGTAGGTTGTATGCGCTGCGCCAAGAGGGTCATCGTCTTGAGCAAGGAACCGATGATATAAACACCTATTATACCCGGTGGATTCACATCTGGAATCAACAACAGCAGAACATACTCATGCCAAGTTGTACTTGTGGCGCCACAAAACAGTTTCAAAAGATTTTTGGAAATTCCCAAATATTTAACCTCTTGATGGGGCTAAATGACTCTTACAAAACTCTTCGTAGCAATGTGGTGATGATGGATCCACTCCCTTCTCTGGAACGGGTCTACGGTATGTTGAAGCAAGAAGAATCGCAGCGTCAAGCGTATAAAACAAGGCGCCCAAAAACAGAATCCCTAATTTTGGCCAGCACCCCGTCTTCTTCAGTTGCCCTCGACAAATCGAACAAGAATGGAAAAATTGATTCGAAGAAAACCATATGCTCCAAATGCAAGAATCTAGGCCATAAATATGAGGATTGTTATTGGGTGCATGGTTTTCCCTCTTACTGGAAAGGCGACAAGAACAAAGAACGCTACAACAGCGCTATTATAGAAGAAACAGAAAACGATGGAGAAAACCAGAATTCCAGAAACAAGAGTTGCCCTTCCGTTCCAGAATTGAGTGAAGAAACCCTAAATGCTTTGGTTTCCCACCTACAGAACAACAATGTGAAATTCAAGAATGAATGCTTAGATAAGTTTCTAGCACTAGGAAAATCTCTTTCTGTTGATTCCAAACAAAAAACAGTTTGTATAGATATAGGACAATCTGCTGTGCATAGAAAAGAAAATCCTCTTACTTCCATTCTTACTGTTAAGACTGATGGTGTAATGTGGCGTAATAGATTGGGACATGCTCCTAGTGATACCCTCTGTAAACTCAATATCATCAATAAAATATATATGAATTCATATTTCGTTTGTGATATGTGTCAAAGGGCCAAAGGCAATAGAATACCCTTTAAGGATTCTGTCACAAAAAGCAAAGAGATTTTTGATCTAGTTCATCTTGATATATGTGGACCTTTCAGAAATCCCACACATGATCAATATAGATATTTCCTTAGTCTTGTTGATGATTAATCAAGAGTCATTTGGATTAAACTTCTTAGAACCAAAGGAGAAGTTTTTGAATTCATCAATTATTTTGTCACATATGCAGAAAGACAGTTTGACAAATGAATTAAAACTTTCAGATCTGATAATGCGTTTGAACTAGGAACTTCAAATGAAGGCAAACAATTTTTTAACTCTTTAGGCATTCTCCACCAAACAGCATGCCCTCACACGCCCCAACAAAATGGGGTAGTAGAACGGAAACATAGGTATTTAATGGACACCGCAAGATCATTATATTTTCAATCTAATGTGCCTCTACAGTATTGGGGAGATTGTCTTCTGACTTTAGCCTACCTCATTAACAGATTGCCTAGTTCCAGTTTAGACGGTTTAACCCCTTTTGAAGTTCTTTATGGGACAGAACTAGATTATAAATTTCTTAAAACCTTTGGATGCTTAGTCTATGCAACTGACCAAAGGTAAATCTAAATTTGATGATAGAGTTGTTCCTTGTGTTTTCTTAGGATACTCCTTGACTCAAAAAGGTTATAAACTTCTCAAACTCAGCGACAATACAATATTCTTTACTCGTGACACTGTTTTTCATGGGCAACACTTTCCTTTCAAAAACCTTTCCACCTTTCTTCCGCATTTACAAACAGACAACTCTTATGATATACAACCTTTCATACCAGAACCATGTTCTTATGAGGATGGCAACACATCATTCACCACACATGATCCTAATGATGAGATACACCCTGTTGTTATTCAACCGAAATCACATAACATGATCCTCCTTCAGAAGAAATAGTTCACACACAAGAAAGCTTAAGACGATCTAGTAGAGAGAAACACACACTAACTTATTTAAAGGATTACCATGTTGGTTCTTACAGCCAAGATGATATTTTAAGTGAAATTCTAACAAATAGAATAACATTTCAGACAAAAAAAAAAATCCAAGAAGGACTCATTGAAATCAAACATGTCCCAAGTAAGAAGCAGCTGGCAGACTTCCTCACAAAACCATTATATGGCCGAAAACACAAACATATTGAAGGACATAGGACTTTATTTCAGCCAAGACTCAACATAAAAGATATGTTGGTCTTGAGGGGGAGTGTTAGAACGTCTATGTTATGTCCCATGTCCTATGTTATGTATATTATAGTATACTGTAATATGTAAAGTCTAGGACCACTTCTATTTTCTGTTTAGTAGATACACTTAGGCAGGCTCAACAGTGCAGTAGCCTCACTTGTATTTAATCAATTGATTCATTTTCTTCTAATAAAGCAGAGCATATACTCTGTCTTCTCTCCTTTTCTTTACGATTAGACATAGTTGTGCTACTAATACTTTCAATGTTTCAAAAGTATCACATGAAGATCGATGGTTGGACGATTTTGAAATACCCAAAATCGAAAGGAAAAATAAATCATATCGTATTGCAAATCTAAAAGTTATTTGGTAATTTTTTGTGAAACAATGTAAGATTTACCGAAAATAAATAGTGAATTTAACTTGTAACTGAAAACTTTTTGTTTGTTTGTTTGTGCAGTCAAAGTCATGCCATGCATGCATGATTGTAGATGGTTCCAAATCCCAAGTAAATACTAAGTATCCAACTAGTCAGTAGGTAGGACTGTCATTGGAAGAGACATCTCTAATACCTCACATCATAATTTCATTTTGGCCTAGCTACACTACACGACAAAAAACAATAAATGTCTATAATCAATCGATCGATTAGTTAATTTGTTTAAGTAACTAACTGGTTACACATTAATTAATTACTGGTAGGTGCTATACTGTATTATCAATCAAATTACCCACATCACTTATATACATCCGCAATCTATCATACAATTTGATCACCTCTTCTTTATAAAACAGAGAGAAATAAACAACAACAGAAGAAGAGCAGCTAGGAGAGCAACAACAACAAAAGAGTAGTACATTACAAAAGCTAGCACCTTAAAAGAAACATGAAGCTGTTTGCTTGGTGTATGGTTTGAGATTCCAGAGTAAGTGAGTGTGGTGGTGGTGGTCCTCAGTACTTGTCCATCACAGGATAGTACTGGTACCCTTTCTCCTCCTCCATAATAACCCTTTATTCTCAAAAGAAAAAAAAAGGAAATGAAATGAAAATTTTGTACTTTAATTTTTACCCACAGCCAAACATAAATGAACCCTTATTTTAACTTTAACTTATGCGTGGTGTGGTGTGGTGTGGGTGTTTGTAGTACTATTCCATAAACCCAGCTTTTTATTGAAAGCGTGAGAGAAAACCCACCATCTAGCCATCCATCCATCCAGCCAGTTATAAATAAGGACGAACAACGACGACACGACGGACCGAAACCACCGGAAGGTAAATTTTCAATTAATTTCAATTTAACGTTGTCGTCGGATGTTCACACTACCCATCTCTATCTTTGAATCGTCATCATCTTAACATGGATGAACGACGTCGTACAACACTTGACGGAGGTAGTGATCCTCCTCCGTCTACTGGTGGGGTTATAGTGGAAGACGATACCTGTAAGAAGAGGAGAGCAACAGGAATGTCTTCATCGACATCCTTACTTGGTGGTGGAAGGAGATCTGGTGGTTCTACAGCAGTAGTAGTACCACCACCACAACCACCGCCTCCTCCTCCTCCTTGTTGTCAAGCTGAGAGATGTTGTGCTGACCTTAGTGAAGCGAAAAGGTACCACCGTCGTCATAAGGTTTGTGAATTTCATGCTAAAGCTCCTGTTGTTCTCGTTGCTGGACTGCGTCAGAGGTTCTGTCAGCAATGTAGCAGGTAATTAATTTGGGATGGGATTATAAATTCTTTCTAGTTGATTAATTTAAGTATACTGATGTAATAATTTAATTTTTGTTTTTTGTGATAATTACAATTTAATTTGTAAAACTTAAGGATCCTTCAATCATGGCTACAAATGTAGCGACAAATGCTCACGTTTCTTTTTGAGGACAATTCATTTGTGAAGATCTTTTATTAATTTGGCGTTTCTTTATTTTTTTGTTCTTTTCTTTTTCTTTTTGTGGTGTGAAATTCTTTTCTCTTGATTGTAGCACAGAAATATATGAAAGCGAATTTTGCTTGCAATCTCAAGAATTTTTGAATATGAGGACAATATTTGACAAGATGTCACTGTTACATTATTCCATTTCATATTTCAATTGTGTATCTCTTTTTAAATTACTTTCTGAAAGTGTCTACTTATAATATTTCACTGTTACATTATTCCATTATTATACTACTTGCATTCTTTAGTTATGTATAGGTAATTAACCACCAGAGTTTTCAAATTCTACCAATGTATATATTGATTTCCTAAACTATAAACTTATAAAATCGTGTAGCACTATAAATATAGTAAAAAAAGACTACACAATCATAAAAGTGATTGATGTATACAAAATAAAAAACTATTAAAATAGAAGGAGTTATTTCCTTTTAAAATTAAACTTGTGATCAACAGGTTTCACGAGCTATCAGAGTTCGACGAGGCGAAGCGGAGCTGCCGGAGAAGGCTAGCGGGACACAATGAACGTAGGAGGAAGAGCTCATCATCATCATCATCATCTGAAGTAACTCATCACCAAGAAGTGAGATTATCTTCATCTCCACCACCACTTGCCATTACCAAAAAGGCTAACAATCATCATCATCTTCAGGTGAAGGAAAGTAGCAGTAACAGCCACCTTTGCAGGCCAAACAATAGTACTCTCGACGATGACGACCGTGGTAGATCATTTCCAACCACCAGTGCTCCACCTGCAGGTGGTAGTAGTGTCGCTCCAGCTGTTGCTAATTACAAGCATTTCCAGATCAGATAATGAATCAATGAATGAATCAATCAAAAAGGCTGGGTTTTGATTGCTCACTCTCTTCTGTCACAACAACTAGCTATCGTAAACCTCTCGGGTAATCAACTAGCTAATTATATATATAGCGGTTGTTGTATTGTTACTAGCTATCCATTTGTAGTAGGGATGACTTAATTAGTGCTATACTATAATTAGTGTAAGTTGTGGTGTTCGGGACTAGATTATTATTGTGCATCTGCAGGGTTTTATGAAGGAACTAACTAGTAAGAAATTAAGGTTCAATATCGCTGCACAATCTAATCTGGTTTCTTAGCGACTTATAAAAAAATGGGTGTTTTATGAAGGAAGGAAGTGGTGTAGTGTTAGGGTTCTTTCTTCCCTTAATGATCTGAATTACCTTAGCAATTTATCATAAAGCTGATTTACAGTTTACTAGTAGTGTGTATAATTTTGTGATGAAAAGTTCGTGCACCATGAAATAGTAATCTCACGACGACAAGTGTTTTACTAAGTACTAGTACATACCACCACCCGCGGGGGAACCTCTGCTCTCGCGGGTAATAAAAGATTATGGCAGATCTAGATGACTAGATGACAAATACATGACATGTGTGCGCCCGCTCTCGTGTAACTTTTATGGGTTTTGTTTGTACTCATCATCCGTCGCATCATGGCTCAGCTCTTACATGTGCGCGCGGGTTGTACTCTCCTCACTACTGTGTTTTGTAGGCCCATTTGATCGACCGTTGCCCTTTTCTTGTCCCCCAAAAAAACTAGCTTTTAGCGTTTAAGGTTGTAGTGCAATACATCCTTTTCCTTAACACTCTATTCAAAATAATCAGTTGTGACGAAGTAGCTAGCTAGTAGCTATATATATAATCTCAAAGTGAAAGTGTTTGATGAGATTCTGCACGAACGTGTCAAGTTTGTGTAAAAAGAGAGGCATGCAGTGTCACCTATTACAATGCAATGTTAATAATTAGTGCAACTATAAAATTGTGTACATTACAACAGGAAAAAAATTGTTAGGTTTTGGACCATATGTCTCAAAAGTTACAAAAGCGTGAGTATCAACAGTATGGAAAGAGTTCCCTAATCTAATCTAAGCACCTAAGGAAAAAAACTCCACACGGTGCGAGCCTTTATCGGTTTCCTTTCGTTGCCTGTTTCAAATCTATCATTACCGCCGTTGGTCTTCCCTCTCGCCGTTTCTCTAGCACTCCGCATGTCAACATGTAGTAAGAAGTTTACTAAGCCCTTCACTCTCACCTTTTGTCCCCGTCTATTAATTTGTTTTAACCTGTCTAGAAGTAGCTAGTACTCATGACATTTTGCATGCATGTCCTTGAAACGATGCGGGGCTCTATGCCCAAAGTCCTTCTTGTTCTCTCTGTCAACCACTTCCTCTCACCCCTTAATTCTTCTAGTTTCTGGCGAATGCCATTTGTATGCTTTCGGTGTGGGCTAACCACAGGGACCAACTATGATTGTTGACCTTACACAGCGGGGCATTCGGGAGTTCACTACCTTGAACTCTTGTAATTTGCCAACTGATTTGGCTTCTTAGAAGCGGACGACTGTGTAATTGCCTATTCTTCCTAGGATGTGCTTCCTATTATCGGACCTGTATTATCTTGTACTATACTATCGTAGTAGTTATGTTATGTTTTTCTAGTTTAGGCGTCTTATTTAGTTCTTGTCTTTCTTATGAACAATATCTACTTTACTTTGACTTGGTCTATCAATCTGCAAGCATTAGTCTCTGGCTCATTGCTACTCTTGTAGTATCCCCATGGGATCCGGCTCTATGCAGTAGTTGTGCGGCTATGCTTGATTTTGTTGTGCTTTTGCTTTGGCTTTCTCACTCTTTGTTGTATGTTACTGGTTATTTGCTAAATGACAATGAGTATGGTCAGTTTGGAGTTTCAAAAATAAAACAATATGGAAAGCAATAATAATAAACGTGAAGGGTCTCAATACGTTGTCTTACATCTCTCTCGCGAGAGGAAAGTCTCACCGTTTTACTAGAAGGGTTCTCTTCCTTCTCTTTCAGTTTTAAGTTTTCTATGTTAGTTCCCCTAATTCAACCGTAAGTTTACTGAGTTAGTCTCCTTGAGTGGAAATGTGGCTCCTTCTCATATGGTTTTCATCATTCATTTTTGTTTCCCTCTTTGTTCTACTTGTGGATTATTTTTATTTTTTGGATTTTGGCAACCAAGGTTGGAGCATGCAAGAGGCTCTTGCAATTAGAATATGATGTTGATATTATGTTTTTGGAGTCGGTTCTTGTTCAATATGATGGGTGCCGAGATGGTGAATTGTTGTTGGTCGTGCATTGCAAGGCAAAATTTTCCATTACCCAGGGAGACAATCAAAACTCAGCAGTTGGTAGGAGTGGAGGCTCTGTTTTTGTAGGAAAAAGTAGTTAGAACTTTCCAAGGTTGAAAATTTAATCAAGCACACCTAATTCAAGGTAGGTGGTACACTTATTATGACTTTGGTAAGTTCATTTCACATTGAACTTAATGCTTCACTACCACACTTCATTTCCTATAAATACCCACATAACTTGAGTTGTTTTTCATCATCCAAGTTCAAGCATTTAGAACTTGAGGAGAGGATCAAACAAGTTGCACAAGTGTACAAAGAGAGTAAAAGGAGAGGAAAAACAAAGAGGAAAAAGAAAGAGTTTATAGCTTCTTTTTCTAATTCTTGTTTGTTCCCTTTTTGTTATTTCTACAAAATTTGAGAGCTAGAGCCTTCGATATTTATTCGAAGAAGATCACCATTGTAATCCCATTATTGTTATAGTGGAAGGTTTGGATCGGTGCTTTCGATCCCGAGGTTTTTACCCTACATTCAAGGGGTTTTCCTCGTTAAAATATCGTGTGTCATCTCCATCAATTTTTCGGGTCTCTTTTTTTATTTCTTGTCTCCATCTCGCACCTATTTTTCCCAACAGACTGGTATCAGAGCCAGACTCTCTTAGTATGCTCTGTGGTTGCAGCTAAGCTGATCTTCCACATCAGAAAAGAAAGTTTTGGTCGAGATTCCGCAAAACGAGATGGAGAAAGAAAACGTTGTTGCCCATGATGGAGATATGTTCAAACTAACGGCAGACAACTTCTCCTATTGGAAGCCCATGATGGAGGACCACTTGTACTGCAAAGATCTACATGAGCCGATCTTGAAGAAAGAGAAGACCGGAGCCAAAACTGATGAGGAGTGGAAACTACTAAACCGGAAGGCGGTGGCTCTCATCAGAAAATTCATCGACAAAAGTTTATTCGAGCATGTTTCTTCCTACACTAATGCTTATGAGTTATGGGAGAAACTTGAGACGATGATACAAAAGAAAACGCCACGCAATAAGGCTTTTCTAGTCAGACAACTAGTAAAGCTTGAATACAAAGATGGCCAAAGCATGATCGAGCATTTGAACAACTTCAAAGGGCTCGTCAACAAGTTAGCGAAGGTGTCAATGACGATCGATGAAGAGCTGCAAGCATTGTTACTTCTCAGTTCTCTTCCAGAGAGCTGGGATACCTTGGTGGTCACTCTCAGCAATTCAGCCCCTGAAGGTAAAATTACCTTGGACACGGTCACCGATAGCCTTCTTAATGAAGAGGCTAGGAGAAAAGAACGTGGTTTCTCCACAATACAGACAGAGGCGAACGTTGCTGAAAATCGTGGAAGAAATGAGCAACGGAATAAAGGTCGCGGACATAAGGGCGATCGATTCAGGGGGAGATCTAAGTCAAGAAGCCGATTCACATGTTATTATTGTGGCAAACCGGGCCACAAGAAATCCGAATGTCGTAAGTTCATTCGAGACCAGAAAGCAGACAGTACCAATCAAGATCAAGCCGAACAAAGATCAACAACAGCTGTGGCTTCAAAGGATGATGGAGAGGTCTTCATCACCAAAATTGACGAGTCACTAAATTTAGCTCTTGGTGATTGTTCATGGGTCATTGACTCTGGAGCATCCTTTCATGTTTCCCCAAATCGAGATCTATTCTCAAACTACCAAAGTAGTGACTTTGGAATTGTGAAGATGGGAAATGAAGGAAGAAGCAAGATCATTGGCAAAGGAGATGTCGAGATGATGACAAACACAGGCTGCAAATTAATATTGAAGGATGTTAGACATGTCCCTGACATGCGTCTAAATCTCATGTCAGTCGGTAAACTTGACGATGCCAATATGACCAGCAACTTCGGAGGTGGAAAGTGGAAGCTTGCTATGGGAAATATGATATTTGCTCGTGTACAAAAACAAGGCTCTCTTTACATAATGCATGGTAAACCGAGCAAGGGGGAGATTAATGTAGCTGTAGTGGTGCAGATTTGGAGTTATGGCACCGGCGACTCGGCCATATGGGTGAGAAGGGATTGCAAATCCTTGCCCGCAAGCAACTACTTCCCAACGTTAAAGGTGAAACTCTAAAGCCATGCACCGACTGTTTGGCTGGAAAACAAAATAGAGTTGCTTTCCACACTTCCTACCGACCAAGTAGGAGAAGAAGTATACTGGAATTAGTGCACACTGATGTGTGCTCTATGACAGAGAAATCTTTGGGTGGTGCATTATACTTTGTCACCTTCATTGATGACCACTCAAGAAAAGTATGGTTATACCTATTGAAATCGAAGGATCAGGTACTTGATGCCTTCAAGGAGTTTCATGCCAAAGTGGAGCGTGAGACCGGTAAAAAGTTGAAGTGTGTTCGTGCCGACAACGGGGGAGAATATCGTGGCCCTTTTGACACTTTTTGTAGGAGCCTAGGTATTAGGCTTGAGAAGACACCACCAAAGACTCCACAATTGAATGGTTTAGCAGAGCGTATGAACCGAACTATTGTTGAAAGAGTTCGATGTATGTTGTCACATGCCAAACTGCCCAAGTACTTCTGGGGTGAAGCAGTAAAGACGGCAGTAGACATCATCAACTGCTCACCATCAGTTCCATTGTCCGGAGAGATTCCAGAGGAGATATGGTCTGGGAAGAAGGTCAACTACAACACTTTCAAGGTGTTTGGGTGTCGAGCATTCGTCCACATTCCAAGAGATGAACGCTCAAAGTTGGATGCTAAGACCAAGGAATGTATCTACCTTGGTTCACCAAAGGATGAGATGGGTTATCGGCTATGGGATCCTAAGGATAAGAAGATTGTCAGAAGTAGAGATGTAGTCTTCTTCGAAGATCAAACAACCAAGGATCGAGAGCAACCCATCAAAGCCACAAGCATCATTATCCCCAACCAAGATCCTGTACCAGTAGTTCGTAGCCATGATCAAGGTGCACTAGGAGATGTCAATGCCAACGATGATCAAGAGACTCCACCAGTAGAACATGGTGTTGATGAAACTGAGCCAACACAAACCCATGAAGTACCTACCGAGCACGACCTTCATGAGGAGCCTCAGTTAAGACGATCTACTAGACAGAAGCAACCTACCTCAAGATATCCATCTGATGAGTACTGCATTCACAGATGAAGGTGAGCCAGAATGTTTTGAAGAGGCCATTACTGATGATCATAACACTGATTGGATGGAAGCCATGCAAGAGGAAATGCAATCCTTGCATGAGAATCAGACGTATGACCTAGTAGAGTTACCCAAAGGCAGACGAGCGTTGAAAAATAGATGGGTGTACTGCTTGAAGACGGAAGATAACGGTTCAAAACCAAGATATAAAGCCAGGCTAGTTGTGAAAGGATTCAGCCAGAAGAAAGGAATAGACTTCGAGGAGATATTCTCTCCAGTGGTAAAACATTCATCTATTTGAGTTGTACTCGGCCTAGCTGCTTGCTTGGACCTGGAGATTGATCAGATGGATGTGAAGACGGCGTTCCTTCATGGTGATTAGAGGAAGAGATATACATGGATCAACCAGAAGGTTTGAAGTCCCTGGGAAAGAACATTTGGTATGCAAGCTTAACAAGAGCCTTTATGGCTTGAAACAAGCACCGAGACAGTGGTACAAAAAGTTTGAGTCTTTCATGATCAAACACAATTTCAAGAAGACAGTCACGATCACTGTGTGTTCATGAAGAAGTACTCAACTGGTGACTTCATCATTCTACTTCTTTATGTAGATGATATGCTCGTGATTGGCCAGGATGCAACCAAAATAGCAGCCCTGAAGAAGGCGCTTAGTGGATCCTTTGCTATGAAAGATTTAGGACCAACAAAGAAGATATTAGGCATGGCAATCACTCGAGATCGGTCAAAGAAGTTATTGTGGTTATCTCAAGAACAGTATGTAGAGAAGGTTCTTGAAAGATTCAACATGGAGAAATCAAAACCAGTAAGCACACCATTAGCTCCTCACTTCAAGTTAAGTTCGAGTCAGAGATCATCAGCAGGAGATGATGATATAGAGAAGGTGCCCTATTCATCAGCGGTGGGTAGCCTCATGTATGCCATGGTGTGCACACGTCCCGACCTAGCTCATGCAGTCGGAGTTGTTAGTAGGTTTCTATCTAATTCCGACAAAGAGCATTGGAATGCGGTCAAGTGGATCTTTAGATATCTTCGAGGCACTACCAAGAGGTGTTTGTGCTTCGGAAGAGGAGAACCTGTGTTAGAAGGGTACACAGATGCAGATCTCGCCGGTGATGTTGACTCACGGAAGTCTACCTCAGGTTATCTGATTACCTTTGCAGGGGGAGCTGTTTCATGGCAGTCGAGACTTCAGAAATGTGTTGCTTTATCAACCACCGAGGCAGAGTATTGCCGCTACAGAAGCGTGCAAAGAGATGTTATGGATGCAGGGTTTCATGCAAGAACTTGGCCATGAGCAAGAACGCTATGAGCTTCGATGTGATAACCAAAGCGCTATTCACCTAGCTAAGAATCCAAGTTATCATTCTCGGACAAAACATATTGAAGTTCGATATCATTGGATCCGGGATGTGATTGAGAAGAAGCTAGTCTATCTAGAGAAGGTTCACACCGATGATAACTGGTCCGACATGATGACCAAGGTCATTCCGGTCACTAAGTTTGAAAGATGCTGCCATGGAGCTGGAGTGATGGCTCCCCAACTCGTCGGAGGGGGAGATTTGTTAGAACTTTCCTCCTAAGTTGGCAGCCTACCAAGGTTGAAAATTTAATCAAGCACATGTAATTCAAGGTAGGTGGTACACTTATTATGACTTTGGTAAGTTCATTTCACATTGAACTTAATGCTTCACTACCACACTTCATTTCCTATAAATACCCACATAACTTGAGTTGTTTTTCATCATCCAAGTTCAAGCATTTAGAACTTGAGGAGAGGATCAAACAAGCTGCACAAGTGTGCAAAGAGAGTAAAAGGAGAGGAAAAACAAAGAGGAAAAAGAAAGAGTTTATAGCTTCTTTTTCTAATTCTTGTTTGTTCCCTTTTTGTTATTTCTACAAAATTTGAGAGCTAGAGCCTTCGATATTTATTCGAAGAAGATCACCATTGTAATCCCATTATTGTTATAGTGAAGGTTTGGATCGGTGCTTTCGATCCCGAGGTTTTTACCCTACATTCAAGGGGTTTTCCTCGTTAAAATATCGTGTGTCATCTCCATCAATTTTTCGGGTCTCGCTTGTTTGTATTTCTTGTCTCCATCTCGCACCCTATTTTTCCCAACAAAAGTTATCTCACCGAGAAAAATTGGGCAGATCTCCATTTTGCAGGCGATGCGGAAAGATCGAGGACTGATTTGTGTGGAAGCCAGATGATTCATTCACCGCTTGTTCGACCTCTTCATCACCTCAGGTCTTTATCCCTGGATCCCTTGTTTATTCACTCAAATTTTCTTTAGCCAACGTCTTGTGTCTCAGCTCAACCAAACTGATGTTGCTACTCAGGTATTCAGTGGTGATATGATTGATGGGGAGCGATGCATATGCTTGTGGTTGATGATGATGTGATTCAAGGAACAAAGGGTGGAAATTAAGATAATCAAAATTTCATTTCACAACAGTAGTTGAAGAAGTGGATCAATGAGTTGTTGATTTGTAATTCAGCCTTCATCAAACAGAAGCAAGTGACAACTTCTTCTAGTTGGTCTTCTCAAGGGTTTCAGAAGAGGATGCTTACCGCTGCTGGATTTGGAAGCATACACAAGAAGAATGGCACGGGGAAGGTTCATTTTGGTCCCATATAGGTTATGGGCTAGGGTAAGTTTTTTTTTTTTGTAACAACCGGCTTTTGAACAGCAGCTTTCGTTACTCTTTATGAACTATTATCCATCTAGATATGAGACGGCTTTATAAGCCTAAGGATCATAGCCATATGTGATAGCATTTCTTTCGGGGGTGTCTAATAGACTTTGCTTTTTGGTCACTCAACTATGTAGTCAGTCATTTAGTTTCATGTTTTGTAATGGTTAGTAATGGTTCTATGTATTTGCTACAGTATCAATATTAGTATAAGTTGGTATGTTGCCTTAAAAACTTTGTATGGAAAGAGAAAGTCTTATCATGATCAGGGAAGCTAGCTAGTCGTGATGAAGCCAGTACTTGAAAGCCTTCAATTCCAACCTACTACATGAGCTTCTTTAAGATGCCAAAGGCAGTGCTTAATTGTATCTACAAACTTTGAAGATCCTTCCTCTAATCAACCAGTAAATCATAGGCCTCTCAATCACCATCTGAACCAAAGTCACCAAACCACATGTGCATGTAAGTCTGGGCTCATCAGACATGGAAGTTGTTTGGCCTCAATCTAGTAATTATATCTTAGCTGAATTGTCCCTTATGTTGAACAGTACCTGAATCCTCTAAGCATCTATTTTTATTTTGCCCAAAAACACAAATCCTATGGTCTATCATTTGGTGTTGGTGGGGAATTTGTACGACAACACCCTACTAGGTAAAGGAGTCCCTAAACCAAGCTAGTGGCATCAAATGTGGGAAAGCAACCAAGAAAATATGGTTATCCTCTATTCTGTTCACACTATATAAAATATGGTTTATACGAAATTGAGTGATTTTTGAAGAACTCTTACCTGATTAGCACAAAAGTATAGACATGACTAAACTTCAAGTGTGGTAAAGAAGAACTCGAAGAACTCATGTTTGTCAATGTGTTTTGGGTTGTCTCAAGTCTCCTCCGACACGCTAGAAATTCTTTCACATGACTTATATGGTGAGTCCTCCACAACAACAAAAATGGAATGAGGCTACCCTAAGACAACAATGAATCCAAATTAGGCTACTAAGGTGTTATGTCTTTATCTCATATAAGCCACTTTTTTTAGTCTTGTATTTTATAAGTCCTTCATACTATTTATGTATTAGTTTCAGGTTATAAAGGGGTAAGAACCCTTTGAAAAGGAAATGAGAAGCCAAGGGAAAAGTAAAGACCAAGGAGGAACCGACTTCTAACCAACCATCGGTCATTGATCAAGGAATTAATCATCTAAAGGCAAAAAGAGAGCACCAAGATGTAAATGAAAAGATTCAAATTTGTGTCCAGCTCAAAAACAACCGACCTACAACCAAGCTCTACACCAAGTCGATTTCTATCCACGTGTGTGTTGGAGCATCCATATGACGACAAAGATTGGATGCATCACATTGTAGAAGACCATCCAAAGATCAATACACAACCGAGCTCAGTTCCAAGTCAACAAATTATTGGTCCAGGGCAGGTGGGACCCCGACATTCGTTAGAGTGGAGTTGGAACGGATTCAGCATAGATCGAGGCATAACTAACCCACAATTGAGTGTCTAAACATAGTCGGTTGTACCCACGTATGAACTTCAAAATCTATAAATATGCCCCCCATTTCTCTCTCAAAATCATCCAACACTTCATCTCCCCACTTGTAAAATAACTCTATAAGCTACCTTCTCTCTAAAGCCTTTAAGGCATTATCTCTAGAATTAGCTTTCTTCTATAGTTTTCTCTCTCTTATAAGTAGCCTATGGTGGGGAAGCTTTAATCTACCTTTAATCAAGGGTTGAAGCCCTAATTACCCGTGGATGAGCTAGTGATGCTAAATTTCCATATTAATGACATTTTATTCCTTTGTTAGTGTTTGAATGTTTTGACCATTTGTTAATGAGTTGTGATTCTCTTGTTTGAATAAAATCGCTGCAAGTTGAGAGTTAGACTCGTAAAGTAATTGGAACAGATAGATCTTAGACACCAAAGGATTTATAATCGAGGTTGTCCAGAAGAAAAGGAAAGAGGAGGAATTAAACTTTTTGTGGAGTTGTTCCATAATACTCGTCCTCCAAACAAGCAAAAGGGCGGCCCAGCACGAAATGAAGAAGGGAAAATAGTGAACATCAAGGAAGAGGAAAACGAGTGCATGGATCTCTTAATGCAGCTGGGATGTCACATCCTGAACCCTAATCAAACAAAGGTAAATCTTCTCCACAAGCTTCAATCTCATACAAGCAACTAGGATGGTGACGGTGGGATTCCAAAATATAAGGAGATTAGGATCAAAGGAAAAGTAGAGGAAAATTAGGGAGGAAGTGAAGAATTTGAGAATTTCTTGTTGGAGGTTGTATCCTAGGATAATATCACATGTAATTTTCTTAGTGTGTATTTAGGATTATGTTGTAACTCTAACCCGGTCCGGTTCATTTCTATCTCACCAGACCGGTTTTACTCTTTCCCTCTTATATCCTCTATTCTCCGCTTCAGTGTTAGTTAACTCAGTATAGACAAAGCATATCAAGAGCATTGCTCTGTAAACACTTTCGATTCTTCTCACAATCAATATACAAGGAGC
This sequence comes from Limonium bicolor, assembly GCA_023374045.1. Classification (NCBI taxonomy): domain Eukaryota; kingdom Viridiplantae; phylum Streptophyta; class Magnoliopsida; order Caryophyllales; family Plumbaginaceae; genus Limonium; species Limonium bicolor. The sequence continues at coordinate 281,254,050 of CM041781.1, forward strand.
GATTTCTCTCTGGTTAATTTTGACATGGTATCAGAGCAGAGGATACGTTTCTGCTAAAAATGAGTGGGATTGAAAAACGGTGACGATGATACGCAAAGGAAGAAAGAAGTGGAGAAGGCGGCGGCGACTTTAATCGATCCTACGGATCCGCTATACGTACATGCCACGGAGCAACCGGGGCAGCCTCTCACCCGCAAAATACTGGGCAGGCTTTCTTGCCTGGAAATGGAGTAGCGGAAAGCGTTAAGGGCCAAGAATAAATTAGGGTTCGTCGAAGGGACGTTACCCTACCAACACTCTCAAGATCCCGTTCGATATGCAGCATGGGAAAGGGTAAATTCCCTTGTCTCCTCCTGGATCATCTCCTCCGTCGCGCCAAATATAGGCAGGAGCTTGATGTTCTCGGATGATCCTTGATAAGCCGCAGACTTATCATATTTTATGCATTAGATTTAGTATTATATTTATCTAAATAGAGTTATATATGTTTATTTATGTTATATTATGTGTTAAAGTATATTATTTGTATAGACTTATGTTTTTGTGAGTTTTCTATGCAAGGAATGATTTTCTAGGCAAAAGTTCAAGTGATGCCGGACTCCATGCCGGATAAATCCTGCACGGCACGAGCACAGAACAGAAAAGAGGCTTTACCGGATACGATGCCGGGTAGATCTCATCCGGCATAAGTGAAGAGTCGCCACGGTTGACCAGATGATGGCAGTTATTGACCGTTGGAGATTTAGCTAGAGCCGGGTGTGATGCCGGGTATATTCTACCCGGCATATACATTGTTTCGCGCAAATTTGGCGGTTTCGACCGTTAACAGTTGGGCACATTTCCCACGTGTGCCGGCTACAGACAACCTGGCACGACGCCCGGCAAACGACATTTTGAAGCCCTATAAATAGGCTGTGAGTCTTCATCATTTGGCACACTTCAACATACCAAATCCACGCCATTCACACTTCATTTCCGCCACATTCCATCTGTTGGTGTCCAAGGAACGTCTGCAGATCCGTCCACGCAAAAGAAGAAGAAGACCTTGACGGGTTAAGGCTATTAACATCTCCTTCTCCCCCTTTGTATTCTCTTCTTGTAGTTGTGTGGATGGTGATGCAGAAGCCTTGTTAGGGTTTTGGTTAGGGATGATTTCCTTGTAAAACTCTTATGATCATTTATGGAATTTTCAAGTTTCTTAACCCGAGTTCTAATCTTCTTACAAGAAGAATGAGTTAGCTCCTTATTCTCTTATCTCTAAATCCTATTTGATGTTCACAAGACAAGAGTAGGATAGATTAGGATTTGGGTAATCTTTAACATTGTCTTCTGCGCCTCAGCGGGAGCAAGACTTAAGGTTTAGGGTTAATCTCTTATTTCCCATTATTCTGTTGTATTCGCGGCATTGGCTATGCACGATGCAAGTATGAATATTGAGTTCCTTTTGTCGGAACCGAATCTGGAAGTGTTATTTACGAAATGTACGATGCCGGATGTCGTGCCGGGTATAAGTTGTCCGGCACATTCAAAGGTCTTGACTCTGCTGGGTAGCGGAGGTCCGGCATCACATCCGGCGTATGCATTTTGCGAGACCAAATCCTCTTTGAGACTTGCCACCTTTGATTATTGGTCTTACGTTTCCCTTACATTGATAATCTTCCCAAATCAAAGTTAGTTATTTTTATTTAGTTTCCTTAGTTTAGAATCTCATTTACTTTTCCCCACTTGTCTTAGAATAGGCTTTTGGCAGGATTAGGACTAATTTTCTATAAGTCCCTTGGGTACGATACTCTCGGTCGTAATATATTTACACTATACCCCGATCGGGTTTTATTTTGCTACCCGTAGTAGAGTTGTAGGTTTAGTTATTATTCTATCTATTCTTTTGTATATTCTTTTCCAACAAATTTCCCGTTAGCAAATTGCCACCGTTGCCGGGGACTTGGAATTAGTCCAAGTCCTAAATTTGGTAAAACGCCCTATTCTTTAATTCTTTGATTCTTTAATTTAATTGTTCATTTTATTTTCGGTTGAATGTGCCGGGTACACTGCCGAGTGTTCTACATCCGGCATCTTGGAGGAAGTCCTACGCCGGATAGAGTTTACCCGGCGCACGTCCCGGCATAATCAAACTTCAACTTTTACTTCGCATTGTCCTTTTTCGAATCTTTGATTTGTCTATAAATATTCTTTTTCATTGCTCTTTTATGTTAACTGCCCTTTCCCTTTCCCATTTAATTTTCTTTTTGAGTTTGAACGCGCCGGGTGGGATGCCGGGTAACTTCAACCCGGCATTAGTGGAGGAAGTCCACTGCCGGATACAACTTACCCAGTAACCTGTCCGGCATCTTCAAATTATTTTCAGTTTTAAATTATTTTCGTAAAATGTTAAATTCCTCATAGTTTTCTATTCTTTTCTTACACCTTTCGCTTAGATCTCTCTTCTAATACTCCCTAATTGTTGATTCTTTATTTTTTTTGAGATTCGTAGAAGACCGGACGCGACGCCGGGTACTCTTAACCCGGCAGTATTGGAGGAAGTCCAATGCCGGGTGCCGTACGCCCGACATCATGTCCGGCATAACCAAAACTTTATTTCTTCTTGAATTTTCGTAATTTTAATATGTCATTATATTATTTCTTTTATTAATACAAAGTATTATAACGTTTTCACTTGCTCCTCCTGAAGTTATCAAAGTGAATGCTTCTGCGGTCCACGAATTCTCCTGAAGATTTAGCAAATTTTGACCCAGAAATCAAGAGGACCCTTCTTCGCTCCCTTCGACAACGAAGAAACCAACAACACCTACCTCCTACACCAATGGCAGCACCTACCGTCCGAAATATAAACCGGCCTTCTAACCAAGGCCAAAAACCTGCAATCGACCTTCCTCTCCTTCCACAAAACGAATACGATGAATGTCAAAAACTTAAGCCATATCATCAAATTAGATGCATCAAGGAATTGGGTATGTTCGATGGTACAAACCCGGACGATGCTTTGCTCCACATAACCAAATTCTTGCAACACACAAACAGCCTAACCTCCACAAACAATGTCCTCCAATACGCCAGACTTGCTCTCTTCCCCCATAGCCTTACGGGGAACGCCAGCAAGTGGTACCACAGTCTAACCCCCAGTACCATCATCACATGGGAGGACATGGCAACCAAATTTTATGACAAATTCATGCCCCCTAGTCGCACCCTGGAGATGATCGCCGACATTTACAACTTCAGACAACCTAGCTCGGAGAACATCTGTGAGACTTGGGACAGATTCAAAGGGTTGCTACGCACATGTCCACACCACGGCCTCACCAAGGAACAACTATCTCAGTTGTTTTACAAAGGATTGATCAATCAATGCAAGACGATGATCTTATCCTCCCTTGGTGCAGATATATTAAAGAAGCCTGGAGATCAAATCCTTAATGGGGTTGAATCTCTTTGCGAAGAGATTAGGGAATGGGCCACCGGTGGAACAAGGGGCAGTACCGCTGGTTTATATCAGGTAGATGAGGGCGACTCCAAATTTGCCAGATTAATACAAAGTCATGAGCAGTTATTGGAGAGTAATGCCCAGACGTGAACGAAGGTTAGCGCTCTACAGAAAGTGGTGGAGCAAATAGCAATGAACAATCTTCCTCAACAGGCGAACGTGGTTAGTGCACAACCACACGCTCCAAGCCCTGACATGCCCGACTTTCAGAATGTTAAGGACGTCAACTATGTGAGTAACCAAGGGTATCGGCAGTCATGGCAACAGGGGAACCAACCCCCTCAACACTTTCAAAGTCAAGCCGGCTACCAGGGAGGTCCAAGGCAATACAGACCATCCCATCCTGCATCATCATCAGAAGCTGAAATGGCTGAACTTCGTGACATGATGTCAGCCCTGATGAGTAAGACCCAGGATACTCACAATGAGATCTCGACCATTCGCAAGGAGCACAAATCGTTGCAGTTGCAATTACAGCAACTTCTGACGCAACCAAGACAGCAAGGTCAACTCCCATCCCAAACGCAAACCAATCCACGGGAGCATGCGAATTCGGTCACTATCCTGCCCAGGATCTCAGATAATGCCAAATAGCCTAAAAGGCTAAGTGTAGGGTGGTTCCTCCTCACGCCTTCACTATTAAACAGGGGAGCCCTTCTTATCATTCAATTTTTCTCTTTTAGTTTTAGTTATTGTTTTTTTTAATTACTTTAATTATAGTTATTTTAGTTACTAAAAAAAATTACTTTTTCTTTTGTCTTTTGAACACTGGGGACAGTGTTCCTGCCAAGTGTAGGGCAGGGACCCCCCTTAAAAAATAAGTTTTTATTTATATGCATAAGTTGTGAGTTTACTCAATGTTTTACTAAACTTTTTGCATGTTTTTGATTAAGATGAGATTAGGAATGACTAAATGCTTGTTCTCTCAAGAGGTAAGCTTTCTAATGACTTATAGATTTCTGTTTTTAACTTTTTGATTCTGTTTATTAACATGAGTACATGATCTTTCTCCTAAAATTCTTTCCTTTATGTACTTCTGGGTATTTGTTTCTTTTCTTTTCAAATTGTGAAAAAATCTTTTGGGTGAAAATCTTAAAAAGGGTTTTTGTGCAAAAGAAAGAAGAAGAAGAAAAAGGAAAAAAGAAAAGAAAGAAAAATCTTCTTCCAAAGGAAAAGCATTATATTCCTCGAGGTTGCATAAAATGCCTCAAAATAAAAGCAAGAAACGAGAGTTTTTCCTTTTTATTTTTCTCCTAAATTCCCCGTTCTTCAATGCAGAAAAAATCATGGTTGATTCAGAAACCCTTGCAAAATAGGGCTGAATAATAAAAACCAATGATGAGTGTCTTGGCACATTCAGAAACTCTTGAAAAATAGAGTTGAATGATGGAAACCGGAAAAAGGAGAGTTACAAAAATCCCTTATGCAAAATAGCCCAAAAGTTTTGATCGGTTTTGAAATTCCTTATTTTTATACCCATTAGTATGTTTTGATGGATAAGGATGATTAAGTGATGCTTGTGAAATAGAGTCAGGGAGTTGAGAATATTTATCTTATTGTCATTCTAAAGTTTATCTATTTTGTGCATAAGTATTTATTCCTTTCTAATATTGTTTTGCTCGAGGACTAGCAAAAGGTAAGTGTAGGGCCTTGATAAGCCGCAGACTTTATCATATTTTATGTATTAGATTTAGATTATATTTATCTAAATAGAGTTATATATGTGTTATTTATGTTATATTATGTGTTAAAGTATATTATTTGTACAGACTTATATTTTTGTGAGTTTTCTATGCAAGGAATGATTTTCTAGGCAAAAGTTCAAGTGATGTCGGACTCCATGCCGGATAAATCCTGCACGGCACTAGCACAGAACAGAAAGAGGCTCTGTCGGATACGATGCCGGGTAGATCTCATCTGGCATAAGTGAAGAGTCGCCACGGTTGACCAGATGATGGTAGTTATTGACCGTTGGAGATTTAGCTAGTGACGGGTGTGATGCCGGGTATCTTCTACCGGCATTACACTGTTTCGCGCAAATTTGGCGGTTTCGACCGTTAACAGTTGGGCACATTTCCACGTGTGCCGGCTACAGACAAACCCGGCACGACCCGGCAAACGACATTTTGAAGCCCTATAAATAGGCCGTGAGTCTTCATCATTTGGCACACTTCAACATACCAAATCCATGCCATTCACACTTCATTTCCGCCACATTCCATCTGTTGGTGTCCAAGGAACGTCTGCAGATCCGTCCACGCAAAAGAAGAAGAAGGACCTTGAGGGTTTAAGGCTATTAACATCTCCTTCTCCCCTTTGTATTCTCTTCTTGTAGTTGTGTGGATGGTGATGTAGAAGCCTTGTTAGGTTTTGGTAGGGATGATTTCCTTGTAAAAACTCTTATGATCATTTATGGAATTTTCAAGTTTCTTAACCCGAGTTCTAATCTTCTTA